>CM070654.1:28809470-29347937 GCA_036346575.1 Dendrocalamus sinicus
TTAGGTCACTTCTTTAAGGATGGAGCATCTTATCGAGCTATTGAAGCCATAGAAGTTGCATTTTGAAGAATGTGCAAGTGTGTGAAATATAAAACCCATTTATATGTGGGTTACTGGGTTTCTCCATTTATAAGTGGTTATGATCTATTAAGTTTGGCTAGTTGTTTAGAGTTTGGTGTGGATGAAGTCTTCAATATATAAGCCCTTGTGAAGAGCCTTTTGTGTATGTGATCTAGGATTAGAGCTCTATCATTATAAGAGAGTGGCTATAAAATATTTCTCTCCAAGTGAAATAAACGTCCAAAATTTATCCAAGTTAGTTGTGCCAAGAATCCTTCTTTGTGCTTTTGATTTGATTGACTTTCTTATTTGGATTTACTTCTTCTTGATCTTTTCTGGCACCAAGGACATTTAAGAGGTAGGGATATCTCTTGAAGATTAAATCCCATCCATCTATGCACCTTCTAGGGAGAGTCCTTAAGTTTGCACGAATTTCCGAGAGAGAGAGAGTATTTTTTGGGTTTTGCTCTTATGATTGATTTGGCTTGAGTTTGTACTGTGATGAAGGACTCACGAGCAAGAGCAGATAAATATTTCTCTCTTTTGTCCGATTTTGGTGCCACATTCTTTTTTATAAAGGTTGGAACTTTGGCATCGATCATCATGATCCATGATTGAAATATTTTTCTAGAGAGGGCATATACCAAGTTTCACTATATTTAGATCAATGATTTAAGAGTTTACTCTTTTCTTAGATCGTGTGCAGTGCTGCTCTACATTTTCCATCAGCGAGTGGTCAACCCGCTTGGATCCAAGTGGTCAGACCAGTGTCGGAGTAGTCCAACCACTAAGCTGTCCAATCGGCAAAGCAAGCAGTCTGACCGAGATTTGGCGGTCATGCCTCATCTAAGCCGGTGATCGGACCGGTTAGGGCAAGAACTCCGTTGTGGGTTATGTTCTTTGACTCTTGGTTTTGATGAGTTTAAGAGTTTAAGTTCCGTTGTGTTGTTGATAATCCTTAGAATAAGATTTTGAATAAACCATTCACCTCTCCGACTGGTGTGCCAATCATACACACTGCATCCACCAATCTCTGATCAGCTCGGCACTGTGACTAAGCACTGTGCATGCACTTTGCCCATTTTTACATGAAACCTGTCTTGCTAGCTCGTTAGCTTGCTCCTCACCGTGACCCCACCGTGCAACCTCTAGCTAGAAACCAGCTTCCCGTGTTCTTGCTTTTAATTCTCGCACGTCGGGTCTTGTCCCAAATTAATGTGGTAGACCATAGCAGAGCTTGATCGATCGGCAGCCCGGCCTGAGTTCCAACAAGCATTTTGTTTTCTGAGTTTCTTTGATCCGTACCCTAGTTTCATCTAATAAAAGCAAGTTTCATCTAACAAAATCAAGCTAGGTACGTAGCTAAGGAGTGCGGCAGGCTCTAGCTAGGTTGCTTGTGCTTATTCGATCGATCAGGGCCGCGCGGTTGCAACGCTCGACTGATTTTTTGTTACTACTAAGACATTGGCCAGTGGGGCGTACGGACTGGAGGTAGGGGGAGCGACAAGCTTCATTGGATTCTTGATCTGTGATGATCGGGGCCGTGACATTGAAATTTGCCCCCGTACATTCGCTGCATAGGCTCACGTACAAGCCACCCCCCTCGTCGCTTTGTTCTTTGCTGTCGTCCTTGATCGCTAGCTGAATATGCAGGTGCCCAGAAAACTGACCTCACACGCTGCTGTGATCGATTGATCATCGGCTGCTTAACTATGCAGATGTTAGACGTCTTGTACGTATGGTGTAGTGCATATAATTGTATGGTGGTCATATTTGTGTTGCTAATGTTGCATACATGCATCTTTTCAGTGATCATCGGTAACTAGCTAGCTAGCTAGCTTGTGGTGATTAATTGCGTAGATATGTGTAGAAATGTAGGTACATGTCTGCATGCTGCTTGTACGACGCTACTGCCATTATTTGGTATGTCACTCTCTGCGCGCGCGCGACAGAGCATGCATAGGATAGACGTTGCTGCAGGTAGAAGACACGAGCATGGAGCTTTTGCCCGAGAATTATATATACCATTGGATCCAATCCAGTACTACGAAATTACACTATTTTTTTCTGCGAAAAGTCGAGGCAATCAGTCTGTTGACCCACACCTATCATGATGATGCCCTTCAACCCGTGAGTTTAGTAAAATGGTTATTGTCTTAGGCCCTGCAATTTGAATGATTAGACTACCTCGAAACCACTTGTTTTTTGAGCTGATTGGGTGGTGTTGTTAGATTTCTTTTGGTAGTTTAATCTGCGGTGGCTTGGAGATGCAGGTGACTGCGTAGCTATCTTACTAATAGAGTGATAGAGGAGATCATATCTGCTTATTTTATTTTTAAGGATGGATACGACTAATCATAGTACCTAATAATATATTGTTAGTTACCATATTCTTTGTTGTTCTGATCAGCATCAGCTTAACATTAAGCTTGACGCTTCATGCAAAAACATAAAAAATAATAGGTCTACTGTATAATGAAATCTCTAGTTAGTCACTTCATCTATATATGTTTTAACAAAAGTATGCACGCAGTAGCTAGCATAGATCAGTACTCTAGCTAGTACTTTAATTGGTTTATTTGGAAAAAAAAATATGTGCTTGGTTCCCTTACAAAATAATGGAGTACTGCTAGCCTCAACTGGTTAATTATGTCAGCTAACTGTTTTCGAGGTCAGTAGTATCTGTTTGAACTCTGAACCAACGTGTAATGATCATTTTTTTACATTTCACAACTACACAGTTCCATTATTTTCCGTTTGAACCAAACATTTCATTAATTAGTTGAATATATGCGTACAAATCCAACTTACAATGTTCACGCTTTTCATTATGTTTTATATACTAGCTTTCGATGAGAACAGCACTTCTGATTTCTGCTTCAAGTTAGTGGCTCATTTGCCCTTTTGTTTTCCTCTTAAGATTTGATAGAGATGTGCAATCCAATACATGATTAGCGAATAGAAACTTATTGGTGGTACGGACTATACTGCTGCATATCATATTGGCCTCCAAAAACTTAGATGTCTATTGTGGTTACAGACTAAACAACGAATAATAGGGTCATAGAGAGGCTACAAAAGGATTACCTAGAGCCTTAGAAACCGTGAAGATGGTGTATAGAAGGTGCATGTATTACATATGATTGTCTTTTAAAAAATAAGTCTCCCCCTCCTCATGGTGTCTTGAGACATTATTTATAGCCACAAGGAGGTTGCTTACATAAATACTTTTATCTGGATCTACAATTGTATAGACACTCGCGCTCTTTTTCTTGTGATAACCCTCTTGAGCTAGCTAAGTGGTCACAGGATTATTAGATTTCTTAATGCAATGGATCGACTGGGACAAGGTGAGACACTCCCCCAACAATATCATTTTATAGTATTGTTTACTGTATGCGCGTATACCCCTTAGTTGGGAAACAGAACAGTTAGGTGCCCGATCTACATGAAATACATGTTCTTTGTACTGTTTTGTGTTATTTTATTTTCCTTTATTTAATTTTGAGATGATCGTACTATGTACATATATAGCTAGACATAGAATAACTATAGGCTCAGAGGTAAGCAAGGTATAAGGTCGAATGATTCTTTCTCAGGTGCAGCGAGCACTCAATATTTTCAGGAATGAATTAGTGTACACTTTACGAGGGCACAGGAACTAGAAGAATATATCAATGTTAGCACAGTAGCTCGCAAGGTATAACATGTACAGCCATCCATGGCGGTCACAGCGAAAACAGCAAAAATAAAAGGAAA
The DNA here is from genome assembly GCA_036346575.1 of Dendrocalamus sinicus. Taxonomy (NCBI): domain Eukaryota; kingdom Viridiplantae; phylum Streptophyta; class Magnoliopsida; order Poales; family Poaceae; genus Dendrocalamus; species Dendrocalamus sinicus. Next base: position 28,813,290 of record CM070654.1, read on the forward strand.
GGGAAAAAAAGGAGAATGTATTCATCACACAAAGGACGTCAGCTAGCATGCATGCATGAACAATTGAACATTATAGTTTTTTTTGGGGAAATTAAACAGCACTAGCTAGATCGTACACATGCATGCATATGGCTAGCTAGCTGATCCCCACCTAAATTCATCGTCACATCCTGGATTTCGTGCCATCATATCTCGGAGAAATGTTTTTACAATATTATAATTTTATCAATACATCGTATCTTAGAGAAATGTTTTATAATATTATAATTTTATCAATATATTTTAATATAAAATTATAAAAGTAACTCCTAAAATCATATATCAGAGACAATAAAAAGAAAAAATGTCGAGTTAAAAAGAAAAGAATCGGAGGGAGTAGTTGCTAGCTGCAGCTAGCTTTGGGTACATGCAGTATCAGCTTAGTCTGGTCGGGTTTGCATAATTTGCCGGCTGATGGGTCTCGCACTGCTGCCGCACACGCATGACCAGGATTGTAAATGAGCTGTGGTGATCGGTTCGGCTGAAAAGTTCATGGCTTATGGCTGAAAACACTGTAGCTGACTGAAAAAAACACTGTAGCTGACAAAGACTTATTTAGTATAATTAATTTTAAAAAATTAAAAATATAAAAAATATGTTAGCCCATTACGTATAATACAAACAAATACGGAAAAAAGAACCGGCAAAAAAGCTCAACAAAAAGCCAAAAGTTCAGAAAAAGATGAAACTTATGAATAGTGAAAAATAAGCCAGAAGCCGAAGCCGAGTTGATCAGGGCAGCGGGCGTTTGAGTAATCTCGGTAGCAGTTAATAATTTAATATAGATTTTATTAAATATCATTCAGATTTTTTAACTATTATTCAGATTTAGGACTGTTGGATTAGAGATCTAATAGTCATGGATTCTTCCCCCTCCCCCTTGAATTCTGTATCATCCCTCTTGAAAAAAATCGCCTCCCTTCATAAACAAGATGTCCCTTGATATCTAATCCAAGGGTCATAAATTTGAATGATAGTTAGGAAGAAAAATATCCAGATGATGCCTAGACACTCCCATTTAATATATATTATTTTTAACAATAAAAATTTAAGCTTAGGCTCGTCTCAAGTAAACTTGGTAGAAATTAACATGCATTAATATTCAAGTTCAAATTAAGTCCTTACGAGTTATTCGAGCTCGACTTGTTGAAGCTCATGATCAACTTAAGCTCGGCTTGCTTAGCGATCAAGTTGAGCTCAAATCAAATCTAAAGTGAGTCAAGTTGAAGCAACTTATAAGCCTCAAGTTTTTTTACAGGCCTACTGGCCGTGCCATCTTGCGACCTCTGAAGGGAGAATAGGGCTAAGCTCACAATATTCTTTGGCCCAGCAATTAACACCCATACGTACTAAGAAGTGTGAAGTTTCTGAGGACTGTTTTGATCACCCCCTTAAACTTACCACTCCTGCTATTTGTTTGATGCCGTTTTAGAAGTAAACTTTTTAAACTTTCACCACTATTATACACAAAAGTGTTTGAATTTATCCTGTGAAAACGGTATTACCTGATTTATTATGAAAAATACTTTCATATTATTATGTTTTCAATAATCTTTATATCGTTTGTTGTCCAAAACCTACGTGAAAAAGAACAGAGACAATAAGAAGAGCTCCATTTCCACCAGCTTGTTTGTGAAAATTGACTTCCACGTATATGGAAGCTAGGTACGTACGTCCAGTTCTGCTTGCCCAAATTAACATGCATGGGCTATGAGCTCACGCTCTGCGCTAAAGGTCCAACTGGCTCCAGAGCATGTACAATGCTACTACGTTACTTGTATGGAAGTTTTGTTAGTAGAACACGTGATGATGTGCAGAAAAGATAATGAGCATAGAAAATTATGTTGTCTCATGTTTAGTAGTCAACTGTATTATAAAAAGCAAGATACACTATATATGAAAAGCTGTTTATAGAGATATGTAAAAAAATAACTTATTGTAGTAACTATCTATAAAGCTATATAAAAAACAATCAATTATAGTAGTTTTTTGATATTGTCTATAAATAACATGATGATATTATAGATAGCTAGAGATGCAAGGGGTTAGGTTTAGCCTCCCACATGACCTGCTCCAAATTCTTAGCACCAAAGGGTAATAGTCCGGTCCCAAAATTAAGAGGTCTAACAGGGGTGTGGACCCCATTGACCCTAGGGTTGACCTAACACCTCCCTCTACACGTGAGATGCACAGAGCGCCTCCGACGTCGCGAGCTTCTCTTCGTTCTAGCTCCTCTAGATCCCCACTAGCTCCTTCTCTAGATCCCTACTGCTACAAGCTTCTCTCCCTTCTAACTCCTTCCCGGATCCCTGCGCCTCCACCGCCACGAGTTTCTCTCCCTTCTAGCTCCTTCTCCGGATCCCCGCTAGCTCCTTCTCTGGATCCCTGCCACTAGCTCCAACGCCGCGAGCTCCTCTGGATCTCCGTCGCTGCCACCCATCCAACCCACCACCACCAGTCGCGCCCCACCTAGTGACATGAAGGTAGGGCTGTAAAAAAGCTCGAAGCTCGCGAGCTACTCGAGTTCGGCTCGTTCTAGGCTCGATTCGAGCTCGGTTCGAACTTTAAACGAGCCGAACTCGAGCTTGATCTCGAACTCGCGAGCTTCACCGAGCCGAGCTCGAATAGTTCGCGAGCCCCGATTCAAGCTTAAATAATAATACATATTAATTCTTACCGAGCTTTCTCGAGCCGAACTCGAGCTCGAGCTTTTCTTATTATTAAAAATTAGTGTGTATTTAAATTATTTTGACTGTTAATGAGCTTACTAGAGCCGAGCTCGAACTTAAAATTTTTATTATTGAAAAATAGTGCACAATAAATTATTTTAATTGTTACCGAGCTTAGGCCGAGCCGAGCTCGAGCCCAGGTCTAGGCTCGGACCCCAACTCGAGCTCGGCTCGAGCTTGACAGTCAAGCTCGCTCGAACTCGGCTCGTTTACAGCCCTACATGAAGGTATGCTGCTCTTGTCTCACGGTTCTAGGATTCATACATGAAATTAAGAAAATAGGATCTTTGGATCTCTTATGATGTTCTTGGGATAGATTTGGAGTAGTGGTGTATTGAATCATCTACCAGTGAATGATCATGACTTGGTTACTCGGGAACAGTCAGTCAGTAATGATGTTATTCAGATGCGTAGTCAGTCATTAATATTTAACCAATGTGTATTTGGGGTTTTCTGTTCTTGCAGAAGTATTTCACGCTGCTTTTACTTCATTTATTTGTACAACTTTCAATTTTGTGGTCATTCCTAGGTTGTTTTGGTGATTTTAATTTGGTGCTACACTGTTCTATCCTTCTCACGGTTCTTGGATGTTAATTTCCTTTTTTTATTTTTGGGGGGAGGGGGTGCGTTTTTAGGTGAAATTTTCGGTTTTTCTTTGGTTTTTTCTACTGAAATACGTTGTCGTTGTGGTTGAATTACCGAAAAGTTTCGGTTCTTGTGGGGGATGGATGATAGCAGGTTAGTAATTGTTGAAGTGGAATAGATCCATTCTGTGCTTCGCTATCAATTTGTTCAGTAAATATTTTGATTTTGGATCTTCGATCTACCGTGGGAGATTTTTTTTTTTAAGATAAGAGTGTTCCTAGCATGGATATATTGCTTTGTTCACTGGTTAAGTGCTTATGACTGGAGGATTGTACTTGCCCTTGTAGCTACTAATCTTAGCTCATTGCCAAAGTGGTTAGGAGTTTTAGGCCTACTCGCTTCCTTTTTTTCTGTTGGTTTTTGGTGTGTTGTGTACTATTTTCTTGTTATGACGTTTGGTGTACAACATGCATCTTTGTACCTTCGGATTTCTTGCATTTATGGTCCAGGGATGAGTAATTTATGTTGAACCTTCCTTGGATTTGGCATTGGAATAGCTTGTTTTGAGAAAAGATTGTTAAATGATATGATATGGTGCTCTAGTTCTGAAAAGATCATTTCTTAATCCAAAAGCCAGTCTTGTGAGGACTAATTTTGCAACTGTTATCGCATTTCTTTTAGAAAGATGAGAAAAAGGGCTTTTTATGTGAGATCTTTGGTTGCGTTGCACATGATGATATGTGGGAGGAACACTTCATCAGTGTACTTATGCAGAGTTTATCTGAAACAAATCAATCATGAACCGCACTTTCTAGATTGCAGACCACTTTTCACTTCATTTTTAGTGAAATTGCAGAAAGGTATATAAAGGGAATTATGTTTGAATGCTTGTACTTTCTTAACCATTTCATGAAATGGTTTATTAATGGAAAATTAGCAGTGTATGATGGGTAGCATAACAATGTAAATGAACAGAAAGCAGCTGGTTTTATTGGAAAGTAGTGAACATTGGTCCACATACTTGCTGCTTGGTTCAGCTGCCTGCATTTTTTATTGCTTCAGATATTAAGAAAAACATTTTCCGTTTGAATCTTATTCAATAACACTCTTCTAGCTATATCGTTAAAACAAAAGGGATTTGCTTGGACTTAGTACGTTTCTGATCCAGGTTGCAGCTTTTATGCATAAGGATATTGCTTGTTCACCTTAATAGACTTCCCTGGCAGGGCTGCAGGGCAAGGAGCTCATTTTTAATAGATTTTGGACACATAGGAAAAGAGCTCATGCAGTTCCTTAGTTTACTCTCTAGTAGCAATGAATGGGAATCTTATTACATGTGCTTTGTTTTTAAAACTAGGGATGCTCCACAGAGCTTATGTTTATGTATTAACTGTACCTATTGTAATCCTAGGACATGAGCTTTGTTTTTCCTCGTTTGTACTAAGCAATGCACTAATGACGCCTTTTATACCTTGGTTAGCAGGTAAAAGGCTAGCGTTAAGGAGGGAGAGTCATGCTTATTTCTTGCTAGTCATGAGCTAGAAATATCATTTTGCAATGAATCTATATGATGTTGTCAGCTTGGACTGTTGATGTATGGAGAACCTATGAAAGTTTTGTATAGATTTATTGTCAAATGAATGAACCACTTAATATTGTTATATATCAACACTAATATTCAACCATGACAAATGGTCTGACCCATAATACATCAACCTATGTCGTACATACATGCAGTAATCAACCATGACAAATGGGCTGACCCATATAATCCACTGGGTCATAGGGGTTAGGCCAGCTTTCGTAAGGCCCTGATCAATTCGATTTCGCCTTCTGACTTCTAGCTTATTTTTCACTATTCATAAGTTTCGTCTTTTTCTGAACTTTTGGCTTTTGTTGAGCTTTTGCGGTTCTTTTTCCGTATTTGTTTGTATTATACATAATGGGCTAACATTTTTATATTTTAAAAATTTTTAAATTTAATTATACTAAATAAGTCTCTCACACATGATGATTTTTCACATCTGATGTTTTCAGCCATAAGCCATGAGCTTTGAACCGATCACCATCTAAATGGACTGATTCAGAATTTGCCATAGAGCATATCTAACTACATTTTACATCTTTACAAATAACAGTTATCTATATCATTACACGATCCGGCAGACCTATGAGTTTATCGCTTGCAGCTAGCGGACACAGTCACAGACATATATATACGTACGGACGTAGAGGGATGGGTATCAGGCATGGTCCGTGCATACGGAGGCACGCACAAAAAGTTCGTCTCGTGAAGCGTGGCTAGTGCCGCGTAGACAAAGGAGTACAGTATTCTGTGTGCCACGTACATTACTGTACGTGCTGGTACGGGGCATTACAATTTGTACGCGTACCGTACGCGCGCGTGCGTGTGGGCGTACGTGGTGGACTGCAGGACTGGACTGGTACCTGGCGAGCGTCAGCGACCGACCACGCGAGCCGGCCCAGCCACTTCAGCAACCGAACCGACACCCCCGCGCCTACGCGTGCGCGGTCCGGACCACAGACGCTTCCGCACTGCACTGGCACACTGAGAAAGTTGCGAGTTGTGTGAACTTGTGATCCGTAAAGTTCTTGTAGCGGTTAACTGGCTTTAACACGAAGATGTTGGTGGAAATTAAGTGGTTTTAGTAATATTTTTACTTTAATTCTAATTATAATTGGCATACACACACACACACAAATTAAGTATATATATATATATATATATATATATATATATATATATATATAATATATATATATATATATATATATATATATATATATATATATATATATGGTAATATGAAAATGACATAACAGCACATGTATTATCTCTAGAACCAGATAAACAAATTTGAACATTGACATATTGCAATATATTCAACAGAACAAGCATGTGAGCATATAAATCTAGCATAATGCACAGATTAATGATTGTCTTTTGCTCTTAGTTTGAGGAGTTGCACAAGTTTTTAAAGAAACTTGTCATTTTACCACTCGTGTCAGTTTTCAGTTATCACAGTGACTAATCCTCAAAATTATGCTAGTTTGTCTATGTATATATTACCTCATTGTTAAGTAAATGTCAAGAGCATGCAAATAATATATTTCAACAGAAATCAATCACAAGTAATAGATCAAAGCTACTGCAGACATCAACAGGTATGTACGTTTGGCAACGACAGAATTAACACATATATCTATTCTGCAAAGCCAAAGTCTAATACTAAGCAATATGAGCAAAGAACTTTTGCATAAGCAATTGACAGATCTACAAACTATACTTCAAATAAGTATACTGCTGACACTAGAGAAACCAAAGTAGCCGAATTAATCTAGATAGTCACTATGATTTCAGAATTGACATAGATCTTCATTGAGCAATTCACAAGCCCACAACCCAACATGCAAATGTCCTCCCTGTACTAGATCTTACCACAAATTTCATAAAATATTAACTAGCATAACTGACAAATGCGCAATAGACAGTAAAAGAATTAGAGAGCAATCCCACAAAGCGGTAGCACTCCAAGCCGTCGTGACGGCAAAAGGGGTAGGCTCCTCAGAGACAATGTTCCAGAAAACCAATCACCGGCGAATACCAAAAAATCACCGAAGAGGCAATTGAAGATACAAAGCCCTCCTCCACAGATTTGTACTCACTAGATTTGTGGAGCTAAGGTACTAGTCAGTGCTACACAAAGCCACAGAAGGATCAAAAACCCGTTGCACTGCTCTTGGCCACGGCCAAGCCGAGAAGACCAAGAACCACCGCGCACAAGCACGCAGTCCAGAGAGGGGACCCGAGAGCAGAGAGCACAGGAAAGCCACAGCCCAAAGGCCACGCAAGCACAGCGTCACCGAGCACTCTCCAAAACCAAATCGGCTATAGAAATTTTGAATCTGGTGGATCACCTCTATTCCTATGCCCGAGCTTCTATCCCCATCTCTGTTTTATGAGCAAAGACGTCGAACAACTCGGGTAGAATTCGACAGCGCACTCAAGTGCGCCTCTCAACTTTTAACCCTTAATTCGCACGCCTTTGAAAATTTAACCCTATCACTGCGAATTCTTTTGATTCAAGGGATTCTCTTCATTTTTGCAGTGACAAGTGTCAAAATATAAAAGGAGAGAAAATAAGAGAATCTCTTGAATCAAAAGAATTCGCAGTGACATGGTTAAATTTCCAAAGGCGTGCGAATTGAGGGTTAAAATTTGAGAGGCGCACGTATTCAGTGTCAAATATCAAAATTTCTCAAAGATAAGAGGCGTCGCCCACGAACCGACGGATTCGAAGATACCGCCAAAGAAAAAGGAGAAGAGGAAATAGCAAGAGCATCAGTCAGATATGAGGAAAATGAGCCGAACGGACTGCATCCCCTCATCTCATCTCCCTGCTTACAGTAGTCCCCACGGCCATTTTTTCTTTTGTTTCCCTAAAATGAGGGAAATTACAAAAAAAGGCCCCAACAGATGTAGTATTATATAATGTACTATAGCTAATCTTAACCATCAACCCGTGCAGATTAATTGGAGCAAAACAGAAAATCAGATCGGAAAGACAGAAGTTACCGCATGGGATGGTTTATGTGATATTTTGTGTTAGATATACCTTCGTAGAGCTTACTTGCAATTTGCAGCCTAACTATGGAAAAAAAAAGGAGGGGCCTCATGTTTCTACCAGCTTCACAATATTTATTGTTATGTACAAAAGTAACTGATTAACAGGTATACAAAAGATTATCCCAGCCGCTTTGTGTATGCATCGGTTAGCACTAGCTAGCCTACAACTACAGCATCCTTATTATTTTTGCTTTGATGAAAAAAAAAAAGGGTTTCAGCTCAACAAACCACAAGTACGTAACAAACCTAAAAAAGAAGACTAAGGTTATCTGGATCTGACCAAACTATATATCTGCTGTATGATGAATCAATTCAATCAGAATTTCAAGATTGAATAGAATCTTTGTTGATGACTTCCTTCTAAGTATGACCCATGTTATACAGTCATTCAAAAACAAGTATCACCTATGTCATTCTAATCTGGGAGCTGACTTGTCAGGACGCCAAAAATTCTATGTAGCAACAAGAAATTGCTGTTTCACAATGACAGTTTCGTAGTGCAGGGACCTCAGAACTGGGCGCATCTTTTTAATCATTTCCACGGTGTCTTTCAACGCAGACCATCTGCCAGGTATCACATCCTGTCGATCTCAGCTGCTACTTCAATGATGTCACACCTGGAGGAAAGACACAAAGATCACCCTTGATTCTGACAAAAAGGGATCACAGGTGGCCCCACCTTCACTCGCCATCATGGCTACACTCTTTTCATCAGAGCAACTTTTCAAGGAAGTTCCTCCATAGAGAACCCAACTGCACAGCGCCATCGCAAAGGTTTCTTCGTACAAGAGAACTCATCTACACGGAAGGTCTTTCAAGTGCCAGTTGTACCGAAGTACTAAATTTTTTTCAAGGCGTAACTGTTTACCCATGCGTAAAGACTTCCAAGGAGATGACTCGTGTGAAGATCATAGGTGCTCGGGTATGTGTTGAAAGATTCACACCAATCATGATATACCCCAGCCAAGCCTCTGATGAAAATAACTGGCAAGGTATCTAGCTGACCAGTAGGTACAACATTCATAGCCCATAAAGGTTGATCAATAAGTGCTGCCGCAAATCTGGTTGAACAAAACAAGCCTGATTAACATCCAAATCATGAAATAGAGTATTTAATTAGTTTGATAACAACTGTACGCTATGCAGATCAACATCTAATTTAAAAATTCATACCTTCAGTAGCAATAAGGAGGTTTCTGATTTGCCTGATCCCCATAAGAAAAGGGATATATGATTTGCAGTCCAAATCAGTACGTATTAGCATCCCATAAAAAGCAACCGTTACTCCATTGCTGAACTAATGGATGAGTCGGTTCAAGCTATCGTTAATCGTAAGTTCCTCTATTGTACTAACAAAAACTACGCATTCAGAATGAGTGCAAAAAGTTAGGTCAAACCAGCATCTATGTCATCTCTAATTATCAATGTATCAAAAAACATCCTTGAAGTAGAAGCACTAAAACCATTATTGATATTGCAATGTCATACGGAATGACTTTCACAAAATAATCAGCAGAAAGTTGTCTTCTCTTACTCTCCAGAACCAGCATTCATGTCCATTACATTACGGATCCTTGACCAATTAACTGGAAATTCATTAAAATATACTTCTGAAATGACTTGTTTCCAATAAGTTGTATTAGCATCAAACTTTTCTTAGTAGTAGCAGAATCATCAGGTACATTTGTGTATCCAACATTAAGTCTTTCGGGCCATGGAACAGGCCAGTTGTTTCTTTCATCTGAACTGGAAACAGCAGCTGACAAAAAGGAGCATAGCTGCAAAAGCAAAGATAAGATCAATGCTATACATGACACAAATCGAAACTACAGTAAAAATCATATATAATGTCTACAACATATGTAACCAGGACAAGTTGCAGATGGTATATCATGTCACTACTGTCCGCTATGAGCCAGTAAGTCACAATCAGAAGTAGGCCACCACTAGTCAGCAGTCACTACTCAGTAGTGGCTACAACACCAGTTGCAGCCTGAACTGTGTGTGAAGCAACCACCAAAAAAAGGGGAGCTATATAACGTACCAAGGAAGACGTGATCCATCGTTCTGGGAGCACATAGGGGGTTCATTGGTCTTATTCTCAAGGTAGCAAGACTTTGAGGTCGGTTTTTGGTATATAACAATACCAATTCCATTAATGTCCTGAGATTTTACCACTGTTCTCCAGCAGATCGATTTGGTCAGTAACCATTGCTGTCACGTGGAAATGTGGAATGCACATTCCAATCAGCATGAAAAAATCCACCACACAAACGACAATATTAACTTGCAAAGTGAACAATATTGTGGGAAGAAGCAAAACAACACGTAGAATTAACTAGGCAATGCTGTAGAGGTCTTTCAAAGTTTAAGTGAAAAATGTTGTCCTTGTTTGCTTAGAACCTAGAAGTGACAAGTTGTGTACTATAGCATTTACACATTCTACCGCCCAATCGTATTTTCTATATAATTTATACTAAAGGCAGCTACTACACATAAATATAATCTCCAACTTAGTTTCAGTCAGTCTTAAGCTAGAGCTGTGTTTTCAGCAATCCTTATAAATATGGGTTCTTGCTCTTTTTCCCTCTAAAACCAGTCACCATATTCTTCTTTTTAGTGGTGGAAACATGTGCTTATCTCTAGATAATCCATAGATAATATTACTAGGCTGAGAAGTTATGACACATAATAAAATATGACATGCTCACAAACCATTCCAGTAATCTTGGTCTTTTTTTCTTGACGATAAACAGGTCTTGCAGACCAAATGTAAAATCCTCCAGGCCTTAGCACTCTGTTAAGCTCCAATAATGGTTTTGCCCCTGCACATCCCCAGTAGCAAATAAATATCAAACAAGAAATTTACAACAAAATAAAAAAAATACATTTTTCTAAAAGAGTAGTATAATACTACAGTAGTTCCTTATAAGTGCTGTGAAGATATAGAATACGTGCCATTCACATACCAACGGACCCTGCACCTTGCACAGTGAACGGCATCAAATGCATTATCAGGGAAGGGAAGCTTTTGTGTTCCGGTCACTAATAGAAATGCTGGAATTCCACACTCTAACACAAACTGTATCTGAGCTTCATGCTCATCTGAAGGACCATATGAGAAGATCCAGGATAGTGTTGTGATGAACCATTGGAAATTTGGTGGGGTGGTTATTTGATTTTGCAAACATTGCATTTTGTTTGGATCAGTTTCAGAATTTTTCAGGCAAACCGGCAGTACCGCTGCGGTCAAACTGCAGAGTGGTAATACCCATTCTGCAGTTTGACCAAAATACCAAAAACTATCTTAGATCAAAACAGTGGCGCTTGGGAAAGCGGTTTAGATCAAAGAAAAACTGAGAAGATCAAGTTGAATAAAAGGCTAAAGACTTAGCTGATTCAGACTTATATGCTTTGAAAAATGTGCATAATTGTAGTATATGAGTAAAACCCGTATTATATATGGTTAACGGATTTCTTCCATATGTGCTACGTGGATAGTATCCATTATGGTTAGATAATGTTGGTTGTCTTGTCTATTTAACGGGTTAGAATAGAGACTTACTAGTTAACCATCCTAACTTTACTCATTGAAGTCAAGTGTTCTAGGGTTAGAATTTGAGAAGTGTGAGTGCTATGGTGTGCTCTCTTGTCCTCTAAGTGGAGTGTCCGTAAAATCTTCATCCTCAAGTAACAATATATCAACTTTGTTCATTTATCATGGATCTCTCTTGTTGTGGTTGATTTGCCCTTGATTTGGTTGATTTTGTTCTCTCCCCCCTTCTTAATCTTGCTAAATGCCAATGATGTATAAGTGATGGAGATATCCTATAGAAATCAATTGTCATCTATCTAGGCATCAGGTTTGGCAAGTTCTTAAACTTTCCCGATTTTTCCTTGATTTGGCCTCTCCGAGTGATTTCTTGATTCAGTTGTTTTTGTTTCGATTCCGTAAGTGTTCCAGCTTCCTGTGATATGTGATAATACATCTAGAGTCATCTTGGCCATCATTCACCTACGAGTAAGTCGTATTTGTTAGATATGTATTATATATCTGTGTATTTACCCTATTGTATGAGGGGGTTTCTGCATATATGCCAGTCCTGTACATGTATATATATTGGCCCATTGGCCTCATAATGAATACATGCGCTATTCACAACATGGTATCAGAGCAAAATCTAGGGTTTCGTGATACCTAGGTATTCGTGCCTGTCTCTCACGTCTCCGACTGTCAAGGCGCTGCTGGTTCTTTTTCCAGCCGCCGTCGGACTTTGCTGGTGCCCACTGCCCTCTGCCGACTGGTGGAGACCGCTCGGGTCGCTTGGCCGATCCGGATCTACGCCCGCGTGAGGTCGCTCGGCCGAGACCGCCGGTCGCCGTCGCTGTCCCGCCCGAGATCTCTGTCGCCGTCTCCGTCGTCGCCGGCGCCGACTCCGCCGTCGCCGTCTCCACTGTCGCCGGCACTGTCTCCATCGTTCGGATCTGCAGTCGGCGCCGGACTGGCCGCCGACGCCGGGTCGCCGCTCGAATCTGCCGCGCCGCGCGGATGCCGCCGCTTCGTCACCCGCTCGCCGCCCCGCCGCCCGCTGGTCTTCGCCCGCTGCCCTGATTCGGCCGGTGCGGATCGGTTTGTCTCAGTCGGTTTTGTAGTGTGACCGACCGATCGAAAGCAAAAAAAAGGCAAAAAAATGTATTCTTCTGCAGGGTCCGTTTCTGTTCCTCGTTGCCGGTGATTTTCGATAGTCTCAATTATCGGGATTGGTTTCAGCACATGCGTATCCACATGCGTGGTCAGCGCCTTTGGAAGTTTCTTACGGGTGAGTTGCTTTGTCCATCTCGTCCTACTCCACCTGTTGAGCCTGTACTCCCGAGGGATGCTTCCGAAGACGCTTGTACAAAGGCTTCTGAGGCTTTTGAAGATGCCATGGAGACTTTTCAGACTCAGTATACTGCTTACAAGACATGGATTGATGAAGATGCTCGTGCCTCTGCTATTTTGGTTGCTAGCATGGAGGTGCATCTCACTGGTGATGTTGTTGGATTGGCTTCCGCACATGCGATGTGGACGCATCTACGCAGCCGCTACGAGCCATCTGGCGATTCCTTATACCTTGCTGTTGTGCGACAGGAGCAGTCGCTGCAGCAGGAAGATGCCACTGTGGATGAGTTCTATGCTCAGTTGTCTGCGATATGGCGTCAGATCGACTCTTTGGGGCCAGATGTTTGCCGCACCTGTCAGTGTTGCCAGCGTCAGCAGTCTCACATGGAGCTTCGTCGCATCTATGATTTTTTGACACGTCTCCGATCTGAGTTTGAGCAGACTCGTGCTCAGTTGCTGGCACGTCATCCTCGTGTGACTTTGTTGGAGACCCTTGCAGCTGTTCGTACTGAGGAGATTCGACTTCGTGGAGCGGGTCTGCTGTCATCAACATCATCACTTCCTTCAGTTTTGGTGGCTTCTCCGGCTTCTACACCCGCTGTGCCTTTGCCTCCACTAGCTGTGTCTCCACCAGTGACAGCTGGTGTTGGTAAGGGCCTTCACTGCACCTATTGCAACAAGGATGGACATGTGGAACAGTTTTGCTACAGGAAGAAGAAGGATCTTCGTCGTGGTGCTCGTCCTTCGAGGGGCACTGGAGGTTCCTACTCTCAGCAGAGTTCTGAGACCCCTGATACTCAGCAGCTTCTCGCATTGCTAGGCCGCATGGTTGCTTCTGCATCGTCTTGTTCTACTGGTTCTGCTGCTCAGTCTTCCGGTGAGAGACCACCTTCTACTTCTCCTTCCTCAGGTACATCACCTTGGATTCTTGATTCCGGTGCTTCTTTTCATATGACATCTGATTCCACCTGTCTTACTTCCATTAGTCCTTTAGCTGCTCCTATCAATGTACATACAGCAGATGGTACCTCTCTTTCTGTCACAGGACGAGGCACTCTTTCCAACTCCTCTTTTCATGTTCCTGCTGTTTCTCATGTTCCAAAACTAACCATGCAGCTCATATCTACTGGCCAACTCACTGATCATGGTTGTTGTGTTATTTTCAATTCTGATTCTTGTTATGTTCAGGATCGTCGCACGGGGACTCTGGTTGATACTGGCTCTCGCCGCCTGACTCCCAACGGCTTTGGGAGCTTGACTTGCTTTGTCTTCCTTCCGCTGCCCCAGTCAGTCTTCTCGCCTCCACCACTGCCTCTACAGCTGCTGCAGCCTCCACCGCATCGTTTGCTCAGTGGCATCATCGCTTAGGACATCTTTGTGGCTCTCGTATGTCTTCCTTACTTTGTCGAGGTCTTTTAGGGTCTGTGTTTGGTGATGCTTCTCTACATTATCCGGGTTGTAAGGTTGGCAAACAGCTTCAACTCTCTTATCCTTCTAGTGAGTCCGTGTCTCAACGTTCTTTTGATCTTGTTCATTCTGATGTATGGGGACCAGCTCCTTTTGTTTCGAAAGGAGGTCATCGATATTATATCATTTTTATTGATGATTTTTCTCGACACACATGGATTTACTTTATGTCATCTCGTAGTGAGGTTTTATCTATCTACAAGACCTTTGCCACCATGATTCGCACTCAATTTGATTCTCCTATTCGTGTTTTTCGTGCCGATTCCACTGGAGAGTACTTGTCGGGAGTCCTTCATGGTTTTCTTGCTGAGCAGGGCACTCTCGCTCAGTTTTCTTGTCCAGGTGCTCATGCTCAGAATGGTGTGGCTGAACGCACGCATCATCATCTTCTTGAGACAGCTCGTGCTCTCATGATTACTTCTGCTGTTCCACCACATTTCTGGGATGAGGCTGTTTCTACTGCCACTTTCTTGATCAACCTTCAGCCCTCCTCTGCTCTGCAGGTGGGATTCGATTGAGCGTCTCTGTGGCCAGACTCCTGATTATTCCAGACTTCACCTTTTTGGGTGTGTGTGCTATGTTCTTCTTGCACCTCGTGAGCGCACCAAACTGACCGCTCAGTTAGTTGAGTGCGTTTTTCTGGGCTACAGTGTTGAGCACAAGGGATATCGTTGTTGGGATCCTGTTGGTCGACGGATGCGGATTTCTCGGGATGTTACTTTTGATGAGTCTCGTCCTTTTTATCCTCGTCTGTCTCCTTCCTCCACTTCAGCATTTGTTGTTGAGCCGCTTTCATTTCTGACTTTTCCTTCCAGTCCTATAGTCACCACTCCACCACAGCCTTTGGTCTCTCCGGTGCCTCCTTCTCAGTCAACCCCTTCTTCACCACCGGCATCCTCTCCCGAGGTTGCTTCTGATCTTGTTCCTTCTTATCCTTTCTACTATACTCGTCGCCCGCGAGTTGAGAATCCTTCTGATATGCCCTCCCCTTCTGATGGGTCATCTCCTTCGGCCACTCCTCGTTATGCTCTTCGTGATCGCCAGTGTATTCGGCCTCCTGAGCGTTTTGGTTTTGCTGCCGTTGCTCTTGCCGAACCGACTTCTTATCGTGATGCTGTTGTTCATCAGGAGTGGCAGCATGCGATGGTGGAGATCGCTGCCCTTGAGCGTACTGGCACGTGGGATTTTGTTCCTCTTCCTGCGCGTGTTACTCCTATCACGTGCAAGTGGATGTATAAGGTTAAGACTCGCTCTGATGGTTCTCTTGAGCATTACAAGACTCGTCTTGTAGCGCGTGGTTTTCAGCAGGAATATAGTCGTGACTATGATGAGACTTTTGCTCCTGTTGCTCACATGACCACCGTTCGCACTCTTCTTGCTGTGGCCTCTATTCGACAGTGGTCTATCTCTCAGTTGGACGACAAGAATGCCTTCCTCAATGGTGAGTTGCGTGAGGAGGTCTACATGCAGCCCCCGATATTCTGTTCCCGAGGGTATGGTTTGTCTTCGTCGATCTCTCTATGGCCTCAAGCAAGCTCCTCATGCTTGGTTTGATCGCTTCTCCTCCGTTGTCACTGCAGCTGGTTTCTCGGCTAGTGCTCATGATCCTGCTCTTTTCATCCATACTTTATCTCGTGGTCGGACGCTTCTCCTTTTGTGTGTTGATGATATGATCATTACTGGAGATGATTCTTCATATATCACTTTTGTCAAGGAGCGTCTTCATGAGCAGTTTCTTATGTCTGATCTGGGTCCTCTTCGCTACTTTCTTAGGATTGAGGTTATTTCTACTCCTGAGGGTTTCTATCTGTCCCAAGAAAAGTACATCCAGGATCTTCTTGATCGTGCCTCTCTTACTGATCAGCGCACAACTGAGACTCCCATGGAGCTTAATGTTCATCTTCGTCCCTCTGATGGTGAGCCTCTTGCTGATTCTACCCGCTATCGTCATCTTGTTGGGAGCTTTGTTTATATTGGTGTCACTCGTCCTGACATTTCGTACCCTGTGCATATCTTGAGTCAGTTTGTCTATGCTCCCACTCAGCTCCACGATAGTCATCTTCTTCGTGTTCTACGATATCTTCATGGAACTATCTCTCGTCGTCTCTTTTTCCCTCATTCCAGCTCTTCACAGCTCCAGGCATATTCTAATGCCACCTGGGCTAGTGATCCTTCTGATCGCCGGTCTCTCTCTGCTTATTGCGTTTTTCTTGGTGGTTCTCTCATTGCTTGGAAGACTAAGAAGCGGCAGCAGTTTCTCGTTCGAGTGCTGAGGCTGAGTTGCGAGCCATGGCTTTGTTGACTGTGGAGGTTACTTGGCTACGGTGGTTACTTGAGGATTTTGGTGTTTCTGTTTCTGCACCGACTCCTCTTTTGTCTGACAGTACAGGTGCTATTAGCATTGCTAAAGATCCGATGAAGCATGAGCTTACAAAGCATATTGGTGTTGATGCTTCCTACATGCGGACACAGTGCGAACTCAGTTGTTGCTCTTGATGCGTGCCTTCCGAGCTTGGTTGGCGATTTTTACAAAGGCACAAACCAAAGCCCAGCACAGTTTTCACCTCTCCAAACTTCATGTTGTTGATCCACTATAAGTTTGAGGGGAGTGTTAGATATATATTATATATCTGTGTATTACCCTATTGTATGAGGGGTTTTCTGCATATATGTCAGTCCTGTACATGTATATATATTGGCTCGTTGGCCTCATAATGAATACATGCGCTATTCACAACAGTATTCACCATTTTTAGTTTTTTTCCTGGTTTTGGTACACCCTTCTTTCAAATGAAAAAATATCATAATTTTGGCAACGATTCTCTTGATCGTTGATTAGAATATGTTCTTGACATTCTAGAGAAGGTGCATATTTGGATCTACGGATAAAAGTTACATGTATTCTTGGTTTTGAAACAGTACTGAGTTTCCTGTCAGCATGCTGAATTGACCTGCGGTACTACCGGTTATTGTAGCGGTACTACCGGTTTTACTGTTTATCCTTTGGAATTCTAGATTCTTGATTTGCTAACTTTTGTATTGGCTTTCCATCCTAAATCTTTATAACCATGTAGATATTAGAGTGCCGGATTGACAAATATTTAGGAAAAATTTTGAAGGCACCCTTCACCAATTCTATTGGCATACCAGTCCTACATCATATTTTGGGCCAAATGACATTCCTGCCAAGCGGGTATCCACCAAAATTGGCAACACCACATCCAACATCCAGAACAGTTCTTGTATGTGTTCCCCATTGAATGCCCAGCATTATCTATAAACAAAATTTATCACAGGCAAATTATGATATGATCTCAGGAAAAAAAGAAGCTACGACAAATAAACTGATGGCAGCATTCATGGGAAATGTTTAAATGACTAAACCCCAACAGGAGTAATCATTGTAGCAATGCGAGCGCACTGCACAACCTTTGTTTTCACCCAAGTCTCAAAATTACAAATGAAAATAGTGCACATTGGCAGTGAAGTTGACCAACAGAAATCCCTATGGGTGGGTTCTTTTTGCTGTGATTTTGCCTTTTAGCTTATGACTTTTGAATTCTGGCTATTCGCGAGAGACAGTATGCGATTTTAGTTAGTACAACTGAATTGATACAGTATGTATTACAATCACATGTAGACCTCACATTAAAAAGGCACATCGTTTAAAAACTAGTTATTATAGCAATGAAAACCAAAACAAAAGTGGAAAAGAACCCACCCATAAGCATTGTAATTCACAATTATGCACAACCCACTTGGCCATCAAACTACTTAAGGAACTTTCCTGCAAACTTAACCTGTTCAAACATAGATAAAGGTGATACAGTAATACCTACCTGTTCAATAAACCGAATGTATCTCGTAACACCAGCTTTGAATTGAGTTCCACCTCCGGGGAAAACAAGATAATCGCCAGACCTTGTAATCTAGTTCTGGTCCTTCTTAGACTCCACCAGTTTTGGGTGAGTAACATTGTTGTATCAAATCTGGAATTTGGAAAGGAAATAAACTACATCAGCAATCTAATGAAATTTCTCAACCACAGAAGGCATTCATTTAATCAAGGTAAAAAATATACAAGATTCACTAGCTGCCTTGAATTGAATCCTCCTAAATACAAAAAGAGTCAAGAGTCCGTGTACAAAAAGAGAGACTTGGGTATATTAAGGTTCCTAGTGTTATTATACATCCAAGATATATAGCTCCTAAATATTATTTCCCTGTTCTGCTTCGCTATAGTAGCTTCAGCTTCCAAAAACAGAGAATGTTCTTAATTTGCAGTGTGTATTGATTATTCTAATCCGATGATATTAGAATGGTGATTTGGGTCCCAACCTTTGGCATGCAGTCACGAGCACCCAATCACATAAACAAAAGATAAACAAGAAAGCAGAGAGCATCAACAACCAGAGCCACTTCCCTCCCTTACCGACGAAGGCAAGCGCGCAAGGTCCTCACCATGTCAAGGCTGCGCGGCCACGGCACCAGCGGCCGGCACCCCGCGGGCATCGGCACCAGGCACCTGGGCCGCGGCGCCACAGGGCAGTGGCGCTCCCGGTGCTCCATGTGTCGCCTCGAGCGCAGCGCCTTGATTGCCTTGACGTTGTCGAGGCACGGGATGTAGTCCGCCGCCGACACCCCTCTTCCCACCCTGCACGTCTCCCACCTCACCTCCGCCACCGCCATCCCCTCCCGCCGCGTCGACGCTTGTGCCCGCCGACTTCCCCTCCGCCCCTTCCGCCGCGTCGCCGTTGTTGTCTGGCCGTGGTGAGTCGCCGTTCCCACTGTCTTGTACACCCGTGGTGCAGGAATGGTGGAAAGGACATTTTGTTTTGATTTTTCAGGTCTTTTTTGCGACCGAGTGGCTGCAAATTTGGTGCGTCCTCGAAGCGTCCTTGTGACTTGTGAGCGTGAAAGCCAGAGGATGATCGGTTCAGAAGAGTTGATACGAAGGCTGAGTTCTTTTTTTTTATTTAGATGGCTTATGTTTATACTATCTATAGTAATTAAGGTATATTTGGTTCATGACCAGAAGTTGTCTAGCCACAAGTTAAGCGTGCTACGCTTTTTAGGTAGTTGTTTGGTTCATCGACGCAATCGTGGCATGCCACACTTTCTTAGCACCCGCCCCACACGTCATAGACTCAGTTTCTTGCCAAACTTTGTCACAAGTGTGGCTTCGATTTTGTTAGCTACACTTTCTGTGGCAGCCACACATTGCCTAAGCTTAGGCATAGCAAGCTTAGGCACCAACCAAACAGGCCCTTAGTTTTTAAGCAGTACGTTTTTTAAAGCGGTCTTCCAAAATCACATGCAACTATTTTCATGTGCGTACTACCTCTCGCGAATAGTTAGAATTCAAATATTTAAACCCTAAGTCATAAACCATCAGCCCAAAAACCCACCCGATATGTTATCCAATAACATGCACGATTGATTTAGTTTAGATTGAGTTCGGATTTTTTTCCTCCCAGTAAGGGCGTATGCCCCTATCACATCCACCGTCCACCTCGTGGCGAGATTTGTGGTGGTCAAACACATCTCTTCCCCCACTCTCTCTGCCTCACCTCTAGCTAGGGGTGCAAACAGGTCGAGTTATTCCTGACCAATGCGCTACCGAACCCGGTTGGTACCGAATTCGGTAAGTTGGTTTAGTATTCAGCCGGATTCAGTACGATAGTCGGATATTTGTAGACGGGTGTGGTAGCAAAATCGGTATTGCCAAAACCTGACCGGATTACTTCGGTAGTGGATAAATTTGGTAATATCCGCTCAGGTATCTGAAAGTAGCCTAGCAGGCCGGTGTGCAGCAATTAGCACACCGCCACACTTCAACACTTGCACTAGCCAGCCCATGCCGCCCACCAGCCCACACCTCCACACTCCACGCCTCCACCACAGGATGACCTAACTAGATGTTGTCGTCGCTCCAAATTCCAAACTCTAGAGGCTACTAGAAAGACTACCGCCGAGCGCCGCACCGCTAATCCCTCCGCTAGACTGCAGAGGCTGAGGCCTGACTGGCAAAGACCACCACCGGGCGTCGCACCGTGTGGGCTCACGTCGGTTCCATCGCATCGCTGGGAGCTACCTGGATCCATTGCTACCGCCTCCCTCTTCTTCTCCACCAGCCACCGCTCCTAATTCCTGAAGCATTCCCCAATGTAAGTCAGTAAGTCACCTCGTCACGATGTGGTAGATAATAGATACTTAGATCTAGACATGGATTGCTTCCTTCTTTTGCTGGTAAGGAAGGCCTGGCTTGCTTCGATTGTTCTTTGTTTTGCCTACTCTGGTCTTTTCTTTGCTGAGAATAATCCAACCCAAGCAGATCTTTCTTCTTCTTCTTCAAGATCCATCTCAGTTGATCCCATCCCATTCCCATTGATAGGACTATCCAAGTGCCCTGAACAAATACTACTAATAGTAGCAAGTTAGTTTTCTAGAAAACAAAAATTTGGGGTTCAACTTAATGGTATAATGCGGTTTTTTGGGAACTTAAGCTTGCACAAAGGAATGCAGTTTTAATAAGACCATAACATGTGTTGGGTGTACTTAGGTATGTGGGATCACAAGCTTGTTGTTGTGATTTTCCTCTGTGTTGCTGTCAAAAGCACTAGGTACTTCCATGTGGTTTTCAGTTTGCAAATTTATTAGGGGTTAGTTTTGATAAAGATGTAAGCTTCTCGAAGTCCATGACACCAGGTCCTTATGTAGCTCAGTTTTTTTTTTGAAGTGAGGAGTGAGAAATGAATGAACATGCCTTTTGTTGTTCTTGGGTGCTCATATGAAGCAAAATGCTATGTTTTACAGCTCCCAAACACACTGAAGTGTGCAGGTACTAGCTAGTGATATTATGGTCTTGACTTTTGACTAGCGTATGTAACTTGAATTGCTACTATATAAGATCATTTGATGAAGCTAGTGATATTGTGGTCTTGACTCTTGACTAGTGTATGTAACTTGAAATAGACAAGGTATTTTGATTTCACTGTAATGTCAAGTGTGTAGGTTAACTTTACTATTTTTATTATCTTTGTTCAAACTTTCTATGAGCTAATGTTGGTGTCTCACCAGGTTAACAAGCCAACTAATGTTTGTATTATCTATTTATCTTGAAATGCTTGCTTCTATCTATAAGATGAATACTTGAATCTAACTTGTTGTTAATTTTCTATTGTGATTTGCCAAAAACAAGAGCAGGAAAGAAATGCTTCAAAAGCCCTTTAAGGCACATCTCTGAGGAGACAAACTACAAAGAATTCCTTAGAAATTCAGAATTGTGATGGCATCCAAATTACTCCCCAACCTTTGTGCAAAACTTTGAGGATATGTAAGTGATAGTATGGGTGTGGTTGTATCTCATGCATAGGAACAAGAACTGCACTAAACCCTAGAAATGGAAGAACATGAACAGGAAATCTGAGATTAATCCCTCGATCCTTGATCCCAACCTAGAGCAACCCATTTTGGTACTCCGATTGGTACTCAATTCACTAAGAAGTATCGAAGCAAGAACAGAGAGACAAAAAACTATGGGTTAGGATATGGTAACAACAATATCCGTCTCTACTCAATCCCTCTCCTCACCCTCTCCAATCTCAATATCCGTCCATGAAGGAGGAGGCAAGAACTCGAGCTACGAAGGAGACAACGATACATCTTCAAGTTTGATTTCAGGTTAGTGCTACTATTTGACGTTTCATTTTCTTTTGCAATGGTAAAATAAAATCTTCCACATCAGCTATTAAATAGTAACATCAAGTCGGCCGTCCTACTCTATTTATCGCGAATTTCCCGATTCGCGCCTCGCATCTTCAGGAAGCTTCGTATGCATTCCTTACAAACAAGTAGGGTCCACGTGTCAAGCGAAATGGGTTAATCCATCATACTTACCACGACCGATCCGACATTAGAATATACATCCTAAGCCCAATCCGATTGGTACTCAATCAAACCAAGACTATCCTAAACCTTTGTCAAAATCATATGGGTTAGGATATGGTAACAACAATATCCGTCCTTCTAATCTTGAATCTAACTTGTTGTTAATTTTCTATTGTGATTTGCAGCACATCTACAGTTCGTTGTGAATTGTGATGGCATCTGGAAGTGCAAATGTAAGTGATAGTATGGGTGTGGTTGTATCTCATGCAGCATTTGCACTTTCCATTGAAGAGGGAGTAGTGCCAACTGAAGGTCAAGGGGCACTGTCCATTGGAAGTGGCACACAAGAGAATACATTACAACATAAGGATATTGAGCCTAGTGAAAAGAGGTGGAAAACGAGTACATCAGCTGTTTGGGATAAGTAAACTAGGAGTACAAAGACGGTTGAAGAGAATGGAAAGAAGGTTGTTCAACCTTTGGCGCAATGCAACTATTGCAAGTACAGTGCCAAATGTGAAACTGCCAATGGCACAATATGCTTTTGGAATTATTTGAAGAAAAAACATAATCTCCATCCAGGCCAGCAGTAGCTCAAAGTAGAAAAGAATTGTGAAGACAATATCACTGTCATTGAATCGTATAGGTATGATCAAGAAGCTAGATCGAGGAAATTTTATTTGGCGATAATCATGCATGAGTACCCTTTCAATATTATTGAGCATGAATATTTTGTTGGCTTCATCAAATCCCTACACCCTAACTATCCAATCAAGAGCCGCACCACTATTAGGAAAGAGCTAATGGACCTATTTTTAGAATAAAAGAAAAAATTGTATGAGTATTTAAAAAACCGTTGAGTGTCGTTTTACCACAACTATGGACATGTGGGCATCAAATCAGAATAAAGGATATATGTGTGTCACTATGCATTAGATCGATGATGATTAGCAAATTCAGAAAAGAATTGTCAAATTCATGCATGTAGAATAATGACATACCAGTGCTAAATTGTCTAAAGAATTTACTAATTGTGTTATGAGAAGGTATATTGAAAAGAAAATATTTTTTTTATCTTTGGACAATGCATCTGCAAATAAAGTCTTGTTAAAGATGTCATTGCTGAGCTCAAAAAGCAAAGTCTACTAATGTGTGATGGTTTATTTTTTCATGTGAGATGTGCCAATCATATTCTGAATCTTGTTACTAGAGATGGCTTGCAAGAAATTGCATCTACAGTTCAGAACATTAGATCATTCGTAGTAGCTGTCAAGGGCTCTCCATTGCAGTGGGAGGAATTCAGAAGTGTGTAACAGAATGTGGGTTAAAAACAATGATATGTCTCTCATTGTATATTGCTACAAGGTAGAATTTCACCTAACCATGTTGAGGGATGCCCTATATTATAGGAGTGCTTTTGAGGGGCTTTTGTGTTTGGAACGTTGTAGGTATGAGAAAATTGCTCCTTCCAGTTATGAATGGGATAAAGCTCTAACACTTTGCAAATGCTTGAAAAATTCTATGATGTTATCGAGCTATGTCTTGTTCTTTATATCCAACTGCAAATTTATTTTACCAAAGTTTTTGTGATATTATGATGTTGATATCTGAGTGGTGTGCTAGCACCGATACCACTATTAAAGATTTGGTAGAACCTATGAGTCGTAAGTTTGAAAAGTATTGGAAGAAGTCCAACATTACTCTAACTGTGGCAAGCTTTCTTGATCCTAGGTTCAAGAAACAATTGGTTGAATATTAGATGAAGAAGTTTTATGGTGTGCTATTGTATAAAGTTGAACTTGAAGAATTCATGAATGTTGTGAAGCTAATGTATGAAGCATATGTTTCTATTGCATCTACTGTCCCAAAGAGCACTACTATACCTGCTCCTAGTGAAGAACCAGAAGTAAATCTCTTTATGGACAATGAAGATGAGGATCTTCATAGCTTTTTATATGACAATCAAGATGGGACAGGTCAAAATGAGCCAAATGGCTTAGAAAAATACATGGTAGAACAACCACTAAAGCTTCCAAAATCTAGCAATCCGAAATTTGATATTAATCGTGGTGGAAGAACTAGAAATATGAATATCCTATTCTCTCAAAAGTTGCTCGCAATGTGTTGGCCATTCAAGTGTCAACAGATGCTTCAGAATCTACTTTCAGTGCTGGTGCCTGGGTCATTGATCCAGTTACTTCATAATCTACTTTCAGTGTTGGTGCCTGGGTCCTTGATCCATTTCGCAGTCGCCTCGAGCCTGAGATGGTAGAAGCATTGATCTGTACCAAAAATTGGATATCTGCATCCAGAAAATGTGATAATTTTAATAGTTCGTTATCTTCTATATCAAAAGAAGTTTGTGTTATTTTACTAATGTAGCTTTTATTACATTTTTTTAGATTCTAAGAATAAGGTTGCATCTATCATTGCTGATCTAGAGGTTGTTAAGACAATTGTTGGTAATACGATGATTCAGGTATTGCAATATTCTTTTTGTAAAGGTTTTTCATCTTTTTCTGTTACAAATTTGCTTCTAACTTAGTTTTACATATTAATTGGCGAATTGTAGGAAGAAAAATGGCTAGTGATGACAAGCCAGAGAGCATGAAGTGAAGGCCCATTCAGGGTTTATTGGTTGTCTGGTTGAGGCTATAAACTTATACTTAAGTTATTTTGTGTTTCTATTATGGCAAGATGGACTTATGTTATGTATTCCTATGTGGTACTCATAATCTTGTATTGTGTTTCTATTGTGGCCTGTATGAATTTATCACTTATGTATGAATTATATTCAACTTATGTATAGCCCGGTGGTATGTATCTATTCCCTTTTGTTTTTTGGGATATTGGTAGCTATATGTGTTGATTCTGCAAGCTTTCTGATTGGTAAGTTACCATACAAAATTGATGTTGCACTATGGCCTCTTGAAATTCTAGAAACTTGGTAAGTCGCTATACATATGAAGCTTGTTGTGATGTTCCTTGGGTCATAGACATAGATGCCTAATTGCATTTATTCTAGCATGTGCAAAGGGAAGGGAAAGAATAGAGTTATAGTGTGAATCACGTGAGAAGAGGATGAGAGTGGCTGAGTCATCTAGAAAGACAGAACAAGAGGTTCAGTTCTATACTTATGATCTTATTGAATGTTTTTGTCATTTCAGATCAGCCATGTTTTGAGGGTAGGTATTTTACCTTTCTATTGCCTTTTGATTTTGTTCAAATTTATCTCACGTCAGCCAGCTTTTGGTCCGTCGTATGAATGCTTTTGACATATTGCATACCTCTATTCTCAGTGCTAGAACCTACAGGCACCACATATAGTTTCTCATGAAAATATTTCTATTGTACGATTACCTGATTGAATCTCTTAAAAGATACCAGGTGACATTAATTGATTCTACTTTTACTTCTTTTTGTTTTTTGGTTTTGGTCAGTGTTGCATAAAAACTATTTCATACATTAGTATGGCATTGGTTGGTCATAATGGAAAGAGTGACAAGACCACTGCTTGGGCAATTCATCACTAATCTTTGGATTGTCAAAATGCCAATTGTAAGTTGACATTTTTATTAGAGCAATTTCCTCTTGTTTGTCTAATATGTGAACATTTAGATTGAGATATCCATGCATTTGATTGACCTTTCTGTTTTAGTTTAATTTTTTCCAAAGAGCCTAAGAACCAGCATTTTTAGTAGTGTTTGTTACATCAACCCTCCGGAAACCTCTTCATTCAGAACTCTATATTTGTCTCTAAGCATGGACAAGAGTCACCTATTGCTAGGGACCCTTTTAAACTGCATTTTGCATTGGTTTGATATTCTCTCCAAACATCTGGCTGGCAGCTAAAACTTCCAATCCCTGTCACTCATATTTGCTTCTTTGTCATGCAGGAATTTAACCTACTCAAGCCAACTTTGCTGCTGAACTTCCTGGTATGAAATTATTCTTAGAACCTCACTTTGTTGCAGCACTTCTGTTTGGAAGCAAGTTGGTCATGACTCATGACTCAATATGATCTCTTCATTCTGGTAGCAAAATTGACGTGGCACATTTTTTTGCACATTGTTGGTGTTCTATTGTGTGTTTTGCGGTTTAAGATTTAGCCGGAACTAATCATGATGTCGAGGATCAATTTACCACTTATGTTGAACTTGTATTGTGCCGGAAACTTATGTTGAATGTATCGTTTTGTATGTGCATGTTGTCCGTCTATATTATTCGTTGTCCTATTCAAATACGTTAAGTATCCACCCCGATGTTACCATTTTCTAAAATCCGCATATTTCAAATTCCTGTTCATATCAGGGCTGATCGTATTCGATACCAAATCCAGAGAAAAAAATATAGATTAAGATATAGTATAGATAATATCCATCCAAATCCGATCCAATTGCACTCTTACCTCTAGCTAGTAGCACCGCCGTCCTCCGCCTCCTACGTCGTGCTGTCGCCGTCCTCCGCACTGAGCCTTAGGACCACGGGGCACAGCTTGTAGGAGGTGAGGCCGAGAGACGGTTGCGCAACGCAGGAGGCGGAGGACGGCAGCAGCCGTCTCGAGCCACACGGGTGCAGCTGGCACGAGTTCACGGCAGAGAGGTGCGGCAGCGGCTCCCGAGCTACACGGCGGCAGATGGACCGAAGAGAGAGGGGGGGTTTTGACTAGCACGAACATCGGCGCGGGACGGACAGTGGATGCAGCAGAGGCATATGCCAGCGCCTGCGCGGGCAAAATTGCCTGTCCGGGAAAAGTCATCAGAATACTCATCTACCTCCTCATCTTGGCCAAGGCCAGTAGGCCAGTCACAAAAAAATCCGAGGACCGATCGCAATCGTAGTAAAAATTTCACCAGCCTAATCAGTCACGGCCTTGGTCACCCACCAGGAATCAAACGAAGCGTCGTCCCCTGTGAGATACACGCGTAAGTAACAACCATTCCGGCGTTACTCTCCTCCGCAGTAACTCTTTTCAAGAAGGATCCGAAAAGCTCTCGCGAGTCGCGGCTAAACACCGCCCCCACGCTCCCCCCGAAATCCCGAATCGTCTTGTGTGCTTACGACTCCATTAACCGGCGGACGTTCCATTCGGTTCCAGATTGGTAGGAGAAGGTTGTTCCATTCGGTTCCATTCTTTTTTTTGAGTGTCTATACAATATTTGACTGTTTTTAGGACAAAAATAGTCAGATTTTAAGTCGTTAGATGGAGATCCAATGCCCTAGATCATTTTTTTGGAGGGGGGGCTTGTATGGGCGGATCCATTGGATGGATGGAGATCTAACGCCCCAGATCAATCTGACTGTTTTTGTCCTCAAAAGTAATTGAATGTTGTATAGACAATAACATCACTAGTAATGCTAGTCACTTGGTAAATCGCATTTTTCATTTGACAGCAACTACACACCCGGTCTTGATTGCCACCATTAAGGATGAAGTCGGAGGCTAGGCACTAACGGGGCCAAGAGGCTACAGGAGCTCACAATATCTTCTATAACAACATTTTAGTCTCTCTTCTAGGCCAGTTTCTGGCCGCATCCCCCCTACTTGTTTTTCTCAGACCGTTTTATTGTTTTCGTTCTCCCTTTGAATTGAATACAAGGCAATCCTCCTGCCCAGCTCAAAAAAAAAAAAACTATTCCGGCAATACTTGTGTCGATGATACTACTGTCCGACCATGCCACAGCCTGAGCAAGTAGTCCCAAGTAGTAAAGAACCTCCCAGCGTTGGGTATATGCCACAAGTCACAAGTCACATGTTACAAGTTGGAGCGTAGGAATTGCTAAAGCATGAAGGGAGATAGATTGACATTGAGCTTCAGTGACAAGAGCTACTAAACAATAGAAAACTGTACACGTCCCCGCGGGGCAAAATTTTCTGGAACAACAGTCTAACAGAGCATTGGAAGAAACTCTCTTATCTGATCAGTGACTGCGCACGCTGCTGACGTTGGTCCTCCTTCAACATCTCCTTGGGTGAGAGCTTGTCGCCGATCAGTGTAACCTTCCAACAATCTGCTCGGAGGATGAAAACCGACCAGAGACGGAACTGGGGGGGGGGCCAGCAGGGCCACGGCCCCTATGCCGCAAAAAATTTAGACCCCCTCGGCGATGATGGCCTAGCCCAACAACGAAGGAGAAAGGTCACGTCACGGTCGAAGACTCGCCGCTCGCTCCTCGCGTCGCGTGTCACCGCCGATTGCAACTCGCGGACTCGTCCCATCGATCCACTCGCCGACTCGCGTCACTTCCAGCTTCCCCATCGGCCATCGCCAGATTCGCGATTCGCCCATCGAGAGAGCAGGCCGATCGGCGAGCGCAGAGGAGCAGCGGTAGCGGCCGATCATCGATTCAAGGAGCAAGGATTCAAGGAGCAAGTGCGCATACGCAAACGCAAGCGTCTTTGCTACGCTGGGCCTTAGGTTGTATGTATGCGCTGCGGCAGATGTCTTGTCTTGGTTCGATTTAAGACGCCGTCTTGAGGATTCGAAACCTAGGGTTTCGGTTGAGTCTGAAGTCCCGGCGGATGGATCTGAACGAGGGCCAATCGGCCAGAAGAGTTGGAGGCAGAGATTGAGGGAGAAGAGAGATTGGAATCTGAGGTAATACTTCATACTTGCTTTATTAGAATTGCTCTGCCCCTTTATATATAGAGGAGAGTACTTCGGCTAAGCCGTATTACACAAGGACTCTTAATCAAACCCAGACTCTTATTCCTAACCGATTGCAATACTGAATCCTACCCAAAACCGAATACAACTCTAACCTGACGGTGCTGAATCCTCCATCTGTGCGGAGGGCTGCACGGTGCTGGATCTCCTCCCATAGACTTGCCCAAACCTTCCAGTCCTGACATTTCTCCCCTCCTCGACAAGCAGCTCGTCCTCGAGCTTGAATTGTGGGTACTGACGGCGGAACATCTCAAGGGGTTCCCAGGTAGCGTCTGATGCTGGGAGGCCCTCCCAATGCACGAGGATCTCCTGAATACCGGTACTCCAGCGAGTCTTGATCACATGGTGTGGTATTGGAGCAATGCGACCATGCTGAAGGCTGGGTAAAGCTGGTGGCTGCTCTGGTGGATCACCAACATGTGGTTTGAGCACACTGACATGAAACACGTCATGTATCCGGGCTTTGGCCGGCAATTGGAGGCGATAGGCCACATCCCCCACGCGTTCCAAAATTTGATAAGGGCCATAATAGCGAGGAGCTAGCTTGCGGTTACGGCTATCGGCGATGGAGAGCGCCTGGCGATGGTGAAGACGGAGCCAAACCCAGTTGCCAACATCAAAAGAAAGCTCGCGATGCTTGGCGTCATAGGCTCTTTTGTGATGCTGCTGTGCGAGGAGAAGACGGTCCTTAATATCAGTAAGCAATTGATCCCTCTCAAGGAGAAGCTGATCCACAGCCTGTAAAGGTGTCGCCAGTGGTGCATGCGGAAGCAGAGTTGGAGGATCGCGACCATATACAACTTTAAAGGGTGTCTCCTTCAAGGAAGTCTGAAAAGACGTGTTGTAGCAGTATTCCGCCCATGGTAAACAACGTACCCACTGCCGTGGTCGATCTCCTGTGAGGCAGCGGAGATACATTGCAATGATCTTGTTGGTGACTTCAGATTGGCCATCAGATTGTGGATGAAAGGCGGAGCTCAGGTGTAGCTTGGTGCCTGTGAGACGGAAGAGCTCTGACCAAAAAGCGCTAGTGAACACTGGATCGCGATCACTCACAATGGAGCAAGGCACCCCATGCAGGCGGACCACTTCCTCAAAAAATACTCTGGCCACGGAGGGAGCCGTGTATGGGTGAGCTAATGGAATGAAGTGTGCGAATTTGGAAAAGCGATCAATCACTGTAAGGATCACCGATTTGCCATTGACGCGAGGTAATCCTTCCACAAAGTCCATAGCGATGTCATCCCAAATCCGTGTAGGGACTTTTAATGGTTGCAAGAGGCCGGCCGGGTGAAGATGGGTCGACTTGTTGCGTTGACAGATTTGGCAAGAGCGGACAAAGTCTTCAACCAACTTGCGATCACCGGGAATGTGGAAGTCTCCCCGTAGACGATGCAACGTCTTTTGAACGCCTTCATGGCCTGTAGCATGTGCTGCCTGGAGAAGTGACGGTAATAGTGGGGATGATGGCAGGACATGTACCCGATGATTGTGTAAGATGAGACCATCCGCAAGTTGCCAAGGGGCCCCCAGAGTTCCATCTGAAATCTGCGACTGCAGTGTGATCAACTCTGGTGTAGTCTCAGTTTCCAAACGGAGATCGCGGAAGAGAGTAAAATCTGGGCCAGAAAGTGCACAAACGGACTCCTCTTCTGCCGCACACCGGGATAATGCGTCTGCCACAACATTTAGCCGGCCTGGCTTGAACTCCACATGAAAATCGTATCCAAAAAGCTTGCTGACCCAGCGGTGTTGCGGGATGGTAGAAAGGCGCTGATCTAACAAAAACTTGAGGCTATAATGGTCTGTCTTCACCCCGAACCGGCGCCCCCAGAGGTAAGGACGCCAATGCCGGACTGCCATGACCAGACCCATTAATTCTCGCTCGTAAGCCGCCAAATGGGAGTGACGAGCAGCTAGGACCTTGCTGTAGAACGCAACTGGTCCCTGCCCTTGGTGTAGGACAGCCCCAACCCCGGTTCCTGATGCGTCGCATTCCACGACGAATTCGAGGTTGAAGTCCGGAAGTTGCAGAACGGGGGCTGTTGTAAGGGCGTCCTTGAGGGTGTGAAAAGCATCTGCGGCCTCCTTTGTCCAATCGAAAGCATCTTTCTTTAGTAGGCGGGTGAGAGGCTCCGCAATACCGCCGAATCCCTGAATAAATTTGCGGTAATAGCCTGCCAGCCCGAGGAACCCGCGAAGGGCTCGTACGGATTTGGGAGTTGGCCAGTCGCGGACTGCTTGTACCTTGGTGTCGTCCATGGCGACTCCCTGAGCTGAGATGACATGTCCCAAATAAGCCACGGTTGGTTCGCCGAAGAAACACTTGGAGCGTTTGAGGAATAGCTGATGATGTTGTAGGAGCTTGAGGACGGCTCGAACATGACGCAAATGTTCCACCCAAGATGGGCTGTAGATAAGGATATCATCAAAGAATACCAACACAAAACGGCGTAAGAAGGGCCGCAAAATGCCGTTCATGAGTGCTTGAAATGTGGCCGGTGCATTTGTCAGACCGAAAGGCATGACCAGGAATTCGAAGAGCCCTTCATGGGTCCGGAAGGCCGTTTTCTCAATATCGGATGGGTGCATCCGTACTTGGTGGTATCCCGACCGTAAGTCCAATTTGGTGAAGAACTTGGCGCCTCGTAATTCATCCAGAAGTTCATCCACGACTGGTATTGGAAACTTGTCTTTGATAGTCATGTTGTTGAGAGCCCGATAGTCGACGCAGAAGCGCCAAGTGCCGTCGTGCTTTTTGACGAGTAATACGGGCGATGAATACGCCGATGTGCTTGGACGCACAATTCCTTGTTGTAACATGTCTCCACATTGCCGTTCCAGCTCGTCTTTAAGGAGTTGAGGGTAGCGGTACGGACGGACGGATATTGGCGAAGTCCCTGGCAAGAGGTGTATGTGGTGGTCATGTGCCCGTGGCGGCGGTAAACCTTGGGGGGTGTCGAATAAACCGGCGAACTCCTGCAGGAGCGCATCCATCAGGTTTGGCTCGGATATGGTGTATGCTTGCTGCAAATGTGGTGTAGTATGGGCCCCCTGCCAATGCACTTTGCGAGTGCCTCGCCAGAATGCCATGCTGAGAGTGTCAAAATTCCAAAGGATTGGACCGAGCGTACGTAACCATTGTACCCCGAGTACCACGTCGAATCCGTCCAGTGGAAGGGAGTAACAGTCCACCGTGAAGGCTTCGTCATGGATTTGTATCCCCAGATTGTGACAGAATCCGCTGCTGTTGATTGTGTCTCCGTTTGCCACTCGTACCCGCAAGCCGTGACGTGGCTGGACGGGTATTTTGGCGCTCCGAGCTGCTGCTGGGGTGATGAAATTGTTAGTCGAGCCTGAATCCAACAGAGCAAGCAATGTTACCCCGATGTGG
Source organism: Dendrocalamus sinicus (assembly GCA_036346575.1). NCBI lineage: Eukaryota > Viridiplantae > Streptophyta > Magnoliopsida > Poales > Poaceae > Dendrocalamus > Dendrocalamus sinicus. Next base: position 28,845,592 of record CM070654.1, read on the forward strand.
ACACAGAGTTGCATTATGCGCCTGCGTGGGAAGAAATGCCAGTTGCAGCGTAGAGGGAGATACTGGGTTCTTCCTCTTCTGGTGAGGGTTCGTCGATGGTCTCATCATCGGAATTTCCGCTGGGTGCGATGAGGAGAAAAAGGCGTTTGCAGCGATGCCCTGGTGTGAATTTTTCATCGCAGTTGAAGCATAATCCACCCGCGCGGCGCTGGTCCATCTCTTCTGGTGAGAGCATGCGGCGTTGCATTGTCCGTCGTGGACGACCAATGGCCTGGCCGGCTCCTGCAGTACTGCCGGTCGGTGGAGCTGGGAGGGCGGGTGGGGTAATTCTGTTGGGCAGTGTTGACCGTGTTGTCCCTGCTGGTGCCCCTGCCGTTGGTAGAATCGGTGTGGTCGTTGGCTTCTTGAGTGACACTACCGTGTCCTGCCCCGTGGCCTGTGCCCTGCGCTCATAAGCCCGGGCTAGAGCCATTGCCATCTGAAGACCCGCTGGATTCTGCAGTTCCACGTCCGTGCGGATGGGTTCACGCAAGCCCGACGTGAACATCTGGACTTGTTGCCGAGGTTGGAGGCGATCTGTTCGACACAGAATTGCTAGGAATTGTTGTTGGTAGTCTTCCACCGTGCCAATCTGTGTCGTTTCTCGGAGCTCTCCCAGTGGGTTGTGCCGGATTGAGGGACCAAAACGCAGATGGATGTATTCTTTGAAGTGCGGCCAATCTGGTTCCCCTTCATCCCTCTCCAATTGAAAATACCATTGTTGAGCCACCCCGAGCAGATGATAAGACGCGAGCCATACCTTCTCATTTCTTTGGTGTCTTACATCCGCGGAAAAATTGCTCGCGCGTACTGCAGCCCAATTCAATGGATCTCCTTGTCCATCATATGAGGAACTCCACTGTGGAAGCGGGGTTTCTCATTTGCCATCCAGTTCGTTCCGTTGCGCTTGATGCTTGCGGTTCCAGTTGGAGCGGGTAGCAATCCATCGCCAAGCAACTGCCGCTCCATCGCCATGAGTCTGTCGCCGAACTCATCCTCTTTACTCTGTCGCTTGTCAAGGCGGTCCTTCAACTCATCCATCTTCTTCGTCGTGTTGGCCGTCAGTGTGGCCAACTGCTCCAGAATCTCATTTATCCGATCGTCAGCCATGTGCTCTGATACCAAGTTGTCACGCCTGGGCCTTAGGTTGTATGTATGCGCTGCAGGATGTCTTGTGCTGGTTCCAGACGAAGACGCCGTGCTGAGGATTCGGGAAACCTAGGGTTTCCCGGTTGAGTCTGAAGTCCCGGCGGATGGATCTGAACGAGGGCCAATCGGCCAGAAGAGTTGGAGGCAGAGATTGAGGGAGAAGAGAGATTGGAATCTGAGGTAATACTTCATACTTGCTTTATTAGAATTGCTCTGCCCCTTTATATATAGAGGAGAGTACTTCGGCTAAGCCGTATTACACAAGGACTCTTAATCAAACCCAGACTCTTATTCCTAACCGATTGCAATACTGAATCCTACCCAAAACCGAATACAACTCTAACCTGACGGTGCTGAATCCTCCATCTCATGCGGACAAACCTTCCAGATCCGATACAGTGATCCAACCAAGTAGTATGCATATACAATATCTTGAGATCACTGATAGAAATCCAATGTATTTATGCAAGAGATTTCGATAAGAGCCAGACTCTGAAGCTACCAGATGGATGAACTGACAATGAAATTTGAGGTATTCTGAGTAAGGAACTGGACAATCTGGCTGCTTGAACTTCTTATCATGAAAATTTCAGTGTAGACCACAGGATAATACAAGTACGGTTCCACCGGATAACCATTCTATTGTAAATTTATATTATTTCTTTGACAACTCAATGAGCTCTTATGGAGGAAGAGCTACAGAACAATGATTTAGCGGTATTTGCAGGAAATGGAAGTATTGAATTAGCACTAGAAAACAAAAGCTGATCTAAGATGGCAACAGCCACTTTCGTAAGCAGAATAAAATTCACATTATACGTCTGTTCGCAATATTGCATCAGGAAGTGGGATGTTAAGTACCTCGGAAGCAATTGTCATCTGATATAATTCCAAAAGTCTCTGCAGTGTCCCGAATCATGATGCCACTTACACCTTGATATGAGGCTGCTTTGCATTCTGCAACTGTGAATGACACAAAACCATAAAACATGACGAAATTCTTAGAAACTGTAAACAATATAATATGCAACTGCATCAAGTATTTGTCTATTTGAAACACCTATTAGAAGGGCCCCATGAAGTTCTGCTGAAAGGAGGTTTTCAGACAACTGCTTTCTCCTATGGAGAAGACAGGGCACATAAATAGCTCATACATGGTATAGAAAAGGCATAATAACAGGGTTAGTCCCCAAACCCATGTCTAATTTTGCTTATGTTGGCCCTTGATCTTATTATTGCATTTCTTGACTTGACTTGTTCAACTCATCAAATTTGTTAATCTTTCAGAATTAGCATATTTGTTAATTCTCTTTCAAAATTAGCATAGTTATAGTCACCAATATGTGTATACCATCCTTTTTGCAGGTCGAATTTTGATACTTACATAGTTAAGTGCGTGGTTAGCTCTTGCTCGAGCAAAGTTCGTGCGTAGATATTCCTCGGCACAAGAATAGACTTCTGCATCACAATTGTGAGGGACCACATATGTGAGCTTGAGGAGCCATTGCATTTCCATTGGAATGTGACCTCGGGCTACATCGTAACCATCATTAGTTATTTAGTTGTATCAGATATAACCATTTCCCCAAAGGTTTTGATGGCTAATGTAGAAAATACAGTAGGCTATATATCGTGAGGTACAACAAGGTGTGGCATTAAAAGCATAAGGTGCTCGAAGGGATGTACGGTACATATGAGGAGGCGTATGACCTAGTCCCCAAAATGTTGCATCAGATAGCTGAGGCTAATCCGGGCACACACCTCAACAAGATGGACCGACATTACTCCTCTAACACCCCAAATTCCCTAATCCTAGATCGTATATTCTAGGCATTTGGCCCAGTAGTGGAGTGCCAGAAGCAAAACTGTAGCTCATATCACACACAACTGCAAAGAAAAGGCAAAACAATCTACATGATGCTAAAAACTATAACATGGTTCCAATCTGATTGCTTCCAATCTTCACGGTAATCTTTAATATTATCTTCAATATATTGGGTGCATCCTTGACCCAAACTTCACAGCAAAACTAGAAGAATTCCATGCCAACCTCCTCTTTGATTATGGGAAAATCGGGACATCTATGGATATCACAGGGATAAGAAGTCAATTTAAATTTTGAAAACAATATTCTAGAGAAGGCGAAAGGTAAGAATCCTAAGAATAAGGTAAGAATAGAGAATTACTATATATTCATTTTATTGATTTGATTTAGAAAATAGATTTTGAAAACTTTGCTAAATCGATCTTTCTAATTGGGGCTTCATTCTACAGTCAATATGGCTCTGATACCATCTCTATCGAGACCCGAATATGCAAATCTGGACTCTCTATGTATTCTACACTAGTTCAGGATCATACTAGTGCACACAATGAAAATATAAATAAAATATCAACCATATTCATGATTAACTAAGAGAAACTCAAATATTATTAATTATAAGAGATGTGATCTTATGGCTAAGTTTATACTTTAACAGCGGAGGGCTTAACAGGACTAGCAGTGGAAACAACAATAAGCGTAGTAGCTATTCGATATGTCCATGGACAATCGACTAGGAAGCAAAGTCCTAATCTAAGAAGTCGTCGAAGAATCATCCTTCAAATAGCTATGGCTGGTATGACTCTTCTTCTTGACATGTCCATCCCATACTGGATATATGGTTGTATGATAAGGCTCAGATCAATAGCTCACAAAATTAAGTCCTTAGACATTACCCAAGCGAGATATCCATATCCCAAAAGTGCTGACCACACTTCCACATTTACTGCACGATCACTCGTCCAAGTGAAAACCATTTTATATAACCAACACCAATGATACTACCCATGTCATGTCACTTAAATTTTATAACTGTGGCTGACCATCACGATTTAATATCTCATTAAGTCAAAATTAATTAATTAATCAACACGTGGTGATAAGCCAAACGTACTACAAGCATGGTTAAACCATACTAAATGTACAACCCATGTTGATACTAGTATTATATCACTAGATAAATACCTATCCTGTGGTGATAATGGAATCATGGTATTCATATTATCAAGGTAAAATTAATCGAGTTGGATAATAACTACCAAATACAAAAGTTTATATCAAATTAATAATGCATCATAATTTAAAATAAAATAATAAATAAATAGATTTAAAAACTAGGTTCAACATGATCAAAGGTCATAACTTGCCTTGGCCTTGCTCAGCTATTAACTCTTGGTCTTCAGTTGCTGCTCCTGCTTTTTCTAAGACAGTATCTAACAAGAGAGAAAACGGTCGAATCACAAATAAATACAAATAAACTCCACAAACTACAGAATTGCAACCAAAAGATAGAGCTCAATTTTAGATGAATTTAGAAAAATAATCAAGTCAATTGGAGCTAGGACGGAGAAGAACAGGTACTCAAAAGATTTAAATCTAAGAAAAAGGAAAAAACAAAATCTAATTGGTTTTCTGGAATTATTTTCCTAAAGAAAATTAAGAATTATGACATCAGCATGGATTATATTTTTTTGGTTGAATTGTTTTTCTAAAGAAAATTGAATGAGAGGCTGACAAGTGGACACACGGTCTATAGACCATGTCCACAGGCTAGGCTGGTCTACGGTGAACTCGGTGCATGGAACAGTGTTCATGCTGTGTGGCTTGTTGACTAGGCACTAGGGCTGACCGGGCAGTGATGTGGCATGACACATGGCATACCCGAGGCATGGTTTAGCTAACGTGGGGGTGACATGTAGACTGACACATTGGAATAGGGTTGATGTGGCACTGCTGACTTGGCTCGGTCCATGGCTTAGTGGTACTGACATGTGGGTCCCACACGTCGGTGACTTGGTGCACGAAGACTGGGTTCACGGAGAAGATGAAGGGCCAGCCGGTGCAAGGTGGCATCAGTGCTAATGTCAGCTTGCCATGCGGCTCGGGGCGACAGTTCAATACCAAAGGGACACACACGACGATCGAGGGATGGGGCGGCGAACAGCAGATGGGGCGGAGCGGCGAATAGCTTAGTGGGGAGACGGTGGAGACTCACCAATGGAAAGGACAGACCGACAAGGAAGATGAAGACGATGGCACACAGGCGAACTTAGAATGGCGACAACTCAACAATGAGGCAACGAGTGGCTTCAGGATGCAGAACAACAAGGCGAGCGGAATAGTGATGGTGGTGTGCGCAAGAGATGTTTCTGGACATCATGAACCCATTTTGGGTGATGCCTATGAAAAGAGAGAAACTCACTGATTATGAACTCCAGCAGTTGCACAAGCATGACATGGTCATAGGAAGTCTTTCTATGAGGATGGTGTGGATTGGGCTACGGCGGGAAGGTTGGCTACGGTGACGGCCATGGTGTCTGGGTGAAGCTTGGTGGTGGCCGTGCATGGTGGGTACGGTGGTCGGTGGAGGTGAGGGAGAGCATTAGCGCAGAGATGCACACCTCGTGATGTGGATGGCAAGGTAATGGGAAGATAGAGGCAGCAGATCGGTGGTGACAGTGACAAGGCCAATGGTGCAATTAGCAGTGACAATGGCTCCAGTGATGCCTTGGCACGGGCAAGGTACCAAAAAACCATAAGGAAATGAGGAAGGTAATGGCAAAATCAATTTGGGCGAGAGGTGAAGGCATGGCTAATTTTGGGAAATTGCCGAGGCGGTCGAAAGGAGAGGTGGCATTTTTGTCGGGCTTGTGGGCGACGGCGAGGTTCCAAGGTGATGTGGCTGGCTTCGGGGAGTGAAGGGGAAGGAAAGAAATCAGTTGGCAAGGTTGCTTCAGTTTTCTAGAGGCTTGTAGACAATGGTGCGCAGGAGACGTGCGAGTGACAGGCAATGTGTGGGTAATGGCGTGGGCGAGCATGCATATTTCGCGAGTGAGCTGGCGAGTGATGGGGCGAAAGTCATCGAGAGAAGTTAATGAGGTGATGGTGCGGGCGCGGTGTGGCTGGCAAGGTGGCTTCGGCGAGGCTTCGGCCGGTGAGCTGGATGGTGCAGAAATGACCAAGGTGCACGCTAGCGCAGGAGTCGAGCCGGGAGAGAAAATGGGCTACGAGAGAGGCTAGCGAGCGATGCTAGGCTGGGGAAGGAAAAACAGGCCACGTGAAGACATAAAAGGGAAAAAGAGTTACGGGCCAGACCAGATTCGACCCAAGAGGGAAAAGAAAAGAATTAAGGAAAAGGGTGATTTTCAGGATTTCTAAAGAAATAAGATGGCATTTTTGGCACATGAAAAACACAACAAACAATATGAAAGGTTTTGTGAAAAAAATTATGCAATTTTTTTGTAATTTTTTGGGCAATCATAGACATAAGTGTAGTCAAAATTTAGAAACTTTGACTATTAGTATCTTTTAAATATATAAATTGTATGTGCATATTTGTCTGGAAAAGTATTTTCATAATATTATTTTTTTGGTTTTTATAAATATATTTACAATAGAAATTTGTTGTCAAAGTTGTGTTTGGAAACTATATCAATGTCAAAAATGACATGTATTTGTGAGCAAAGGAATATTATATGAGGGAACCATATCTTGGTGTGGTGATAGAGTTGTGGGTGCAGTGACACGCTGAAATTCAAATTCCTGATATCTACCTTTAGGTACATACGTGTTCTCTTCATCAAAAATTTTATGAGGTCATAGATTTATCTATGGCTCTTCGTTGCTAAAAGGGTCACAGTCGTGTTTATGTGTGGTGTGCGTCCATAGCGGTGCTTACGTGTGCTTCTTCTAATCGAAAGAAAATACTATTATTTATAGGTGAGCCGGTGATCATTCTATATACTGTTGTGCTGTTGTTATATGTTTGTTATGTCTGCTTACACAAATGACGACATTTTTGCTCATGTGAAGACATAGTGTCGTTGAAGAGATGACTTCCCGAATATACAATTCTCTTTTGAGCTTCTAGGTACTTCATGACTCATGGCATTGGTGCTTCCCGCACAGCTAGCTCCATCACAACGAACCATATCCCCTACTAATACTAACCCACCCACCCACCCACAGGCGACAGGGCAGCTTATTTCTGAATGGCACGGCGAGAGACTGGAGACCTGTAGTCTCGTCTACCTGGAGAGCTATCTGATCCAGACACACCGAGCAGGAAGGAAGGAAGGAGAGCTGACGAGCTGCCCTGGGCCTAGCAACTGGGCATGGACAGATTAGAAATCCGAGATGAGATTAGCTGGTGAAGCGCACTGTATCTTGTCATGCTCTGGCCTCACGGTGTCGACATCCTAACATCTCAAACAGCATTTTCTACTCTATACCGTGTTTGACCCTGAAATTAGATGTCTCAGGAAGGCATATTGAACGAGCATTAGTCTGACACTAGCACTACTTAAAAAAAACTTATATTAGACGTCTCTTTACAGGCGTGGACTAAAACTGTTAATATTGAATGCAATTATAAACGGTTTAGGTTTTGAGATCATTTGTATTGCTGCCAGTGCTAAAAACTGCATGTGAAAAGATAATATCACATACAGTTCTTGATAAAACCGTATGTGACAAGAACCACCTGTATCACAAATAATTTTTATTTAAATCGTCTGTGATATTTTACATACGGTTTTTATTACAAATCGTCTGTAATAAAACCGTCTGTGATATGTTTCCCGCCTCACAATCCCATAAAATTTCGTAATCTCCCGTCTGAATCCGAGTAGAATTCCATTCCGAGATACCTTTAGTAAAACGGATATAATTTTTGTATACGGTATCCGTTTTTGACGTTCTTGTAATCGTTGGAAAGCTAACGATGAGCTCGATCCAAAAAAAAATAACCCGCTTGTGCTAGTCACCCTCTAAGACTCCCAAAATCGGCCATGTTTATCCCCAAATTTGCGTTGCAAATTTTTGATTTCTATTTTTGCCAAAATTTTCGATCTTCCCTGTGGAATTTAGATTTGCCTCAACTGCAAAATTGTAAATCTCATTGAAACATTTCAAATGAGCATATATAAGCCATATAAAATTTTGCTATTTTATCTTTGGAGACTAACTATTTACATTGCATATATATATATATATATATATATATATATATATATATATATATATATATATATATATATATATATATATATATATATATATATATATATATATATATATATATATATATATATATATATATATATATAATCTTTTACTCTGGGTGTAATTACACCCACCTCTAATATACCACCTAAACAAACTTGAAATACTACTTTATCATTTTAGGTATACTCATATACTAGTTATAAGATACTTCAATATGAACCACACAAAAAAATGCAAGGAAGTCCATAATTTTTATCGTATTTTGTAAATACCTTCACATATACACATAAAAAGAAGTATGTCAAAAAAATGTACATACCATCTCTGAAAAATTGTTCATACCAATATGTATGTATGTATAATCTAATTCATAGACGGTTAGTATATAGAACTGTCTGTTATACTCGTACATCATAGACGGTTTTAATTACCAACCGTCTGTGATGGGAGAGTATCATAGACGGTTTGTATATAGAATCATCTGTGATAATCTGACCGCTGGGCCCGTCGATCCTCCCCAACCCAATCTTAACCAATATAAACCCACCAACCCCCACCTCATGGAGCATAGCTCCACCTCTCCGTCCTCGCGCCAAAAATTTTCGCACTCCCGCCTCTCCCCCTATAAATTTTCACCCAAACCCAGCCTCCTCGCCTTCCTTCTTCTCGACCCTTACCCTAATAGCCCGCACGAAGCAAACGATGATGTGCAAGTCTACGAGAGGCAAGGTGCCGTAGAAGCAACTGGTTACCAAGACGACGCTCAAGTCGGCGCTAGTGATAGCGGGCGTCAAAAACATCCAGCTCGTGCACTGCATCAGGGGCGAGAGGGCTTAGACATAGAGGCCTCATCGGCGTGGTTGAGCTTCTACTGTCTGCTAGGATCTTTACTTTTTCTCTATTATTGCCATGTTTAAGAGTTAGATTCGTAGGTTTAGGAGATGTGTTCTTTACATATTCTTGTTGTGTTATCTAGATGGGTAATCTGCTCGTTATCTTGGGATATTGTAATGGTGGACTCTAATCTTAATAGAAATGGAATGTGCTACTGTGTTTATTGTTGTATTTGCTTGTTTTTAGAGGGCATAGTTAACATTTCTTGATGCCAGCCCAAAAAAAGAAAAAAAATTATATATAGAATGAATTATCATAGACAGTTTTGTGATATAAACCGTCTGTGAAGGATTATTACAGACGGATCAAACAAAAAACCGTCTATGATACTCGTCCATCACAAACGGTTAGTAGTTGGAACCGTCTGTGATACTCACCGTCTGTTATGTGTGAGTATTACAGATGGTTTTTAGTTCGAGCCGTTTGTGATAGTGTTCTTCACAGACGGTTCTAGTTACAAACTGTCTGTGTTGTGATTATCACAGACGGCCTACAAACCATCTGTGATAACCTCCGATTATCACTGACCCCATAAATTCAGACGGTTCAGAAAACCGTCTGTGATGACAGTTTCAAACCATTTATGATAACTTTTTTTTTGTGGTTGTTTAGGGCGTTGACCTGATGGAGCTGCATGTGTGCATGCATGTGGCAGGTAGAGAGGGCTTTACTTGAGAGATGCTCTAATTAATCGAAGTGATCGTACGTTCTAGTAGGATTACTATTCCAGTTAATTGCCATTTTTCACAGGAGAAAAGAATGTGATGTGAGTACGGTGACTAGCGACTCAGGGTGAAGTGGCGGAAGAGACAGAAGGTGCATGGTGATTGGGACAATTGAGGGGATCGTGGAGACAAAACTGAGAGATCGATCAGAGAACTGCATTGATAAGGATAATGTGATATGTATCAAACAGAAACGGTGGATTGATAACTGCAACTCTATGCACCATGCATGCAGCTCCATGCTGTGAATGGCCAATCCGCCAATGTATATATGTTCAGTTTGGAGTTAACCACACCACCAATGTTTTGCTAAATTTTGCTCCCGTTGACTACAATTGGTGAATTAATTTTGATCTGCTGCCAGTTCTTACGAAAGTTTCTACTAGATTATGTTTTCGCTGTCATCTCAGTTTATATTTTTTGTCCATGTCCTTGATCAAAGTCAGAGCTACTGTGCCCTTTCGGCAGCGCTAGCTGTATATATGATATGCGTGCGTACGCCGTCTACTGTTGATCACCATCCTTTTGCCTCCGACTAAAAAAGATGGCTGACAATCTCAAGCTCGCTACCTTCGGCCTCCTTGCCGTCTCCTCCCTCCCTTTGCTCGCCCTCGCCGACTGCGACTGCGGGGCCACCGAGGAAGGCCACGACAAGGCGAAGGCCCTGACGCTCAAGATCATCGCCATCTTCTGCATCCTCGTGGCCAGCACCGCTGGCTGCTTCATCCCATCGCTCGGCCGGAAGTTCCCGGCGCTCCACCCGGACACGGACTTCTTCTTTGCCGTCAAGGCGTTTGCCGCCGGCGTCATCCTCGCCACGGCCTTCGTGCACATCCTCCCGGACGCCTTCGACAAGCTCGGCTCGCAATGCCTCATCGACGGGCCATGGCAGAAGTTCCCCTTCGCCGGCCTCGTCGCCATGCTGGCCGCCATAGCCACCCTCGTCGTCGACACCATCGCCACGGGCTACTTCCAGCGCGCGCACGCCAAGAGCGCCGCGGCCGTGGGAGACGAAGAAGCCTCTGATCATGCACACGGCGGGCATGGCCACGGCCACGCGCACGGTGTGTCGTCCGTGATCGCGTCATCTTCGACATGCAACGCCGACTGCGCAGACGACGGGGCGCAGCTCATCCGCCACCGCGTCATCTCTCAGGTTGTGATCGGTGCATGCATGCATACGTGCTTATGCATCAAGCTCAGTGGCAGATCCAAGAATTTGAGATAATGGCCTAATGGGATCAAATAAGTCACACAATATAACATATTTGATAAGGGCCAAATAGTACCGATACTATCAATTTTTGTCGGAATATAAAGAACTAAAATTTAAGCTTATACTTAGTCATCGTTCCTGCACTCATGCACGTACATTGCTCATACGTTCTTGCCTTGTTTGCTTGCATGTTTGAATCGTAGGTGCTGGAGCTTGGGATCATAGTGCACTCGGTGATCATCGGCATGTCTTTAGGGTCATCTGAGAGTCCCAGCACGATCAGACCGCTCGTGGCCGCGCTAATTTTTCATCAGTTCTTTGAAGGAATAGGGCTCGGAGGATGCATTGTTCAGGTATGTGTTCTTGGACAAGAGTACGGTTCATGTATGTTCTGTTGCAACGAGTGTTTAGTGAGAGTCCAGAAAGATAACAGATCACTGATCAGATCCAGTACGTGGTACACGCTTTATCAGCTTATGTAGCTTCAGAATTTTATCTCTCCGACTCTTCGGAGCCCCTTGGAGATTTTACTAAGCTTGTCCAGAGATACTTCACTGCCACGAATAATCTGGCGTACACTATCTACGTACCTAATATAAGGACAGTGGTTAAAGCATCAGGAGGATTTGAAACTTCAGATGAACGCCACAAAGGCCCAAACCTCTAAACCCTGTTGAATTAGGTTCCCAGTACAACCATAAAAATCTTGTTAAAATTAATATTGACTTAGAGTCCTAGTCGTAGTTGAATTCGTCTACGTGTGTAATTCGAGTTGAAGTGGTGTCCAATTCGAAATCCTAATACGTGTGTTAGTAGGAGTTATTAGCATATATATTAAGAGGCTTGTAACCAGTTTGTGTGTACAATATATGCGAGAAATAAAGTAAAGAAATCAAGGGCTAAATTTTGTTACAAGTGGTATCAGAGCCAACCTTTGATTTCTTCTGCTGCTACCCCCGAAAGGTTCTCCGCTCCCGGGGGCGGCCACCGCTGCTCGCGCCGCCGCCAACCTCGGGCGGCCACTGTTGCTCTCAACCGTCGCCGCCCAAGGCCTCTCCCCTGCTGGCCCCTTCGGCAAGAAGACGTCCAAGGCTGACCCGTCTCCCCTGGACGTAGGGCAGTCGGAGCAAAACCCCGCTGCCGAGAAACCCCCTGCGGCGCCGCTGACGCTGGAGCACGAGAAGGCGGCGGAGATGGGGGATGAGGGGTCCGAGGAGGGGAGGCGCCAGCCTGGGGCACGGATCGGATCCGACCCCCGCCGTCACTGGATCGGCGCTGAGCTCGACACCAGCAGGCCCGACCGAGCTTCCGCCGCTGCCACTGCAGAGAAGAAGGAGGAGACGCAGTCGCCGTCGCCACTGAGAAGCCGACCGCGGCCGCAGAAGTTGCCATCGCATAGATCCACCCAGATCCGGCCAAATTCGGCCGCCTTCGCCGTCATCGAGCTCGGATCCGCCGAGTCCACCACTGCCATGAGCCGCCCTCGGAGAAGCATGCCACCACCGTCCGCGCCGAGGGGGAGCGACCGAGGTGCAGAGGCGACAGAAGGCGCGACGTGGAACGGAGAAGCGCAAGAGGAGAAGAAAAGGAGACCGAGGCCGAGCACAGGGAGGTGCAGACGATGACGACTGTGGAGGCGTGAGGCAAAGAGGAGGAGGCCGCCGCCGCGCTGCGTGTGGGGGAAGCCAAGCTGGCTCCATCACGCAGGCAAAGAGGAGTAGCAGGAGGCCAACGAGGAGCGGGAGGAGGCGGCACCCGTGGAGACGCCGCCGCAGGAGCTGCACGCGCGGAGTGGAGTTACTCCGTGCGGTCAAGGACTCGGCCGCAACGTGGGTTTGGGCTTCGTAGGGAGCAGACTGGAGAAGGACAGGCAGGGTCGATGGGCCCAAAGAGGAAGAGGAGTCCGAGATGGATACCGAAGAAGGATTACGAGCCGAATCCGTCTCCGAGTAAAAGAAGACCGAGCGCGAGTCAGAGCTGATAGCAGCCCAAATAAAAGAACAACGCAGCATCAGAGACAGGCACCCAAAACGTAGAGCAGCAAAAGCAAGAGAGCAAAAGTTCAAGAAAAAAAGAAAAACATCAGTTTTCTCCATTTCTCTCTGTCCAAGAGACTTCAAAGTAGCCCGAGTTCTTGATCCGTGCTCAAGATCATGTCGCGTACTCCGGGAAGCGGTGTTACCGGTGATGAGGCATCATCCGGTATGATGGCGAAGGAGAGTTCCGCTGTCTCGCTGCATTATCTGATGCTAACGATAAGCAATTATGCAGCATGAGTAATCAAGATGAATGTGTACATGAAGGCTCAAGAAGTGTGGGATGCGATCAAGAACGGCAACGTCGATATGTGTAAAGATCAGATGGCATTGGCGGCCATCTACCAGGGCATCCCAAAGGAGATGCTCTTCCTACTGGCCAAAAAAGAAACGGCCAAAGCCGCGTGGGAGGCATTGAAGGCGATGCATCTTGGTGCAGATCGTGTGAAGGAAACAAAGGTACAAACTCTCAAGACCGAGTTCGAGGTGCTACGTATGAAGGAAACGGAGTCGATCAATGACTTAGCCATCCGATTGATGGTCATCGTCAACAAGATTCAGGCCCTTGGCGAGAAGATGAAAGAGTTGTACGTGGTGAAGAAATTCCTTCGTGCTATTCCCTCACAGTTTTTCCTGATTGCTTCAGTCATAGAGCAATTTGGAGACCTAAAGACAATGACCATGGAGGATGTCATCGATCGTCTTAAGGTGTATGAGGAACGCATCCACAACAATAGTAACAAAGATGAAGGACAGCTCTTGTTGACTCGCGCTGAGTGTGAGATCCGATCATTGAAATGTGAAGGCGAGAACACTTCCAGGGGTGATGGCCAAGGCCGTAAAAATCGGAGGTTTGATAAGGCAAAAGTGAGGTGTTATAACTGTAATGATTATGAACACTTTGCTTCAGAATGCCAAAAGCCGAAGATGAAGAAATCGTTTGTTGCTGAAGCGCTTAGCGATGATGAAGTGCTCTAATAATGAATTGAGTCAGGGACGTCGATAAGATGTGTCGGCATCCAAACTCAAGTAAGGTGTTAAGTATTAAGTTTAGTAAGTCGTAGTTGAGTCCGACTATCTCAATGTTTAGAGTCAAGTCAAGATTAAGGGGGAGATTGTTCAAATTAATCTTGACTTAGAGTCCTAGTCGCAGTTGAGTTCGTCTACATGTGTAATTCGAGTTAAAATGGTGTTCAATTTGAAGTCCTAATACGTGTGTTAGTAGGAGTTATTAACATATATATTGAGAGACTTGTAACCAGTTTGTATGTGCAATATATGCGAGAAATAAAATAAAGAAATCAAGGGCTAAATTTTGTTACAGATCTGTATTGAGCTTTTAAATCTCGAGATTGTTGGATTAACTAAACATAACAATTAGTTGTATAGCATAGGAATTGTGAACTATATAGCAGATACTAATTGAAAAAAGTTACATATAAATAACTTGATTTGTATCCTTGTGCCTGATATATCAAATCTAGACTATGATAACTTGATTTGTATCCTTGTGCCTGTATATCAAATGTATACTCTGAAATGTAATTCAATCCTACAGATATTAAGCTTTTTTTTAAAAAAAAATGTCAAGAGCTCTGCCAATCAATTAAAGCATGAAAGAGTTTCACAGGGCTGGCACAAGAGGGCCTGCCGAGAGTTATGGTAATATGGCTAGTTACAGGATTGAGCACATTTCACAAAACTATAACTTTACTCGATAACCTATCAGCTTGGTACAACTTTAAGTGAGGATTTCGAGTAGTTGCACCTTTAACAGACCAATTTTTCAAAAAAAAAATTTGCATGTATGTGAAATTGCTCAGAAGCTCTGCATCGCCGCCGCGTGTTGCAGCTACCTGGATTCCCACTGTGCTCACATCGCGATCCCATTGTCGCACACGGCCTAGGGACAACATGCTGTGTTGAGGCTCTGCGACTCAGTGGATCTTCTCCTTTCCATCTTTCCATCCTTGGCCCCGCCACCACCTCCCCAAGCTCCGGCCGTTGTCGGCGACCTCGCCCGTGTGCACGGGCATGCCTCCTCTATTTCTGTCTCACTGCCAAGGAGGGCCACAAGTCAGTTTGGTTTAAAAACTAGTTAGAAGAAATGAGTCATTGACTAGTAGGCCCACATGAGTCTTATGAAAAGTAACGGCCTCAGCAATGCTTGACTGTATGACACATGTGGGCCCGGCTTGTCAGCACAAGCCGTTCGTGACTGAGTTGCAGTTTTTTTTTTTGAAACATTAGTCTCTTAAAGGTACAGCTACCAAAAACCCTAACTTAAAGCTGTAGTAAATGATAGTTTTGCCAGTATGAGTTACAATTTTGCGAAATTTCCTATACAAAATTAGATGAAACGCTAGCTGGGGAAGGTGCCTTCCACATGCTGTTGAGGCCCATTCTCCTTTGCTCTATGTCCGCCTTGGTTCTGCATGCAATCTGGTGTGTCGTTCACAAATTTGTTTTGGAAGATCCTCGAATTTCGTTCTTTCTGGTCGTTCCACATAATATAAATTGCAATGCTCGCAAGGTCTCTCCCATCGAAAACCCAATTAAGTCATGTCATGGTCACATTGTGCCAGTGGCGGGCAGGATTTGGTTATATCCTGGACTCAGTGGTAGAATGATCTAGGCTATTTGGGTTGGATCATAAAAGTATTATTCAGACTGGACTGAATTTACCTGAACTATACACTAGATATTTTTCTACACCCTGGCTAAAGTCTATCCTGCCTGGGGTGTGACTTCGCCCCTGCATTGTACCACCATTTCGTGTTGGATTTCCTTCGACTTTAACAAAGGCAATAAGAGGGGAAGTAGCATTTATAAACCAGAAAATGTACACTGGCCGGGTGATTGATGAAATTTCTTGGCTCGTACAGGCCAAGTTCCGTCTCAGGTCAGTGGTGACAATGGCGCTCTTCTTCTCACTCACCACACCAGTTGGTATCATGATCGGCATTGGGATCTCCTCTGCTTACAACGAAAATAGCCCCAAGGCGCTGATCGTCGAAGGGATCCTCAACTCCGCGGCTGCCGGAATTCTGAACTACATGGCCCTCGTCGACCTTCTAGCTGAAGATTTCATGAACCCTAGGGTGCAGAAGAATGCAAGGTTGCAGCTCATCATAAACTTCTCCTTGCTGGTTGGGACGGCTCTGATGTCCATGCTTGCTATATGGGCATGAAACAAACTCAAGTAAATAATTTCTTTTCAACTTTTCTATCTTGTTCTTGTGGGGCGTTACATGAGGATTCTCATTTGTTTATTGCTTTGATTGTTTAATAGGTATATACATCAAACTCCATGTGATTAAGGTGACGATGGTCTTGCTAAAATGTTGTTCATTTGTTCAGTATTACAACAACAAAAACACTAGCGTTAAAGCCATTTCGCTGCCTAGCTCTCGGCATCGTTAAAGTTGGAGAGCTTTTATTTGCCCCAATCAGTGAAAGCGAAACCTTTCTCCTTTTTGTAAGTTTAGGTCAAACGTGGTGCAATTTGAACAGAAACTCTGCTAAATCGCCAAGTTGACTGGCAAGCTATGACCATTGATATCTGTGCATCTGCCCTTCCTTTTGCTACACGTTAGTACGTTACTGAACCGTCCGGAACTAGCCAACTAGGGGACTACTCTAGGAGAAGACCTTTGTATTACTTCAGGGTGTCGACACTCTTAACAACATAACATTTTCTCTCAGTGCCACGACCCCAAGGCTTCATCATGGAGTTGTCATCATGGAGTTGTTATAGTAAGTTTGGTTGTTGTACTATTGCATCTCCTAGTTAATTAATTAGGTTGAAGACCTTGTATCCTTCTAGGTACGGCTAGCATTAACTAGTGCACGTTGTTTGCAAACCAAAAGGACCTTGTAGTACTAGCCCTGGATTGTCAAGTAGAACCGTACCAACTCTGATTATCTTAGCCGTCCGAACTCCGATTAGCATAAAATGGATCATCATCTCCAATAAAAAGAGACGCTATCTGACGAGTGTAGCTCACTCCTAACACTTATCCCCTCCTTTGAAGTTTCTACCAACTAGTGCATGCATCATGGACTAACATGTTACGGCGTGTGGTCAGCATGAGACGACGCAGCCTTGGTAAGCTGTCGAAGGCAAGCCGTAGAAGCACATTGGACAAACAAATAGAAACGCATTAGCACTAACTAGACTGTCAGTTCAACACCGGCGACCATATGGAAACCACGTAGCAGTAATGGCATTAGCACTGTTTAATTGCTCAGCCGCGCAGGCTAGCAAACGTCCAAACGATCAATGCTTTCGCGTGCATCGAAACATGTTGACATGGTGAGCTCATCCCGGAACCGCCATTTGCGATTTGTAACCCCCACCCAAGGAACTGAAATGGTGAGCCCGCGGCACAAAACCTAGCAGAGCTCACGAGAACGCATGTGCCAACCTCTGTCGTACAGCACCGCACCATTTCGACGAGCTGCAGGTAGCGGATGGCCTCTGCCAAGCTCGCCGTCGTCTGCCTCCTGGCCGTGTGCTTCCTGCCTGTTCTTGCTGTCGCTGACTGCGACTGCGCGGCCGACACCGCTGGCCGCGACAAGGCGCAGGCGCTGCGCCTCAAGATCATCGCCATCTTCTGCATCCTCGCGGGGAGCGCGATCGGAGCGGCCATCCCCTCCCTGGGCCGCAGGTTCCCGGCGCTCCGGGCGGACACCGACCTCTTCCTCGCCGTCAAGGCCTTCGCCGGAGGCGTCATACTCGCCACGGGGATGGTGCACGTCCTGCCCGCCGCGTTCGAGGCGCTGGGCTCCCCGTGCCTCGTGGGCGGCCCGTGGAAGCGTTTCCCGTTCGCCGGGCTGGTCGCCATGCTCGCCGCGATCGCCACGCTCATCGTGGACACCGTCGCCACGGGGTACTTCCACAGGACGAACGCCAAGAAGGCCGTGGCCGTCGTCGACGAGCCGACGACACCCGATCACTGCGCCGGAGACTTGGAGGCCCCTGACGGGCACCACGGGCACGCCCACGGGGTGTCCGTGCTGGCCGCCCCACCCACCGGCGACGAGCTCGTGCGCCACCGCGTCATCTCTCAGGTACGTACGGTCGTCACCTTTGCGCCATTCAAGAAACGGAGCGTTGCGAATTTACAAGTCCGGTGAAGTATTTGGTCGACTTGTTTGTGAAGGTTTTGGAGCTGGGGGTGGTGGTGCACTCGCTCATCATCGGGATGTCGCTGGGCGCCGCCGATTTCCCCAGCACGGTGCGGCCGCTCGTCCCGGCGTTGACGTTTCATCAGCTCTTCGAGGGCATCGGGCTCGGCGGGTGCATTGTTCAGGTGAGCACACCGTTGTCTTGCTTGTGGCTGACGACGATTTCGCGAATTGTTAGAGCGTTTTGATCCGTGGAAGTGTGGTCGCCAACTACAAATTTTTTTTTCTCTTCTGAAACCCACCAATTACAAAATGTTTGTCTTCATAGTCTACCAATCCTAAAGATATGAAGAAAACGTCACACGTCTCCCTTGGTATGCTTGCAACTGATTTTTGGGTCTTCCATAGTTCACATCAAATTTTGCCTTATGACGCGCTGGATGGATGTACAGAAAATACTGTGTGCTATCCCCTGTTCTTTTTTCTTTTGATCTGTTCGTTTCACGCACCAAATCCAACAACTAGAACTGGGCCAGCAGTAATTGATAGGGCATATTTGGGCCTCCTTGGCCCAATACTGAATCAAGATCCACGACTGAATCTCCTACGCCTGGGCCAACTGCTCAGTTGGCCCGTTTCAAAAAGGTCGTTTGCTACTGATACAGATGTACTAACCAAGCTCTTTGTTCTTATTACCACAGGCTAAGTTTCGCCTCAAGTCCGTGGTGACAATGGCGCTCTTCTTCTCCCTCACGACCCCGGTCGGCATCGCCATCGGCATCGCGATATCCTCCGTCTACGACGAGACCAGCCCGACGGCGCTGGTCGTCCAGGGGCTCCTCGAGTCCGCCGCGGCGGGGATACTGGTCTACATGGCGCTCGTCGACATCCTCGCCGAGGAATTCATGAACGCCAGGGTGCAGAGCAGAGGGCGCCTGCAGCTCGCCCTGCACGCCTCGCTGCTGCTCGGGGCTGGCCTCATGTCCATGCTCGCCATTTGGGCTTGACCATACCGTACCGTGAGTTCATGGGGGGCGTAAATGGCATTGAAAGGATCAGAGATTACCATCCTTTGTACGAGGCGTCAGATTCTTGTTGGGGTCTGACTTGCTGAGGAATTACCAGCCGTTTTGTTAGACTTGCAAGGATGACAAAAAAAACAAAGAGGAACCTGGTTAAAGCAATAGAGCTAGGATGCATGGAAACGTAGAACAGAGGAACACAATTTCACAGCGTTCGTTGTTGCTTTCCTAATCGGCACTCGTTAGGAAGTGGGACGCTCGGCAAAATACGAAGCGCACAAAGAATGCAGTCTAGTCCGTCGGATCCAATCTATTTGTCTTTAGGGACTTATAGGCTCTGTTTTAAAGTACGGTGGCTTTTGACCGAAATAGCATGGTAGCAACTATTATCTTTTTCTAAAGTATTTAGTTAAAAATAAAAAAACGCCGTTATATCTTCACTAATAATGCAAAAAAGGAAAAAAAAGGACATGTTAATAAGTCAAAGCGTTTTAAACTGCTTTTGTCTTTTGAAAAGCAGAAGTCATCGCTATTTGAAATGACACCATGGTATAGGCAAGGAACAAGTCAATTTTTAGCTCTTGAATTCTGGTCAGAGTCTAATTTCATCAAAAACTCTTGGTTTTTTTTCACACCCAACTTCTAAATCCTGACAAATAACCCTTTGATCCAATTCCTCCTCGCTTGGGGTGAAAAACAACTGGTGTTCTGAGTTCAGGGCGAAAATTAGACTCCAATCAAAAGTTCAATAAATTAATTAAAGAATTAATTTGCTAACATATAGTACCAATTTTCATCCATGCACCTTTTGAATCGATGATGTACTCTAAAATTTTTGCATTGTTCGTTTCAATGCTTCACCCTGGAGCAACCCTATATTTTTTCAAGATGACAGTGGTTGATGGCTATACAGTAAGGATGCAATGTTGGTGTCAACTAGGGAGTGGTGGTGGTGGGTTTTATGATTGTGACAAAGGTGTCAATGGAATGGTAAAGGAAGTTTTGATTTCGAAAGGTACAAATTTAGAGGTGATCGAGACTAATCTTAGCACTACGACTAATCGATAATATAAGCAATTCTAGTTGGATTTACATTTATATTATTTAAATATAAATAATTAAGCATGGGTGAAGCCTTGAAAATGAAGAATGCAAAATATTCGGAGTAGATCAACGATACAAAAGATCCATAGGTAAAAACTAGTACATGTTACCAAATTAATTTTAATTAGTTTATTAAAAAAAAGTCCATTTTTAGCCATTGAACTCTGCTCGGAGTCTAATTTTCACCCTAAACTCGAACAACAGTTGTTTTTCAGCCCCATCCAAGGTGGAATTGGGTCAAAGAGTTATTTGTCTAGATCTAAAAGTTGATGATGAAAAACAACCGATTTTTGAGTTTAATGAAAAATGGACTCCCACTAAAGTTTAAGGCCCAAAAAATGACTCGTTCCTATAGGTAAAGTACATGTAGTATCTGTCGTAATTCTCACTTTCTATGAATGTGATGGCCAGGGGCAAATTTTGATTATTGCCATCAACGCCGATGTCCGTAAGGATCTGGCCCTTGTATTTGTCGATCAAAAGGGTCCCGTCAACTGAGATCATAGGCAGCATATGCCTGAATACCTCGATGCACGCACCGAAGGCTAAGAATGCCCTTTGCAACATACCAAAAGCTGGCAGCCTTGTAGATGGCTTGTGCTTCACGGCAGTGTATATGCCCAGGTTCCTATCCTGTGGCACCTGTAGCATACAAGGAAAATTGTTGTACACTGCCTTGAAAGACCCAAACCATTTTTCTGAAGCAGTCTGCTTCGCATGCCATGCCTTCGCGTAACTAATCTTGTACTTTAATTTTTCTACATCTAGAATTTTCCACGGTTGCTAAACCTTATAACTACAATTTTCTATGGATGATAAATTTCTATAACTATATTGACTAAATTTTTAATAGCTATAATATATACTAAATATTTTACAACTATAATTTTCTACGGATGCTAATTTTTCATCACTATATCAACTAAATTTTGTACAATTGTTTACTTCATAGCAAAGTTCTACAACAATAATTTTCTCTGAATTGTAATTTTACACTAAATAAACTATTTACTTCATACAAAAATATTAACCAAAACATAAAAAAATATTTACCTCACAAAAGTAGCAGAACGTCTTCCTCTCCTCTCCTCTCTTCTCTTCTCTTCTCGTCTTTCTTTCTCTTCTCTCCTCGCGTGTGCATACACTGGAATCGGTCGCTCGGCTGGGGTTCGGCCGAGCGGTTGAATATATATCACATCTAGTCGTCAAATGGTTGGGCGACTGGACTCCGTAGTCGCTCAATGATTAGGTGACAACATCTAGTTGCACTACCGTTCGACGACTACAATTATGTCGCCCAACGGTCCACCGGCTGTTTTCGTGTCACATGGCCATTTGGCGACAAGTTTCAGTCGCCCAATGGTTGGGCAACTAGATCTCATTCCTATAAAATTCTTTGAATAAAAAAATAGATTATTTAAAAAATTTTGGATCTTGAGATCTATGCTATCCTCCTAATATTCTCTTTGTAGATGCCGGCCCATGGAACCTAGTGGAACCATATGTTCCTATGTTAAGCAAATATTACGTATTATTATTTTATACAAAGCAAATTATGAAATTCTTACAAAAAATATTGACTAAATTTTTAATAACTACAAATTTCTACGGACGATTAATTTCTACATAACATTGACTGAATTTTCTACAACTACAATTTTGTACACATCAATTTGCTAACGATGCTAATTTTCTACAACTATGTTCACTAAATTGTATACAATTACAAGTTACTACGGCTGCTAATTTTCTAAAACTACATTGACTAAATTTTCTATATCAAAGTTGAATTATTTTTGTCTACATCTACAATTTCTACTCATACTAACACTAAATAAATTACCTACTTCATATACAAAATTTAAAATACAACAAAAAATTACCTCACAAGAGTCGCTTCTTTCTCTCCTCCCTCTCTTCCTCTCCTCCCCTCCCCCTCTCCTCTTCTACTCCCTCTCCTCTCCTCTCTTTTCTTTCCTCTCCTTTTTCATCTCCTTCTCCTCTCCTCCTTTGTCTCCTTTTCTCTCCACTCCTCTCCTTCTGTCACTTCTGTTCAACCTCGGCCGCTCGACCATGTGGTTCTTTTATCTGCGCTTCGGTCGCTCAATTCTTCGGCGACTAGAAACGCAATCACCTAACTGATGGACGACTGCACGCAGTCACCTAACTGATGGACGACTGCAAGCAGTCACCCAACCGTTCGGCGACTACAATAATTCGCCCAACGGCCAGTAGATTGCTTGCTTGTCGCGTGGCCGTTGAGCGATAAGCTCCAGTCGCTCCAGTGGACTAAAAAAATTCACTAGCTTCGTGTCCTGCCAATGGTTGGATAATCCAATTTAGTTGGTCTGTTAAGACCATATTCAAATGTGATATGACTTTTGGTTGGAGATTGAGGGAGCAAGGAATATTTGTATTGAGAAATTATTTTGTTCAAAGCAGCTTCTACAGTGATTCCTACTAACAATTTATAGAAACTAACTTAAGAAGTCATTCCGTTCAAAGCCAGCTTCTAAAAACAGAAACTATTTGAAACAGTGCCTAAATACCAAAACTTGATCTCAATAACTACATGATAGGTGAATTATTTGTTCGAGGGAGCTGAAGCCTGAATGTGTTACAGTGGATGAGTCTTTATGGGTGAGCCACTGCCGAGCTGGGTTCAATCCTGGGCGGCACAGAAGAACTCCTTGACTGAAAAGGAGAAAAGAAAAAAAATTTGCGGCCCTGATATTTTTAAAGAGTAAAAGATAGACACACATTTAATACACATCATACTTATACTATTTACATATACACATTTAAAATTTATCGGCGGCACCTAATACCTCATAAAGTGTATGGCGTTTCCACTGAATATGAGTGTACGTATTTTTAAGATCGATAGACATTGGCATTAAATCTTGAATTTTGAGCTGTGTCGGACTGGATGCAGACCCTACGCGCCAATCCATGGTTTAGCCAAAGTGTCCCCACTCTAGGGCACGATCAACATGGCTGCGCTATAGTGCTGCGGGCTTATTTAGCACTATTCATAAGTTTTGTCTTTTTTTGAAATTTTGGCTTTTTGTTGAGCTTTTTTGCCGGTTCTTTTTTTCCCGTATGTGTTTGTATTATACGTAATGGGCTAACATATTTTTTATATTTTTAAATTTTTTTAAATTTAATTATGCTAAATAAGACTCTGCAAATTCTGATCTTTTTTGGTAAATTCTGATTTTTAGCCATAAGCCATGAGCTTTTCAGCCGAACCGATCACCCCCCTAGAGGATCCTTGCCCTGTTGCTTGAGCTGACTGTATCGACGCATGCGACGCAGTACACTAGTACGTACCGCTTAACTGCCCTAGACAGCTGCAGCGTGCAGGTCATGGCGTCACTCATTGATACCCTTGTTACACTGCCGGTGCAAGCTCACACGTCCTTGCCTGTTGCTCCGTTTGTGCCGAGAACCAATGACTCTCCGAGCGCCACGCTCGCGCGGCTGCCGAGTTTGAGCCGCCGGTCGTCGATCGCCGTGAATCATACCCCCATATTCTACACTAGAGCACAGACCTCACCCTGGCAGATCCTCGATTCTTCACTCGACGCTGCCCAAAACAAAAACCACTCTTTACACACGCGACGGCATTGCACGGCGACGTGCTTAGAGTCCCAGCCTAAAATAAACAGCGTAGCAGCCCCCACAAGTCAAACAACCGGACGGCACTTCGTCTCGGGTGCGCACCCACGTTACAATCTATGTCCTGTTTGTTTCGGTTTGAGATTCTAGCTTATTTTTTATTATTTATAAATTTCGTTTCTTTTTCTAAATTTTTAGTTTTTTTAGCTTTTTTGCCTGTTCTTTTTTACTCGTATTCGTTTGTGTTATCCGTGATGAGCTAACATATTTTTTTTTCTATTTTTAAATTTTTTAAATTTAATTACACTAAAAAACCATCTTCAATTACAGTATAATTTCAGCCAGCTGTAATATAATTTTAACTATAAATTATTATTTTTCAATCTAACCGAACGAGTCGAAGCTACGGGACACCACACCGCCAAGAGCTAAACAAAAAAAGAAAAAAACGGGCCACTTGCGCCGGCGCGGGCGCACGCATCCTCAGGCAGCTTGACCACAAGATTAGTCCGATAAAACCGCCGCGAAGATACGACCCACCCCACCTGCATCGCCGCGCCCGTCCAGGGCATTCCACGATTCTTGTTCGAGTCTTTTTCGTATTCATCTTTCTATCTTTCTTCTCGACTGATGCTGTATTTTGCTTTACAGGAACTTGCTCTCCCATGCTGTTCTACTCGTAAAGCTCTGTTCTTTTTTTAATTGCTCGGCAGAGCTCCAACCTTGGCTTAAAAAAGGAAGGCGCACTGGGCGCTCGCCGTACGTGCGCGCACGCTGCGGGCGGGGGCCAATGGCCACGGCACGGCTCGATCTGCGCCCAGATCTGCAGCCGCTGGCGTCGCGGTTGCGGCAGGTCCGGCCGGGCAAGTGGGTTCGGGAGATTCTCTCTGATTCGGGGCCATGCAACTCCAGACCTGTCACGTTTCACGACAAAAAACACAGCAGGTGATGTACGTGTCAGGGGCGGATCGGTGAGTATCTCGTATGCACCGTATATAAGTTTCAAATGGTGCCGAAACTGAGCCCGTGGATGATACGAGGGTCGTATTTGGCATGGGTGTGCTTTAAGATCCGCAAACCTGTGGTCTATGGTGTCTGATCAATGTGTTACCTGGATCCATCATATCTAGAGGCATTAGCCATGCTAGGCAGGCGGTATTGTTATATCGAACGGACCGTAATTCTTCCTACGTTGAGTTTGTAAGGGTGTGTTTGGTTGCCTGAATCTCCTTCGTCCTGGCTGGGTGGATCCGTATAATCTAAGAAAGAGTCTATTTGGTTGCATGTATGAGTGGATGCAGCCTGCATGAGTGGATGCAAAAATACGCCCTCATCCTAGATGGGTGGATACGCTCAAAATGAGCTTCACTGACCATCCTGGATGGGTTGATGCAGTGTATCTTATGCGGTCCCACGTGTCGACCTCTCGGGTTTGGTAGATCGCATCCGCTCATACAGCAACCAAACAAAGCATCTCGCTTTTTGCATCCGCTCATGCAACCTCATCAAACATCTTTTTTTCTTCTGAAATACGATTCCACTCAGTCAGGATATGCGATACAACCTCCATCCACGAACCAAACACACCCTAAGTTGTCCATGTGCAAATCGACAGTTGATTTATTTAGAGAAGGTGCCCTTGTCAAACTCTCCGGAAAGACGATGGAATTGGATGTGCAGACCGAGCCGAAAGGGCGAGGAATGAGCAGTTGGGAGATCGGAATAGGATCGGATTGGCACGCAAAGCTTCTCGCCTCTGTGCAAAGCACGGCCCCAACTTGCATGGCAACTTGCATGCGATGCCGCAAGCTAATTTGACCTACAAAAGAAGAAGAACAAAGCAAGCAGCAGAGAAAGCAAATCAAATTGAGCGAGCTGCTCTCCTTGACCGTGCGAAGGAACAAACTGAGGAGGCGGGAAAATGCTAGTCGAACAAGTTGGCCAAGTGCTTCGTATATTTCTTCGTCATACGTCCCAATCTTTCGGTTTGTTAATGCCGAGTGCATTTTAAAAAAGCTGAACTAGGCAGACCATCCTGCCAGTTGCAGATTAATTGGATCTTTTTTTTTTAAAAAAAATGGAGGGTTAACGAAAAGACTACTAGTGGAGGGTATGTTGCTACTTGCGACTAGAACCACTAACTTGCGCAGTAAAATCGCCAGAGACAGTACTAGGCAAGGACAAGAATCAATCAAGTAGCAGTGTTAATGTAGTTTCTCCAACCATACCATCAATGGCTCTAATGGCCAACAAGGGGAGGCGCAAACGAGTCGTACGTACGTGCGTGTGGATTCCCCTACCGGCCGTGGCCAGGGTGTAAACTTTAATTGCGCCATGTACGCGGCTCGGCTCCATATATGCCTTCCATGGCTGGCACCAGAGCGAGCTCCACCTACGCTGTACATGTAAAGCTTTGGGGCGCGCTCGCCTTGTGTCAGGCCGTCGCAGGTAAAGCCTCGAGTAAAAAGAATCCTAAGCGCACGCACGGTTTCCCTGTTCCTATTGCGTTGCGCCTAGTTCTGATTGAAATTCCATAGGACGGGGCCTTAAATCATACCTAAAGAGGCTCTCTCTAGGACCATAACACCTATCAAAGTACCAATCTTGAAACAAGCCCAGTCTTTCTCACCGTTTCAAGCACCCGACGGCCGGTGAAGATGACGGGGACAGGATTCCGACGGATCCCATTGCCCTCGCCCACGCCATCGTCGGATCCGACCGTCTCCAGTCACGACGTCGATAGATTCGACTGCTCTGCATGCTTCTTCCTTGACGAAGGCTATTGGCCTAGGAACGAAACCTGACGCATGCCATTGCTCTCGCCCATGCCATCGTCGGATCCGACCGTCTCCAGCCACGATGTCGATAGATTCAACTGCTCTGCGTGCTTCTTCCTTGACGAAGGCTGTTGGTCTAGGGACAGAACCTAACGCGCACACAGGGTGATCGAAAACACATACGAACACCTCTGCTCCAACTCAAGACACGAGTTTGCGTTGCGTCAATCCGCCACTACTTTTCCATTTTCTCATCTATTTTATAGACTCTGATTACAAGTGTACAGGCTAAAACTATCCGACTCTTTCGGCCACGATCTCCATGACTCGTACACTCCCCACTACCCGTAAGACTTGCACCACTAACCATCACACTCGGTTTAGTGGACACGACCAGTCACATGCAGACTAACTGCTATCTAGTCCGGTCTATGACTGCACATAATCCTTCAGGTCCTCTTCGGGTTTTGCTTCGAGTGCTTCGATCATATCCTGTCAACCATGGTGCCTAGACCATGCCTCACGACCACGGCTGCTCGATGCCTTCGACCAATTCACCGACCACGGCTTGTCGACCAGCATCTCCGACTACACAGGTCTTCCGAGCACCAACCTGTTCACTGTAGCTTACAAGTACCGACCATCGACAACTGTAGCCACGACCAACTATAGCTACGACTACAACCATTTGCTATAGTACTCCTTTCGAGTACTGACTGCTATAGTATTTCTACAAGTACCGACTATATCGACTCACGATTATGGCCACTGCGTAGTTTTACCTATGACTACGACCAGGGAGTACTCGAACATACCGAGCACTCGATACGATCACGTAGTACTCAACACACGAGTACTTGACTATGACCATGCAGTACTCAACACACGAGTACTCGACTACAACTATAATACTAGAACATACTGAGTACACACAACAAGATTAGTTCCAACAATCAACCCCTAATCTTGTTATCTTATCCTTGATATGTCGACTCACGACGCTGATGACCCACATCGTCTTTGCCACACGTAGCAGCCTCTTCTTGCCGCACGCAGCAACATCTTCTTGCCCCACGCAGCAGCCTCCTTCTTCTTGCCACACGTAGCAGCTTCACCTTGCTACATACAGTAGCAACTTCATCTTGTGGACGATACCTACCCAACGTTGATATCCACCTTGTAGCGGCCTCACACCACTACTCATGGCCTCCAACGCGAGTGAGACAACATTATCTGGGGCTTCTCTTCGCCGATCGATATCTCCTCCATTGGTGCCTCGCACAACTCATCGCGCCATTGTTGGTCTCATGTCAACTCGATTCCAGGCGGCTCCACACCGCCTCACCTTGCCACCACCGGCCTCCACGTACCTCCAGTGGAGAATGCCATTGTCAGTCGCGCCCTCCACTTCACATGGAGTCTGCCACTACACCACCTTGGGCCTCCACTCATGGAGTCTGCTGTTGGTGCACTCATCATCGAAACTGCCGTTCGCAGCGGCACCACTTGATGACCCACCACCATGCGACATCACATCGTTGTCACCGGTGTGCACGTCACGTGTAATTCTGGCACACCGGTGTGTACACATCATGTGTACTTGAATACACCGAGCACTTGACACGACCATGCAGTACTCAACACATGAGTACTCGACTATGACCACGCAGTACTCAACACACGAGTACTCGACTATGACTACAGTACTCAAACACACTGAGTATACACAACAACAAGATTAGTTCTAACAAAGGCTATGGTGGATCTCACGCCTCCACCCACAGCGCTGTCAGATCAGGCAATCTCACGCCTCCCTACTCTGCCAACGCCACATCCCCATCATTGGCATATGGCGGCGTCTCCCTTTTTTCCCGGCAACGGCCAGCCGAATCCAGCCATCCCATGCCTCCCTGCTCCGTTGATGCCACCTCCCCATCGCCCTTGGCCTCGGCATTGCTAGATCTGGCCATCCCTGATGCCCTGCTGCGTCTTCACTGCCACCTCCCCACCGTTGGCATGCGGCGCCATCATCCCTTCTTCCCCTGGCAACGACGCCGTAGGATCTCGCTGTCTTCAGGCTCGGCGTCGCCGGATCTGATCATCCCTCATCAGCCTGTAGCATCGCCGCCACCTCCCCATCACCGGCGTGCAGCTCTATCACCTAGTCAATCCCTACCTAGTATGGGGGAGAGAGGTGAATGAGAGCGAGAGGAGTGAGTCACCCTCCTGTCCTGTTTGCTCTCTGTTCTAGATTCAAGAGGCAAGAATATAGAACAGTTGTGACATTGCCATGGCTTGGTAGGTAAGAACGTGGTGGGAAAGACAGGGCTTGTTTCAAGATTGGTGCTTTGGCAAGCGTTATGATCCTAGGGATGATATCTAGAGGTAGGATTTATGGCCTCTCCCATAAAATTTCTTTCCGCTAGTTCCTGCCAACTTGGCTGCTCTTTCTGTCTTTGCCTAGCTAGTCGATCGATGAAGCATCCATTTTACTTGCATTGTTAACTCGTGCTCATGCACACCATGACAGTGTTTACATATTAACATCTTGCATTGTTTGGCCGTGCTTCTCTTGAATTAGTCGTTCCGTAGTACCAGCAACATTATATTAAGATCGAATGAAGCATTTCTTACAGATGGGTAAGGTTGGGGCATCGAGATCTACGAGTGCTAGTACCGTAGACCAGCATTGCACATTTGCACAGATGCTTTTTAAAGCTTGTTTGCTGTGCACACGCAAGGCACCTGATAACTCAACAAATCGACTAGAATTCGAAGTCTTCGGGGAAGGAATATACAAAAATCAGATGATTAAGATAATACCGCGAGACAGGGAAGCATACGGTTGAGCTGTTCTATGTTTCAGAAATAAAAGAACAGTTGAGCCTTAAAACCTTCAAGTCTGATTAATATTGGAGACTATATACTAGCAGATCATAGATACCATTCATGATCGATAAATTACTAGAAGCAAACACATATACAACAACAAAGATTAGATACTTTGATTAGCAGCCAGTTCATGATTAGCTATCATGCTCCCTTGCACATCAAGCTTAAAACAGAGACTAGAATGTTTGGTCACTACCCCCTCAATTACTCCACAACTCCATGTGCATTCGTTTTGTACAACTGTTCCTAATTAATCCCACTAAATTAACCACCTACTCTGCCTTCAGATTTTAGCAAATTTGGCTGCCGAAAATTTGACTAACATTCATCAAGTAATTTAACTAAGCCGAGAGGTAACGTATGAACAAGAGTTAATATCCGGTAGCACCCGCACAATTGTTTGTACTTTGTGTTGTCAAAAAAGAGAAGGGAGAACACAAGGAGAAGCTAGAACCACACGCTGATCGACCTCCCAAAAAGAAGCAAACACAAGGAGAACTCAAGAAACGAGAAGCAACGACCTCCCGAAAAAAGCCGGCACGAGAGCCAGTGCCCGCCGGTCAGGCCGGCAGGAGGCAAGCTAGGCGGCGCGCGGCGCCGCGAGGGCGAGCTGCTCGGCGGTGCGCGCCAGCGACTGGAGGTTGCACCGCACGATGGTGTCCACGAACATGCGCGTTTCGTCGGCGGTGTTCCCGGGGGGCACGTCCACCACGTACGACTCCACCACGACGGTTCCGGCCGCCGACGCCGTCTCGTGCACGGTGGTCACCGACCGGTAGTTGGAGAGGCGGTGCTCGCCGCCGACGACGCGGAAGCTGAGCACGCGGCGCTCGTCATCGAGGATCTCCAGCCGCTCGCGGCTGCTGGTGGCGGGGAGCCCGGACACGACCCGCACCTCGCGCACCGACCCCACCGCGCCGCCGTCGCCGTCCACGAGGCGGCAGCTCCGGATGAAATGCTTGTACGCCTGCGGCCGGTCGAAGCGCCGCACCACCGACCACACCGCGTCCACCGGCGCCGCGATCGCCTGCACCACCGCCGAGCAGCAGTGCCCCGCCCCCGCCGAGTGCTCGTGGTGCTGCGCCACCTCCCCCGGCACCGCAGCGCACGACGCCGCGTGCGCCGCCGCCTTCCCGCCGCCGCCAGCGATCCGGCTGTGCAGCGGCGGCGACGGCCGTGGAGCTGTGTACGGCATTATACGCTCCTACTATACCACACTCCCCTCCGCAAGCTAGGTCTTCTTGGTTTTTTTTGGCACAAGAGATAGCTAGAGCTTGCAGAGGCTGAGCTTGCAGAGGCTGCGGTTAGAAGAAAGAAAGGCAGACTAGATAGGCTTGGAGAGAGGTGGCCACTTTATATGACTGGGACAAAGAAGAAAATGTTCTTTTTAGCTTTTGATTTTTGTTTTCGGTTTTATTGGAAATTAAAAAAACCAAATATTGAAATAGAGTGGCTTTTTAAAGCGGATTTTCTAAACGGTTTTGAAATAGAGCGGTTTCTTAAAATAGATTTTCTAAATGACTTTTCGAGCCTAAAACTGTGTGCCATCCACGTCGACATCTTCGTCATCTGCTGTCGTATCGGAAAGCGCAGATAAAAGCAGTTAGTCGCAGCCAAAAAAAACACCCCAAGATTATGGTTATCACAACTTGGCAAGTTACAGTTGCCATCTGTTACTGTGGTTGAGCAAATTGCAGGGAGTAGTTTAGGGTCACTTGGGAGAGTTGGGATAGCTTTCTCAGGAGAAAGGAGAAAAAAGGGCGGTGGTTTGGACTCTCAGGGTCTTGTTTCCAATGGGTGGCATGGAGGAAAGGGAGGGTGGTTGGTTGGGGTGGGGGCATTACGAGGGTCAAGGTAGAATTGAGGGAAAGTGATGTGCCCATTGGGGAATAAAGTAGGGCCTGGGCTAGCTCTTGTTCATATGGCAACTTCGTGTGGGGGCAGATGTAACAAGCGAGTTGTTAATGTGGCGCCAAAAAGGGTTTGTGTGAAGATCCATGCCAAAAGGAATGGGGTAAAGGTGGAGGTGTATGTAGAATGACAAGCTAGTCCGGTAGATCAATTCGGCCACTTGTTATTCGTTAGGAGGAAATGGAGGTAATGGTTGTCTTCGTTTTGTGTTGGTGGCTTGGTGGTGTTTGACATGATGCGCCACTGAGAGTGATCTCTGCTATCGTATTCGTCGAATGTCCATGTTAGCAGGGCTGCTTTGCTGAGCAAACACCTTCCTTCACTTGGCATTTGTTTTGAGGAATTGGCAATGTCCTTGTTCAAACGATATGCTCGGTTGGATTGAAAAGTGGTGGCTTATGGCTGAAAATGTACTGTAGCTGGTTGAAATTCTACTGTAGCTTAAGGTGGTTTATTTGGCATAATTAAATTTAAAAAATTAAAAATAGAAAAAAGTATGTTAACTCATCTCGGACAACGCAAACGAATATAGGAAAAAAAGAACCAGCAAAAAAGCTAAAAAGTAAAAATAATCAGAAAAAACGAAATTTATGGATAGTGAAAAATAAGTCAGAAGTTAAAAGCCAAAAGCTGAAGCTGGAACTAGCCGGGCATACTCAAATGTATTCCTCGGCAAATCAACAATAGTTCCGTGTTTCTTTGTACAATTTTCTCGAGTAGAAAGAAAAGTACTTGATTTTGGTCGTATCTTTACAAAGACCAGGCTTGTCAGGTCTCCACGAATGCATAGCTGCTAGCATGTTTGAAACACAGATTATTTTACGGGAAACGATTTTATATCCAAATGTTGCCCAAGAGGGGAGGGAATCTGGTATCCTAAGCTGGGCAACAACCTTTTTTTTTCGGGAAGCTTAGGCAACAACTAACCACCCTTTTGTGTTGCCGCAGCTTCGTGGGAAGCTGAACGCGAAGGATAGCCACGGCCACCCCCGAAAACGCCAAAAACACTCCATTCGAATAGGGCCAGGCATGTATCTGATCTGAATATCTGATGAACAAAGCCATATACTACGATTTGTCCGTTTCACAAAACTCCCCGCGCACTCGGTGCCCGGGGATTCCACCAGTGATGGAGCCAGAATTTGATTACACTCCAGACTCTGTGGTGGAATGATTTAGGCTATTTAGATTGGATCATGAAAATATTATCTAGACTGGACTGAATTTATCCGGGCTGTACACTAGATATTTTTTCATACCTCGGACTGGAATCTACTCTGTCTGAGGTGTGGCTCCGCCCTTCCATCTTCTGCCCGGGGCTGGGGCTTCCCTTCAGCACTTCGCACGCATGAGGATCTGTAACGACCCACGTTATTAGTTAACCCTAAATGACGAATTAGGACGTTAAGCAGGATTAATTAGGTAGCTAATAATCCAAAAATACGAGGGAATTTAAACTTTTCTTTGCAGACGTTTAAATTGAACTTAGCGAACGATAAACTAATACGTTGTTTTCACAATTTCATCAACGAGGGTGAATATCAAACGATATAGACTAAGTGAGAAATAAAATTCAATTGCACAAGTAAAAGTTTCCAACTCAATTAAAATATATATAACAGTCCATAATACAACTGTGTAATTATTACAATTCTTGTACAACAAACCAAGTTACATTCCTTGAGCTACAGCTAAAATTGGCCTAAATCAGATAAAGATATTACAACTCTTTTTACATTAATAACGACAATACAAATTACTGTAAGTTTATAAGTCTTGGTCCTAATCAAATGACCGCCTCGCAAACTTAGATAATTGCAACCCAATTGCAACATTAGAAACTACATTTGAGTAACATACATTATTCTGTATACAACAATATTACAAGAAAGCTAGGTACATTTAGATCATTTCATACATTGGAGATTGTCGTCAAATTGTCGATACACCGCTATTTACATATGAACAAATAACTAAATTATAAGACCGAAAAAGACCGAACAAAAGAATTAATCGAATTAAAGTAAAGTAAAGTAAGCGTTGCCGTCAGAGCCCTAAGGATTAACTTCGGGCGGGGTAATCCATTCATGGAGATACCTGACCGTCCGGGGGCCAGTCGGCACCTCTCACAACCATAGGCTCATCACACGGTATTTTATTATTATACAAACCTGTTTTGAGTATAGGAATCAACTAAAGCAAAGCCAAAAATACCATAATCCTATTTTCCAAGCCCAAACCACAACAGAGAGGCACCTGTCAAAACCATGCCCACATATCACAATATCCCCCAGATAGCACACGGCCGAGCGGTGAGGCGAGATAGCACCTCCAGCCAGCACACCATCACGGCCAAAACCCCAGCAAGACCTCACGGCCAAAACCACAGCACTGCCAGCCAAATATCCCACTGCCAATACATCAATAGCCAACCAGAGGAAAGAGCTAGCGCAAGAGACAGAGC
Source organism: Dendrocalamus sinicus (assembly GCA_036346575.1). Classification (NCBI taxonomy): domain Eukaryota; kingdom Viridiplantae; phylum Streptophyta; class Magnoliopsida; order Poales; family Poaceae; genus Dendrocalamus; species Dendrocalamus sinicus. Next base: position 28,879,620 of record CM070654.1, read on the forward strand.
AAAGCACGATAAGCATTCCCCCAAACTCCCCAGCCAATCCCAAGACCAACAGAGAAGCCAGCCATCGAGTGGAGCCCTAAGGCCAGGGAGGCGAAGGCACTGCAAGCCGAAGGAGCAAGGCGACCGTGACGGCGGCAGGAGAACCGCAAGCCAGCAACCACAAGCCAGCGACCACAACCAGCCCCAAACCCTAACCTTCCTCACAATCACCAGTACAGGTAAACCCACAAAATCGCTATCCATATACTACATTCATCCATTATAGCCCACATTGAAATAGAAACCATAAGCATCCATCCTCAGTAGAATACATGGAACCATCACACAGAGCAACCACCGAAAGTAGGGGAAATAGAGCAAAGGAACAGAAGTTACCGAGAAGGCAAGCCGCCATAGGGCGGTGTGAACTCACGCACCGACGGCGATCCATGCTCCCGGCGCATGGCACGACCTCGAGCCCCGCCGGAGCCACCTATGCCCACCCTCAGGTAGATTCCCAAAAATCACAATAGACAAATCAAAGTGTAGAACCAAAATGAAATAGTAATAAAATCAACCGTGGATCCGGTTGGATCGGAGGGAGGAGCGCCAGATCCGGGCCATAGGCCACGGATCCGCGATGCCGATCGGGCTAAGGAGGAGGCGACGTAGAGAGGCGCGCGTCGGTGGGGGCGACGCTGGAGGAAGAGGCGCAGAGGGAGTGGATGGCGGAGGCACCGAGTTGGGGAGGAGCCGAGCGGCAAGGCGGAGGCGGACGGGCCGCATGGCGCGGCGCCACTGGGGTTGGCGGCGCATCGAGCAACCGGGCGTAGGGGAGTGTGGAGGCCGGGGTAGAGGTCAGCGCGTCGGGGGCGTGGCGCGCGCGCGAGGTCCAGGGCGGCGCCGAGTGGGAGAAGTAGGGGGCGGTGCCGAGCGGGAGAAGTCGGAAGAGGAGAAAAAAAGGAAAGGGGAGAGGAGGCGTCGGTGAAGGAAGAGGAGGAGAGGAAGAGGCGCTGGCGGCGGAAGACACAAGAAAAAGGGAATCGGGTGGAAAGAAAAGAAGAGAAGAGAAAGAAGGGAAGGGAAGGGAAGAAGAAAAAGAGAAAAATAAAAGAAGAATAGGAGAAAATAAGAAAGTAAAAATTTGCAGATTAAATTATTAAATTCCAGAATACCTGCACATCAACAAGCATATTTAGCAAAATTCATTTAATTAATTAAACCATAGCATCTATGCGACACCATAAATTACGTTAATAACCTAGATCAAGTATGATAATAAATATAATACCATTAATGGATTAAAACTGGTACGCAAGTGTAGGAAAATCTATATATCATTTAGACCATCTCAGGGTATACTTAACTACTCAAACAATTGGGTTAATAGCATTTAAATTATAGAAATCCACCTCTGATTACTCAGGGTCACTAGAACCAATTACTTAGGTCTAATGAATTAAAATATACACGTCGATTAAACTTGTGCGCGTGCGGATCAAATAGGAGACTGTAGCCGTAAATCGTTTTGTTACGGATTAAATACCCAGATAATTTGGTAAAGTTCAACTAAATAGTAGAAAACCATTAATTTATATTTACAATGACTAGAATAAATTAAGTGCCTCAGTAGGTTAAAGCTTAGCCCATACCGATTCAATTAAGATATTACCGATTAAATCCTTCTGGTTATAACTAAATACCGAATCAACCTGAATAGTGGAACGTTTCTACTAAATATGTTTGAATATTAAGAATAAAGTAAGTGATGCCATAAGCTGGAAATTATACACAGATAAAAATAAATTAGCAAAATATCATTGAAATCCCTATTGCACATTTAAATGCCTAGTTAATTTTATAGTCGAGTATGAACTATAAAAATCTAATGATAAATATTCTGAATTATTAGAATAAATTCATAGCTGTCCAAAGAGTTAATACTGTTTGCGACGATTAGAATAGCACGCGCTAAGTTAAAATAGTATTCGTCAAGTTAAGATTTCGAGTAGCAATTAAAAGCATAAGCGGTGATTTAAATAGCAGTTAAGCTGTAAAAATATGCTCAGGAATACATTAAAATGTATGAATCCTATAAGGACACCAGAATATAGTTTAATTAAGAAATTAAGTAATGGATTCATGAGACCATTTTATTCTGGATCGATAATTCAACTCGTTGTGCGTACTAGTACGAGAAAATGTATTGAGTAATCTTAAGAGCTGAAATGAATTAGAGGTGAATAAATATATACGAACCTTTGAGAAATTAAATAGGCCTAATTGCATACGTGAGATTGGATAGATTAACATTCGTCGTTATAATTGTAAATGCATTTAGCCAACCCCATGTAATTGAAAAATTGCTAGGAATTAATAAAATGCCGAGCATACTTACTAGATCAACCGTATCTCCTAACGCTAGTGCGATGATGTCGAGCGACGAGTAGTGTACCGAAATTAACCTTGACTACCGCGATCAGATTAAGCAAAGTCTTACCTTAGGAGCACAAACACATCGATACCTCGTATTTTATTATATTCTCGTAAATTAAGTCGTAGACGATTTAATTGCAGGCGACAATCCAAGCTACGGGAGTGACTACACCTGATCCTAATTGAATCCAAATCTATGGTTGAAATTCAGGCAAGCATTCCTTTGATCAAATCTTTAGCGTATATTGCTTAAAACAAGTATTTTTGTATTAATCTAGTATCACCCTGCATGAATGAAATAAAAATATTTAACTCAAGCAATGGCTATAAGAGAACAGAAATGGATGGCAACTGATGGAGCAGTTGGCCACCTAAGTAAGAAGGTGGGCAGAGGTTGCCAGGGCAGGTGACAAGTGGGCAGGTATGGGACCTCTGCATAAGAATAGAATGTAAGGAATTTACCAACTTCATCCGTGTGAACAGACCGTACCAACCGTATCAACCATCATCCTGTTGCGGCGGACAGACTAGTAGCTCTATCAAAGTATTATATTCTCCACAGGGTTGATTTTTAATTATAGGATAAGCCCAAAGAAACCGGTAAGAGACCGGAGCGTAAAAACCCACAGGCGGGTTACGCAAAGGCGTTATATTACGCAGGAAGGGGGCTGGGTGAGGGTCGGAAACCCTACCAGCCAACAGTTATTGTCGCTTTCGGTGGGTCTGTGTGAGGGTTTTACACCGCTCCAGGCTGCCGCTTGTGAGTAACTGGGTGGAGATATAATCTACTGAGATAGATGCAAACGTACTGTACTCTGGTCTGGGCACCGCATCAAAGGAATTGTGGAGAGCTAGGAAGCCACCAGGATCAGAGTGGTGATGGGTAAAGCGATACAAGCTTGCGCAATGCTATCCAAATCATGAATTCATGCCCGTCTCCGGGAAAGGAGAATTACGGAAACTTATGGGGGTTTTTGCTGTTCATACGTATGTTCAGTAGTTTTCTAGGTTAATAAATTGGAATTCTTTCAAAACCAACAAACATTATTTTCTATAAGTCCTGGAAAAGGGAAATGAGAATGAACAAGAGTATCAGAAATGAGCTAGAGATTGAGAATAGGAATTGATATTCCTAGAAGTGTAATGAGGAGCATTCTGTGCATTTTGCTAATAACGCTTGCTGAGTACTTCTGTACTCACCCTTGCTATTATCTCCCCCTTTGCTTAGGAGCATGTCAATTCAGGGAATGGCTAAGATCAGGAGGAAGCTACCTGCATGGAACACCATAGACTCGGATTACAGTGGGTACAAGGTGGACACTCCGTGTGATCGTTATTGAATAGGAAGTAGTTAGAATATATATCTAAAGATTGTAATATTTAAGCCCTGGAGGCTTTGTAATAACTTTAGCCCTGCGTGGCGATATTATTGTAATATTATGTTTTGTCTCTAATTATTGTTCTGCTGCAACACTCTGATGGCTTATTATTCGTTAGAGCGATGTTCTATCGGCTAAAATGAATAATAATCCGTTGACTAGCGTCATTACCCCATGGTAATAATGCGGGTCGTCACAGGATCCCACTCTGCATAGTTGCATCCATGCATTCTGAATTCTGCATTATTTGAGAAGTGGCTGAACTTACATATGTCCATGAACTTTAATCTCTTCTCTGGCATATAACGAAGAGATTCTTGTGTGATGACAGTCAGAGTCCACCTGAACGAGATTACTTTCCATTACAATCCAAGGGAAACTAAAACGACAAGGAACCATATATCTATAAAAGGGAAATTGGAAAGCCACAAGGCAGAAAAATAGGATAAAGAAGTAAAGCTGCATACCGGAAGCAAAATATTGACATGAGCTATAAGGACGTGGCAAAACCAACTGAAAAGCTCGTGGCTTATGGCTGAAAACACTGTAGCTGGCTGAAAAAAACACTGTAGCTGACAGAGACTTATTTAGCATAATTAAATTTAAAAAATTGAAAAATATAAAAAATATGTTAGCCCATTACGTATAATACAAACGAATACGGGGAAAAAAGAACCGGCAAAAAAGCTTAATAAAAAGTCAAAAATTCAGAAAAAGACAAAATTTATAAATAGTGAAAAATAAGCCAGAAACCAGAAGCTCAAGCCGAATTGATCGGGGCTGAATCAGTTGACGCTTTTCTCCCCTTTTCTTTTCTGTTAAAAGAAGTACAGGAGTCAGATCAAAACATTTCACGCAGATTCAATGCATGCACGGCGTTTTGTTTTGGCTGTTTTGACTCATGCATGCGTGATGCATTTTGGCTACAGTTTTGCTATTGCACAGGTGATTGAAATTTTTTTATGTTTCAGTCACCTGAAATTGCACTCTCAATAAACTAAAATTGCAGCTCCCCTCCAAAAAAAATATCTGCAACTTTAGGTGATTCAGAGTGCAACTTCAGGTGACCTGAAATTGCACTCTCAATCAACTAAAATTGCAGCCCCCCTCCAAAAAAAATATGTGCAACTTCAAAAGATTCAAAGTGTAACTTTAGGTGACTGAAAAATAAAAAAATTTCAATCGCCTGTGCAATAGTCTATCCCTTTTGGCTAATTGTTATGTGAGTTTCGGCCGTGAGTTGGGGGCGAGGTGATGCATTGCCGTGAGACGTCGGTCTTTTGGGTTTAACTCATGACTGCCGTGCGCCATTGAGTTGCAACTGCATGCTTCTGTGAAGGGGCGAGATATTGCGTTGTTGTGGGGGGTGCCAGCCCCGCCCCCTAGATTTACCTACTGACCTTGAAACAACCCTAATAGTATATTACTATATACAGAAAGAAATATATTGATTTACTTCCACTTTTTGTAATTATTAAAGGGTAATATGAAATTCTTATCCTACCTCATTCATGTATATAAACCCCACGATGGGTACGAAATGACTAGACCACTCATTATGGACTATCCACAAACTCTCCATCTCTCTAAGGGAAAAGGGATACCCTATACCCACTGTTGTGATCATACCACAACAGTTGGCGCCGTTCATGTGGACCACGCAAGAAGCTGCGCGAGGAGGAGCCATCACCACGAGAGAACCTGCTGGATTTTAACTGGCTGGAAGGAAAGCGCTACAAAGGTAAAAAGATAGAGAAACTTTAAACTGGTCATGCAGTATGCATGCATAATATTTGGCACTTGTTGGCTTTAGCATTCATGTCAGACCGCTATTCGAACTAATTTGTACTCAAGTCGCACGGTGGCCTCATGCCATTGTGTACTATACGGAGTATAAATAAATCGCACGGTGGTCTCGTGCCATGGCGTACTCTGTGGAGTATAAAGCACCGGGAACCTCGTGTGTCCCAGGCCACTCTACAGAGTATAAATAAATCGCACGGTGGCCTCGCGTCTCGGCATATTATGCAGAGTATAAAGCGCCGAGAACCTTGTGTGTCCTGGGCTACTCTACGGAGTATAAATAAATCGTATGGTGGCCTCGTGCCCCGGCGTACTCTGTGAAGTATAAAGCACTGTATCCTAGACCACTCTACAGAGTATAAATAGATCACACGGTAGCCTCGCGCCCTGGTGTACTCTGCGGAGTATAAAGCATCAGGAACCTTATGTATCTTGGGCCACTCTACGGAGTATAAATAGATCGCATGGTGGCCTCACGTCCTGATGTACTCTGCGGAGTATAAAGCACTGGGAACCTCGTGTGTCCCAGGCCATTCTACGGAGTATAAATAAATCGTACGGTGGCCTCGCACTCCGGCGTACTCTGCGGAGTATAAAGCATCGGGAACCTTGTTTGTCCCAGGCCACTTTACGGAGTATAAATAAATCGTACGATGGCCTCGCGCCCCGACGTACTCTGGGGAGTATTGAGCACTCCGTGCGTCCAGCCAGGGAGTGCCCCACTCCAGTGGCATCCTCGGTATATACCACGTACTCCACATGTCGCACCAGGGAGTCCCCCGTGCTAGTAATATCCTCAGTACACATCATATACTCATGCATGGCCCACCAGGGAGTCCGCGGTTTTTATCGATGACCCCATTTTGTAGCTCACCCGCCTTCCATAGGCGCTGCTTTTGAAGGCAGGGGAAAAAGGCATGTCCTCAGCACAACAAAGGCACGACCTCGATGGGATGGCCACAACTTTAGCGTGGGACTTCGTTGCCCACCTCATAGGTATTGTCTCGATGGCTGGCCTGACCTAGCCTTCACCTCTACGTGCCGCCCGTGTTGGAGCACCTCGGTGGGACGGCCATGGCTCCGACGTAGGACTTTGTCGCTAGGGCTGGAAACGAGCCGAGCCGGCTCGAGCTAGGCTCGGCCAAGCTCGCCTAGAGCTGTGGCTCGGCTCGTTTAGGAAGTGAGCTAGAAGCCAGGCTCGGCTCGTTTAGGAAGCAAGCTAGAAGCCAGGCTCGAGCCGGCTTGAACGGCTCGCAAGCCATAACAAGCCATACAACCTTTGTTTCTAACTGTGAGCATATTTCAACAGCCATTATCATCTAACCATGACTAGCATCAAAACGGATCTTATATCTTTCGTTCTCAAATAGGTAATAGTGTGATGTTAGTAACTGCTCTACACGCTGCACAACGTAAAGATTTTCTCCACTTTACACTTATCATATCGCACAAATTTACTGCTACAATTCACATTCTCGCATCCCCCTAGTTGAGCATTTGCCATAGTAACTGCTCTACTCACTACGGCACAATAGGAAATTCCAGCGTCACTACATAGCAAAGAACAAAATTTTTTTGTAAGGACCACACATATCACATTGGAGAGCAGAGATCAAAATCCAAACTGAAGAATTAAAGGCGATAAAAGGGTGTTGAGAAAGATGAATCTTTACCCGGAGAAGAAGTGGGTGCTGACAGCGTAGCCGCGGTCAACGAGGCAGTTCTCGAACTGCCCGAGCGCGACGTTCACCGAGTGCTCCACTGTCCACCCCGTCCCGTCTGACACCATGTAGATCAACTTCCCCGCCGCCTCCCTCCTGACCCCAACCACCTCGCCATCCTCAACATCCTCCTCCACGGCCACCGCCTTCGCCGCGGCCTCCTCCTCTGATGACGACGGTGACTTGGTCGGCGAGCTGGTGATGAAGAATGTCACAGAGCTCTAGGGTGAGGACGAGGAGACAGATCGGCATGAGGGAAAGCGCCGGTGGTAGGGGGAAGACAGATCGGCGGTGGGGGAGAGCACCGGTGGCAGGGGGAACAGATCGGCGGCGGAGGAGAGCACCGGTGGCAGGGGAAGACAGATTGGCGGTAGGGCCGGGGGAGAGTGCAGACGGCACAGGGGTGGGGGCAGCGGTAGCACACGGCGGCGGCGGGGGTGTGGGGAGCAGCACATGCCGGGAGGAGCACGGTGGGCGGCAGGATTCACAGGACATAACACCGACACCGACGGGAGACGAGAGAGTCGAGTGGGGATTTACGAGAGATGCGACTCGCGAGTAGGGAGATTCTAGGGATTCAGGAGATGCGAATGCGAGTGGGGGCAGACAGGAGATGTGAGTAGGCTGTGCGCCAAACGAGCCAAAATAGCTCGCGAGCCAGCTCGTCAGTAGCTCGAGCTTGGCTCGAATTTTTTGCGAGCTGTAAAGAAGGCTCGGCTTGGCTTGAAATTTCACGAGCTTGAGCCGAGCCACGAGCTTCATGTTATTTTTCCACCCCTATTTGTCACCCACCTTGTAGGTATTGCCTCGGCGGGGCAGTATGACTCCTATCTTTGTCGGCTATGGCTTCGGCGTGGGATTTCGTCACCCGTCTTGTAGGCATCGCCTCGATGGTCAGCCTAACCCACGCCTCTGCCTTTATGTGCCGCCCATGTCAGAGGCACAACCTTGATGGGATGGCCACGGCTTCGGCGTGGGACTCTACCACGCGCCTTGTAGGCATTGCCTCGGCTGGGTGGCCAAGTCATAAGGCATTCTACGACCACCCTATGGTCGCAAGCCTTTCCACGACCACGTCATGATTGACAGAGTCATAAGGTATTCTACAACCACCCTATGATCGTAAGCCTTTTCATGACCGTGTCATGATCAACGTCGTCGTAAGGCATTCTATGACCACCCTCGTGGTTGTAACTTTGTCGATGCCCGTCTGAGTGGTAGGGTCCATGCACTTCAAGACTTAGTCCTACTGCCGACTTCGTCAATGCCAGTCCAGAGGGTGGGGGACGGAGCACGCCTTTCAAGACTTCATCCCGTCGTTGACTTCGTCGATGCCCATCCAAACAATGGGTGACGGGACACGTGCTTCAAGACTTCATCCCGTGGGTGACTTCATCTATACTTGTCTGAGGTAGGACCTCGATGGGACGGCCATGACTCCGGCGTAAGACTTCATCAGTCGCCTTGTAGGCATTGCCTTGGTAGGGTGGTATGAATCCTGCCTTCGTCGGTTATGGCTTCGATGTGGGACTACGCCGCCCACCTTGTAGGCATCTCCTCGACGGCTGGCCTAACCCATGCCTCCTCCTTTATGTGCAGCCCGCGTCAGAGGTGCTACCTCAATGGGATGGCCACGGCTTCGCCGTGGGACTCTGCCACCCGCCTTGTAGGCATTTACCTCAGCAGTGTGGCCGAGTTGTAAGGCATTGTACGACCACCCTTTGGTCATAAACCTTTCCACAACCACGTCATGGTCAACAGAGTCGTAAGACATTTTACGACCACCCTATGGTCATAAGCCTTTTCACAACCACATCACGATCGACAAAGTCGTAAGGCGTGCTATGACCACCCTATGGTCATAAGCATTTCCATGACCATGTCATGATCGATGGATTTGTAAGGCATTCTACGACCACCCTATGGTCATAAGCCTTTCCACAACCACATCATGATCAACGTCGTCGTAAGGCATTCGACGACCACCCTCATGGTTGTAACTTTGTCGACGCCTGTCTGAGCAGTAGGGGATGCACGCTTCAAGATTTTGTCCCACCATCAACTTCGTTGACACCAACCGAAGGGTGGGGGATAGAGCACATTTTTTAAGACTTCATCCCACTATCAACTTCATCGATTCCCGTCCAAGGGTGGGAGACGGAGTGCGCATTTCAAGATTTCGTCCTGCCGCTTACTTCGTCGATGCCTGTCTAAGCGGTGTGGGATGGAGTGCGCACTTCAAAACTTCATCAACGCTCATCCAAGGCAGGATCTCGACGGGACGTCCACAGCTCCGGCATAGGACTTCATCACCCGCCTTGTAGGCATTGCCTTAGACGGGCGGCACGACACCTCATGGTCGTGACTTCGCCGACTCCCATCTGAGCGGTGGGGGATGGAGTGTGTGCTTTAAAACTTCATCCCACCACCGACTTCGCTGATGATCGCCTGAGCGGTGGTGGATGGAGCGTGTACTTCAAGACTTCATCCCGCCATCGACCTCATCGCTCATGGCCACGTCATGATTGTAAGGCTTCCTACGAGCATGACATAGTCATAAAGCATTTTATGACCACCTCGTGGTCGTGACTTTGTTGACACTCGTCTAAGTGATAGGGGACGGAGCATGCACTTTAAGACTTCGTCCCGCCGTTGACCTCGTCATCGCTCATGACCACATCATGATCATAAGGCTTCCTACGACCCTGATATAGTCATAAATCATTCTACGACTATCTCATGGTTGTGACTTCATTAATGCTAGTCCGAAGGGGGGACAGAGTGCGCGTTTCGAGCCTTCGTCCCACCACCGACTTCGAGTTTATGACCATGTTGTCAGCTCTCGACTACGTTGTTGAATTTACGACTACATTGTCAACTTTCGATCACATTGTCGAATTTCAACCATGTTGCCAGCTTCCAACCACAGTCTGTTTTCCTGTTATATTCTCTCTGTTGCTACGGTTTTCAAGTGGGGTTTTAACTCTAATCTTCATAGCTCTATAGCTATTGGAGAAAAGGGTTGAGTGAATACTTGGAGAGAATTTCAAGGTACCATTCACCCCCTTCCGTTGCATGTCCGATCCTACATAAGTATACTATGGCATGGTGTTTTGCCGCGACACAAGTATAATACGACATGGTCTTTTGCCTCAATACAAGTATATTGTGGCATGGTTTTCACCTCAATACAGCTATCTAGCGTGATTTCTCACCTTAACACATATATTCTAACCTTCTGTGCTTCTTTCTTTTCCCTCTTTGTGTTTATGCTAACCCCCGTAGGTAAGATGACCAGTGGATACGACCGCTACAATACCTGTGATAATTGTTATTCGACTTTGCATGGTGGACACTTTGACCGCTTTAGTAATTAGATGCTGCAATTACAGTTTTGACTACATGAAACTTGAACTTCGACTACACAGTATTTGGCGCTACAGCACTCATCGACCAAATAGATTTGGTCACGGTTCAACCATGGCTTTTTGACTGCTCTTTGACTCTGACACGTAGTTAGATAGCTAAGGCTACCATAAAATTAGCACCTGTTTGATTGCCAAGTTGATGTCACCAGGTTAAGTTCACTTCGCTTCGTGCAGCAAACTCAACTCGGTGGGGGGCATTTGTTTAATGAGTTTTTGTACAACTGTACTAAGTCGAAGAAAATACAGAGACACATGTTTGGGAAGAAAACTATGGTATGTGTACATGCTATGCAAGACTTAATTTCTTTAAGACCATGTAATGAAATGGCATGTGAGCTGGTCCTCAAGCTGTCGGTGCATGGTCGGTGCGTTGCGCCTCATATGGCTACAAGTCCTAGCTAACCATGAAATATATGTGCCAAGATCATCCTCTGAGTTTGTGGGTCCTTGACCACATTGAGACGACCACGTGTTGTCGACCATGTTGAGATGACCATGTTGTCTCGACCACGCCTGCTCAAGCACGGTCGCTTCGACCATGTTATAACGTTGTGTTGACCATGCTCTCTGACCACGCCATGTCAACCATGATGTTACAGCCACTTTATTACGACTATGGCTGGTCGACCACATTGGGTCAGCCACAGATGCTTGACCACGGTTGCACGGCCACAGTTGCACGACCACAGATGCTCGACCATGGTTGCATGACCATGGCTCATCGACCACATTGATTTTTACTGTAACTCTAGTCATACCGCTTAACACAGAGCCAGAAATTTCGATCTTTGACCACTTGCTGTTTCAACCATGTGGGTCCGACCACTTTGTTCTCTTCAACCATCACTTGGACGCCTCAACCACGACTCCTCGATCACATAGGTCTTCGAAGCACCGATCGAATACTTAAGCGTGGTCTACCGAACGGTTCGCTGTGTCTTATGACCAGCTCACTATAGTCCAAAGGATCTCTAACTCCATGGGTGCTCTGGTCTCCGACTCCTGCATGAACTCGGGCACACTTATACTCGACTACCATTAACAACAAGATCAGTTCCAACATGATCTATGGTTCAGTTCAACTGATTGTTATGCCATGCCTTACACGGTCGTATGTTCTCGGTTGATTGCAAGGCGCGTGATCAATTTATGGTAGCCTATGCACCAAGATGGAAGGAAGAGATTGGTTTTGGGTGTATCATCTTCACAATGGAAAGGTGATTACACCTTATCTCCATCTGATGGAAGTAATTCTCAACAAATCTTGTTGATATACAAAACAGAGGTCTAGAAGGTAAGAATCGTTAATCAATAAGGGATTTGATCTGAAAATTAATGGCATGATTGGCACATGTGGAAGTCGTGTACGTTGCCTACGGCCTTTGCTCGTGCCTATAAAAGTAGAGACCCCACAGCCGAAAGGGGGAGAGAGACTAACGAAGACACAAACGAACAGAGACGGCGAAATGAACACAGATCAACGGGGGAAGGGACAGAGATCACCTGATCACACCCGTACACCCCGGGCAGAGGGACGAATGGAGCTAGCTAGCATGCTGATAAAGGGCGGCAGTAGTGGGATGGCTGCCAATGCCTGCGGTCACTGCTGGTGATGCCATCGAGGAAGTGCTTTGTAGTTTGCCATTGGGTAGCCTATGGCCACAATGACGGACTGGCAAGATCACTATCATCTTATTAGGCTTAAAGAACGAAGTCTCCCAATCTTGTATATGGCGCGCGCCCCGGCCAAGATGTGTGACCGCGATGATCTGCCATGTGCCAGGTTAGTCACGTCTGTATCTCTAAGTTGATGATAGCTCCACAAGGCGAGGTAGTTGGTGCTGTCTCATCACCCAGGACATGTGACGTCACCAACCGCCACTCCAATCCAATGAGGATGGCTTCACCGATGGCTTTGATACTTGATCGCTTATGGCCTCCTCCTGTGCTTGGTCACTTACGACCACCTTCTGTGATCGGTTGCTTACGACCGTTTGACATACTTAGACATCACTGACCGCTGTTGATTCTTGGTCACATATGATCACTTTCAATACTTGGGCACTGTTGGTCACCCACATTACTCAGACGTCATCAGCACTTGGACATCATCGACCACTCGCTGGGCCTGGATGTCTACGACTGCTTTCAACACTTGAAGCCATCTACTGCCTACAACACTTGGATGTCATTAGTACTTAGACGTCATCGACCATTTGCTGCACTCAGGCGCCATCATCCGCCCACAGTACCCGGTCACCATCGACCGCCCACTGTACTTAGGTGTCATCGACCGCTTTTGACGCCATCAACCGCCCACCATACTCGGTAACTTACAACTGCCTGCTGTGCTTGGTTACTTATGACCATCGATTATACCTGGATGATTATCGACCACTCGCCGTGCTCAAGAGCTTACGATCATTCGTAGTGCTCGAACATCACCAACCGTCCTCAATACCCAGTTGCTTACGACTGTTTCACATATTCGATCGCCTCTGATTGCCTTCGAAAGATGGCACTTTTGACCTCCTTTGGTACTTAGGATTCTTCGACTGCCTTCGGAACTTAGTGTCTTCGACCGTCTTCGATACGCAGGCTTCTCTGACTACCTTCAGAACTTGGCATTTTCGACCGCCTTTGATACACAGGCTTCTCTGACTGCCTTTGGAACTTGGCGCCTTCGACTGTGTTTAATACTCAGGCTTCTCTAACTGCCTTCAAACTTGGCACCTTCAACCACCTTTGATACCGAGGAATCTACGAAAACTTGGCGCCTTTGATCGCCTTCAATACTCAGGCTTCTCCGATCACCTTTGGAACTTGGCGCCTTCGACTACCTTTGATACTCGTATGCCTTCGATGGCTTTTTGAACTCGAATGCCCCTGACCACTTGTCATCCTCAGATGCCTCTGACGGCTTGTCGCACTCGGACGTCCCTGAACGACTTCGATACTTGGTCATCTATGACCGCTCACTATGCTCGAGCGTCTCCAACCCCCTTTGGCACTCGAACATCTCCGATTATTTTTTGAGCTCGAGTGCCTTCGACTGCTCGCCTTGTGTGGTCGCCTTTGACTACTCACTATACTTCTGATGGGTTTCGACCACACACATCTTCCGATGGGTTTCGACCACGATGGCTTTTGACCACGGATGTTTTTTGATCATTTGGACAACGAAGGTTTTCGACCACGGATAACGTCCGATGGGTTTCAACCATGATGGGCTTCGACCATGATGGTTTTTGACCATGGACAGCCTCTGATGGGTTTTGACCAGAATTGCTTTCGACCATGGACACTTTCTGATGGGTTTCAACCATGATGGTTTTCGGCCATGGACACCTTCCGATGGGTTTCGACCACGATAGCTTTTGACCACAAATGTCTTTTGATGGATTTCAACCACGATGGCTTTTGACCAAAGATAACGTGCGATGGATTTGGACCACGATGGGTTTCGACCAAGGGTAACCTCCGATGGGTTTTGACAATGATGGCTTTCAACCACGGACGATTTCTGATGGGTTTCAACCAAGTAGGCCTTTGACTACCGGCTATTTTCAATATCCAATGGCTTCTGACTACCAGCTGCTGCAATGCCACGATGGCTTTTGACTATTAGCTATTTCCAATATTCAATGGCTTTTGGCTACCGTCTGCTGTGATGCCCGATGGTTTTCGACTACCGGCTATTTCCGATGGTCGATGGCCTCTGGCTTTCAACTACCAATTACTCCTGAGTGTCGATGGCTTCCGGCTTCCTAGGAGTCTTTGTCAGTGGTCACGTTCGACCATGTCGATACTGACCCCAACATTCTGCTCTGTTAAAAGGAAAGATGGTTTGCCCTTACGACACTTGAGTTTAGCTAAGTGCATCTGCATAGCAAAGGGGTCCTTCCTGTTTGGTCACTTTGACCCCTTCGACATCTGACCCAGGCATTCTTCTCTGCTAGCCTTACTGCCCGAATTAAGTACGTCTACTACACCGATTCTATTACTATGTCACCAGATCGATCATGTTTGACGTGAATCATGCACACTTTTAACCATCTTAATTTTATGTGTCGTTTGATACCGACGAGGTCGAACTGCATTGGTGGGCGTGACCAATGCAAAGGTTATGCTATCAACAGCCCCATAGACTGATAAGGCTATGGATAATGCCAACGCTCACATCTACATATACCATTCATCATATGCATGGAGAACGTGAAGCGAAGACTAAAGATAATGACCAATGCATAGCTTAATCGGAGGTAGTCTATGGATTCGCTTTGCGGATGTAATTAAGCAGGACCCTTCCAAGGCCCCGGGAGCCAGGAGAATACAACGCCTATGTCAGATCTGATATGCAAAGCAGGCTACGGAACACACTCATATAAAGGGAATATGTAATTTTGTTACTCTTTATGAATGAATAAAATATATATTTTCCCTATCTTTTTGTGTTTATATACTTTTTGTGTACTTTAGTACACTGGCATGCCCGCATCTTATACCCCGAGACAAGAAATCCCAAGAGCGATTTCTCACGTCAAACATCCACGTATGACTAAAAGATCAAGATTTCGTCGTCGCTTCTGCTCAGAAAATTTCCCCTATCGCTGACCTCCAAGGGATCAAAACCTTATGGAGGATTATTCCTGCTTCTTCCATGGCCTTTAATTTCTTTGATCCTATTTCAGATGCTGGCCAATCGGTGATCAAATTAGACATTTTGATTGTGGTGGCTAAAGATCTATGTGTGGATTGAGAGGATTCGAAGCTACAATTGGAGGGAGCTACAGGTGGAGAGATGGAGGAAACCGAAGAAGATGGATGATTTTCTCTGGAAAGTGTGAAGCCAACGGTACCATGCCAATTTTTTATAAGTTTTTTCCAACTGCAAATACATCAGTTGCTAGATTTGAAGCCCAACAGACAAAAAATCTTTCAGTTTTTTCCAGTTGGTTTTCTCAACATTAAGTGAATAAAAACTTTTTCTTTACTCTTATATTCTTCGACTTGAATTCCAACCGGAGAAAATTCAAGTTATAAATTCACTTAAAGTTCAGAAGTTAGCTTATCAGGGTTAAATAATTCTTAAAATATAGAATTAATACATAATTAAAGCCATAAGACCCTTGTGGTCGTAAGCTTCATGAAGTAATTGCTCGAGTACCTCTAGTTAGAGACCCACTATATAGTTTACTCGACTACCAGACTACTGAAGGATTCCATGAACTGATATAAAGGCCCGCTTCTAGGGAATTCCTCTGGTGCGATGAAACTGAAGATCAGTTATTATCAGATATCTCTCTTTGACAACAACCACCCTTTGATTAGACCGGACGATTCAATAAGACGTCTCTTTATGTAGATAACTGACATCCATTCAACGGTATTTAAGGGTTGACAAGAATGGGCACAAACAAATTAAGTCCAACTGGCATGGAATCAAAACCAGAATCTGGAGAACAACAATCAAGATCTTTCAAGCAGTGGGAAGATTGTAGAGATTAGGATTAGTTACATCACATTGTAATCCTTTTGGGATCAATTCACAGCAATAAAGATCATCTTCATTTTATGACTGAATCATTATAAGGAACCCAGCCTTCTTTTTTACATTTTCATAAGATTGGCAACTTATCGTCAAGAAAGACCATCACATTCTATCGAATTATATAACAAATTTGTATCTATTTTCGACCCCTACTCTGGTCCGAGACAAAAGGCAAGGACCAAGGTGAGTACAAACATTCTACAGCTTTAATTTTTGCCAAACAATAGCCTTTTCAAGTTGGGTTCTCAACTCTTACGCCATGATTTTTCGATGGAATAGCCATAAAGAAGAAAGGGGCGCAATGAATTTTCAATAAGAAAAGCTTCTGCTCTTTTAGACTATATGTGGCTTATAGGTTTTGAGCTATCGTGAGAGAGTATGAAATAAGAGAAACTCAAGTATGGTTTTGACTGATATAAATGAAGTTGCTATACTATGTACTACAATCAATTTATAAATCACTCTTATAAAGACACTATGTTTAAAAGTGAATTATTATAGAAAACTGAAAATGAACTTTTAAAAGCCGATAGAAATTCACAAAGTCAATTTCGCGAGTCGTCCAAAAAAAAATCGAAAGAAGCAGCTGGAGCGAAAAAAAAAAGTGTGTAAAGAGAAGGTTCTCCTCTCCAAGAAAGGTCTCCATACGATCATGCTGGAAGCCGCGATTGCGAGACGTCTCCTCGTCGTCAGTCGTTACCCAAAACCACAAGGAAAGGAAAACCAAACGGCGGCAGGTCAAACCCCGCGTCAAACCGAAGAGGGGCTTCTTTCTTGGTGCCGAAGAAAACGATGCCCCCGCGCCAGCGCCCCTCGTCCAATAAAGGCTCGCGCTCCGGCCCACGGCCCACCTGCCATGTCACACACGCACACCGCGGCACCCAACCCGTGCCGTGCACCCGAGCCGGAGGCGGGGGAGAGACAGAGACGCGCCGCCATCGCCCGGACGGAGCTTCGCTTCGCTGGGAGGGCGCACGCTCTTGCCTTGCGCACCAAGTACATCCATCTCATCGGGTCGGTCCAGGTCGTCAAGAGCCCGGAACGGAGGGGAAGGGGATCGGGCGAAGCTTGTCCCGCGATCGCGGTTGCTCGCGGGAGAGGACTCCGTGGGGGCTCAAGGGCCAAGGAATGGAGCAGGCGACGGCACCACCGTCGAGGTAAGGCAAGAGATGGGGCATTGCTGGTTTCTTTGTCGCTGGATTTTCCTTGGTTTTTGATCTCCGTTCTCCGGTACGCTGGATTTTTGTTGCGCTTCGATTTAGTTCTCTCTCTGACTCTCTGTGCGATGTAGTTTTGGCGCTGAATGTTGCTTCGGATGTTTGGGTATTGGAAATGAAGAAGAAATAGGCATCCATATCCGTAACTAAGAGGACTCGAACGAGTGGTCTTTTTTAACGTGACCCGAGGGCTTGAGGAGAATATACAAATATTTTTGCACGTGTTTGTTGAGAAAAGGGATCAAATTTGGGCTGATGAACATAAACGTGTCCTGTTCTGATCAAATTTTGTGCTTTTTTTCGGATCTAGCTGTATTTGTAGTTTTCAAATATAGATTCGTACAATGAGGGGGGAAACTATATTCAGGTCGAAAGTTCTTGGAAATTTGACAGGAGAACATAGACTGGTAGATTTCTGAAAATTGTGTGCATCGTCTACTTAATTTTGAATAGTTGAAGCAAATTAAAAGGAATCGTGTGCACTCTTATAACATAACAGTGCCACATAACAGATGCAGTGAAAATCCTACGTTGTGTCTCTACCATGATACATCTGCTGCTAAAATCCAACGACTGGACGCAGCAAAAAATCCAGGGAGTGTGCTTCAGTGCTTGCAAACATGTTCCTAATCAGTAACTACAATTTCTACGAAATTTGGGAAATCACCAGCTCAAAACCACAATCGTGTGCATTCCAAGCAGTGACCACAACCACTGTAGAACTAGCTTGAAAGCATAGTGGAGCCCATTTGTGTGTATCTTCTTACTTGTACATGTCTTCCCTGCTGCTGGTAAGTGTCAATGAACCGTTCCTGAAACGTCGGCATTGCCTCGTTGTTGAGATTTGTATATGTGCATTGCGTTGTTTACGTGCAGTGTAACGAGGACGAAGCAAGCTCGCGCCAAGAACCGTGCCACGCCGGGCGCCGTCAGGGCACGGGCGGCTCATCGAGGGAAGGGGGGCCCCGATAACAAGCACCACAGCTACCGCGGAGTCCGGCAGCGCCTTTGGGGCAAGTGGGTCTCCGAGATCCGCGAGCCCAACCACGGCAGGCGGCACTGGCTGGGCACCTTCGACACCGCCGTCGAAGCCGCCCTCGCTTACGACAGGGCCGCCAGGGCCATCCACGGCCCCAGCGCGCCCGTCAACTTCCCTGCTGTCTCCACCACCTCTGCCGACGCTGCGCCGACGCAATGCGAGCCCGCGTCTTGTTCTGCTGCTGCTGCTACTGCCGCCATCCAGTTCCCGGAGTGTGAAGTGAAGCCGATGGCTGCGCATGGTGGCGACACGGGGATCGCTCAGCGTTGTGATGTTCCTTGGGCTGCACATGAGGAGATGCTTGCTGACAACTTGGATGACATCGCCATGTACATTGACGCCGACGCTGTCGCTGAGATGGTGGCCTGTTACCCTGACGCCAAGAGCCAGGATTGGCAGGTTGACGGGCTCGATACCGACGTCGTTGACTCGCCGCTGTGGGGCGCTGGGTGACTGAAAATTGTTTGCTGAAAGAGAAGGCTTCGATTGATTAGATGGCCTGATGGGGATTTTGCTGACTGCAGTAACTTCGTTTTGCTGGTAGCCATTTAGATCGTTGAGCTGGACATATTACATACTTATGTAGGGAAGTAGGAACCTTAATTTTTCCGCATTATCTTTTGTCAGGTTGTAGAACTGTAGTAGTGGTCTGTAGATGATCATGCTGTAAATCGGATCACCTCATCTATTTCGCTATTTCTGGCATTGCAGGTGCCAACATCTTAAAGTAGCAAAACTCCATTGTTCATGCTGAGAATAGGGTGACTTGTATCCTATTCCGTTCGAACATTGGAGAGATATCCGATAAGAAGTTTAAGATAAATCCTATTAGATTATATGATTCCTGCTACTACTTTTTAGAGTTAGATTCCTATCTCTCTTTGGAAGAGAATTAGGAGGACTATATAAACCTATGAGGACGGCCAAGAAACCAAAGCAAAGAAGCAAGTCAAGCAAAATAAGCTCATCTAAAGTAGAGGTTCGAGAATTTTTTAGCACTAGATTCTTATATAAAAGGTTTGGAGAATGTTACGAGAGAGCAACAAACTCTTGCATTCTTTTGAGGTTATGCTTAAAAATTTGTGGCTAGTTTTGTCAAATCTTTTCTCCTCGTCGTGGTTGATTTGACACCATTATTTTAGTTCTATATGAGATTCATCTACTTCGTATTTAAGACTATGCAGATTTGTACTGCATCTCACAAACTCTTATCCAATTTAGAGGTTGTTACGTATATATAAAAAGAAAGTGTATTAGAGTGTAACAGCTCACTATTTGAATTGGCAGTAGACATTGGTATAAAGATGTCCATTTGCACATAATAACTCAGTGTTACTCATTCGAAGAAATTCTGAGTTATTATCTAGTTATGCGTAGAAGATATTTTTGTACTTTGTCTGGTAGTAAATTGGTAGCTGCGCAGCTGGCAATATGAAGTGGGCGATTCTATCTGTCAGAATAATCCGAAAAAAATATAATCTTTGTGGGTTGAGAAAGCAGAACAGATGAAGATTAAGCAAGATTTATTATTAGATAGCTAAGGAACTAAGGAGAGAAAAGAAGCTAGTAAACATTGTATCCATGTGAGTTCTACACACTGATGTCCCATACCGAACTGTCTATGGAATCCAGTCGTTACCCTGAGATATTCTGTAACATCCTAGTTTTCAATGCATTTTTAAAGTTTTCAAAATAAAAATAACAATTTAGATTTTTCTTAAATTAATTAAAGCTTAATTTGAATTTTTAAAAATTAAAAAGATTTAATGTGAATAAAATAAACTTTAAATTAAAACCTATTTTATTTGAGTTCTTTGTGTTGCAAGGAATTTTTCTGTATTTTAAAAAAATTGGAGTTTATTTGAGGTCAATTTGAATTATCCTATTTTCTAAAATTCAAAAATTCTGGAAAATCCGAAGTTTAGCTTTTAGGCCGAATCCTTTCTTTTGGCCCAATCCTCTCTCTCTCTCTCTCTCTCTCTCTCTCTCTCCTAGCCTAACTCTAGCTTGCCCGCCTACACCTTTGCCCGCTTGAAGTCGCTGCTAGGTGGGACCCACTTGTCAAATGAATAGTGTTGTGGACTATTCATCTTCTCCGCGCCCATCACCGTCGCTGATCCGGTCTTCGAGTTCATCTCGCCACCACCTCACGTTTTTGATCTTGACTCTTGTGTCATGCCCGTCTCGGACGTTGTCTTCTTTGGGTATAAAAGCCACGCCCGAGCCTTGTTTTTCGCATCCTCTGAGCCGCTTTGACTTCCTCGTGCTTATGTCAGAACCCTTGTCACTTCGTTTTTGCCTCGCTGCTGACGAGTCATCGACTGCGCCGTCGTGACGCTTCGTCTCCTTGTCAACGACAAACTTGCCCAGTCTTTGTGCCTATTCATCTTCCTTCGTCGCCGATCAACCACACCACCGTTGTCTTCATCATCGATGAGTGTTCTCCACCATGCGCCCTTCTTCTGCTGCTTCATCTTTGTCACCACCTGATCACTCACCTCGCACAGCTCGCCCGCACCGCGTGTTCCCATGTGGCATGACACTTCGAATCGACCACCGCCACCGTTAGAGTGTGTGTCAATGCTGACATCAACATCGCCACATTGTCACCTAAATTCCTCCCTGGACTTGGTCCATCGTGAGCTGTCTAAATGACATGCGGGGCCCACATGTCATACACTGAGGTTATGCACCGAATCTACCGTAGACCTATGAACCCTAGCCATGGACTTGGCCCACCGACCAAGAGCCCATTTGTCAACCAGACAACCCTTTTTAGAATAATTTTTATTTAGGAAAATCCAGAAAATTCATAGGACCCACTTGTCAGCCTCTAGCTTTTATTAAAATTAATTGCAGAGAAAATATTCTAGAGAATATTCTCCCTTCTCTCTCATTTTCAGGAATTTATTTTTGTGACAAATTTTCCGAGAGTCCGTTCTCCTGCGTCTAAACTCTGATTGACCCGATTCTTCTTCCTAAATTTATATAAAATTAAGCTCTATTTTTTGTTCTAGTTTTTTGTTTGTGGATTTATTTTAAGTTTATTTGTGTTTCATTTGCTTTTTCTTGTTAGATAATGTCCCAACTCAACTGGGTCAGCTCAGGAAGCTCACTGTTCTCACCTTTAGTCCACCTAGCTCATTGAGGTGATACCGACTTCCCTTGGGGACTTGACGAAGTTGATACGGCTGGACTTGAGCTCCAATCACCTCTTCGGCTCGATGCCTTCTAAGCTTGCCAAGATACCACAACTTGCTACATTAGACCTCTAGAACAATACACTTTCAGGAAGTGTTACCTTCTGGTAAATAGTCCTAAAAATGGTGCTCTTTTTATTATGTCATAGTTTTTTTTATGTCATCTTAATTGTCTCCATTGATTGTTGTAGATATGAAGAAATTACGTGAGGGATTTGTATATGGTAACAATTCAGAGCTCTGTGGAGCTTAGTTTGATTCTCTGAAAGCTCATCCTAATGACAACAATGACAATGGTCAACTTGCTCTCTTAAAATTTTGGGCATTTACATCCCTTCATGCTTATTGGCTTCTCTCTATGCCATATATGTGGACTAGCTCTTGAGGTGCAGGATGGAAAGAGGTTTAGATTGGTAAACAAGCTATGCAATATGATAACACTAAAAGAAAATAGGAGAATTGTATCTTGGCTCATCTCTTTAGTGGTTACATACCTTCTATACTGGAGGATGTGGCTAAATCAGTCTATCTTACCAAATAAAAATAATAGCAAATATATCTTTAGCTGAATTATATATTGTAATGTTTTCCTCCTTCTATTGTAGACACTGTTGTGACATTGACAACACCACCTTATCTTTATGTGAATTCCAATCTACAATGGCCATTGAATTGTGTCGCATCAAGTATATGTATGGGCTCTCATATTACTACTAATTAAAAATACGAGTTGGTGACAATGCATTCTCCCCTTGTTCACCATTGAAAGCATCTAGGCCCCTAAAAATATTGGTTTCGGTAATTAATGACATTATGTGATCATGGGAGTAATTTGTGTTAAGTGCTTGAAAGGATTAGTCTCAAAGGCAAAGAAAGAGGCACATAAAAGGATTTCACAATATTCAAAGATCTCCAAGTCGACAAGGTAAATAGTTTAGGGATCTTTTATTTTTACCGGTCTTGGAGAAAAGTTGGAAGACCGGATTATAGGTTAGATGCCGTACTATTAAGAGCGATCATAGTGAAATGCTTGATCATATGCCAATATGCCCTATGGATCAATTTAGGATCATACATGCACTTAGAAATAAACTTGAAATAAAATTGTGCATTGTCAGAAATTCCGGAAGTACCGGCGTTCAAATCGCGGAACTTCCGATCGGCCGGAAGTACCGGGCTCCCGAGTGGAACGTTTTTTCCCAGAGAGCACCCAGAACGAAACTTAACCTCTCGGAAATCGGAAGTACCGCGGGTTGAACTGCGGAACTACCGCAAGGGCGGAAGTTCCGGGCACCCGAGCGGAACTTTATTTCCAGAGAGCGCCTGGAATCAAACTTAATCTCTCGAAAATCGGAAGTACCGCGGATTGAACTGCGGAACTACCGCAAAGGCGGAAGTTCCGGCCTCCCGAGCGGAACTTTTATTCCAGAGAGCAACCTTTTTCAAAACTTGAACTCTCTGAGATCGGAAGTACCGAAGAAATGTCGGAACTTCCGGGATTCCGGAAGTACCGCATTTTTAACTGCGGAAGTACCGCACTTATTATCCAACGGTTACTTCTGACCCACAGACATAACCGTTCTGTGCATTCTGCAGAAAATCGGAAGTACCGCCCTTAACACTGCGGTAGTTCCGATTTCCCTGAATTTTCAGGATTGTTTAATGCAACGGCTATTTGAGGTTGGTGGGGGTATAAATTCGACCCCACCAGCACTTGTACATGTTGTTGAACCTCTATTGAGCATTCTTGAGCATAGAGCAACCTCTCACACCTCACTTCTTCACTATTGCATTCAATTGAGGTAGTTGAGCCAATTCAAGTCCATTGCATACTAGATTGATCCATTTGGCACTTGAGTGTGATCTAGCCATTGTGATTCATTACTCTTTATGCTTGCTGGCACCTAGACGGCTTGGCGGAGGTTTCGATGATCTTCCCAAGAAGGTTGTGAGAAGGCCCGAAAGATTGTGAAGGCTTGGAGCTCGCCTACCCGGAGAGGGAAAGGGCTACCGATAGTGATCGAGGTGATTAGGCTCAATTCGTGGAGCCGGTCCGATTCGTTCAGGCTTACCTCAACGTGGACTAGGGGAGATCGGCAAGTCTCCGAACACCACGGTAAAAAGTGATCGTGTCTCTTGTGGTTTGCTCTATTGTGCTTGTTTACTTTCAAGCAATTCACTTCACTTGAATCATTTGATTGCTTGACATCTTAAAGTAGCAAACTTTGATCTAAGAAAGGGTGTTCGACTCTCTAAATTTTAAAGTCGATGTGATGAAGGTTTTCTTTTAGGTTATTCTTCAAATAGTAAAGCTTATAGAGTGTTTAACAAAAATTCGGGTTTAGTAGAAGACTCTTGTGATGTTCAATTTGATGAGATTAACGGCTCTCAAGAAGAGCATGAGAATTTGGATGATGTAGGAGATGAGGGATTACGCTAAGCAATGGAAAATATGCAAATTGGTGACATAAAGCCAAAAGAGGATCCATCTTCACCAAGCTCATCAAGATAAGTGGAACCACCCACATCTTCTACAACAAATGACATTCAAGTCATAGAAGATGAGGAAAAGGGTCAACAACCAAATTCTTTGAAGATCCACAATGCAATCGTCAAGGATCATCCAATAGATCAAATATTGGGTGATGTGAGTAAGAGTGTTCAAACTCGCTCTAGAGTAGCTTCGTTTTGTGAACATTACTCTTTTGTGTCTTCCTTTGAGCCTAAATGTGTAGATGAAGCCCTAGATGACCCAGATTGGGTAAATGCTATGCATGAAGAGTTGAACAACTTTGCTCAAAACGAAGTTTGGACTTTGGTGGAAAGACCCACGGAGCACAACGTAATTGGTACAAAATGGGTCTTCCGGAATAAACAAGATGAGAACGGAGTTGTGGTAAGAAATAAAGCAAGGTTAGTTGCTCAAGGTTATACTCAAGTCGAAGGTTTAGACTATGATGAGACATTTGCACCCGTTGCTAGACTTGAGTCAATTAGAATCTTGCTTGCTTTTGCATCATCCTTTGACATCAAATTATTTCAAATGGATGTTAAAAGTGCTTTTCTTAATGGAATAATCACCGAACTACTATATGTAGAACAACCCCAGGCTTTGAAGATGCAAAATATTCTAATCATGTGTATAAACTTTCGAAGGTGTTATATGGTTTAAAACAAGCTCCTAGAGCTTGGTATGAGCGCCTTCGTAATTTTCTTGTTTCAAAAGGCTTCAAAATTGGAAAAGTAGACACAACTTTATTCACAAAAATTATCAATGATGATTTCTTTGTGTGCCAAATATATGTCGATGACATTATTTTTGGTTCTACTAATTAAGACTTTTGCAAAGAATTTGGTGAGATGATGTCTAGAGAATTCGAGAAGTCAATGATAAGAGAGCTAAGTTACTTTCTTGGACTCCAAATCAAATAACACAAAGATGGGACATTTATAAGCCAAACGAAGTATGTGAAAGATCTACTCAAGAAATTCGGGATGGAAGAGGCAAACCTATCAAGACACCTATGGCAACAAACGGGCATTTGGACCTCAACGAAGGGGGTAAGTCGGTAGATTTAAAGCTTTATAGATTCATGATTGGTAGTTTACTTTATCTTACCGCATCTAGGCCCGACATTATGTTTAGTGTTTGCATGTGTGCACGTTTTCAAGCTTCTCCAAAAGAATGTCATTTAGTGGCCGTAAAGAGGATTCTAAGATATTTAAAACATTCCTCAAGCATAGGGCTTTGGTATTCCAAAGGTGCAAAATTTGAATTATTTGGATATTCGGACTCCGATTATGCGGGTTGCAAAGTGGATAGAAAAAGCACCTCGGGTAGTTGTCAATTGCTAGGTAGGTCCCTAGTATGTTGGTAATCCAAGAAACAAAATTCCGTAGCTCTTTCAACCGCCGAAGCCGAATATGTTTCCGCCGGTAGTTGTTGTGCTCAATTACTTTGAATGAGGCAAACATTGATGGATTATGAAATTAAATTTGACAAAATGCCTCTTTTGTGTGATAATGATAGTGCCGTCAAAATCTCCAATAATCTCGTTCAACACTGAAGAACCAAGCATATAGATATACGCCACCATTTCTTGAGAGATCATGTGAGCAAGGGAGATATTGAAATTAGCCACATCCGAACCGAAGATCAATTAGCGTACATTTTCACCAAACCGTTAGATGAAAGCCGCTTTTGCAAATTGAGGAATGAGTTAAATGTCATAGACTACTCAAATGTAGCTTGAACTCTTGCCTTGCTGGATTTTGCTCTTTTGGTGTTCTCTTGTGGTTTTTTCAAATGAATTTTATCCCCTCTTGAGCAAAAACTTGATTAATTTCGTATAAACTATATTCCTAGTCAAGCAATAACTTTATTCATGCTTAATGATCCTAAATGACTTTATTTTGAGTGCAAAACTAAGGATAAGTTGCATCATTTCAAGTTCTAAAGTTCATCTCTGAGAAGTTCAATGCCGAAGAAAATTTTGCGGAACTCTGCGATTATTCTTGCGGTACTTCCGCTCTTGCCTATGTGGGATCTCAAAATCCGGAACTACATTTCTCATGTTGTTTTTCGCGGTACTTCGAGATTTGCTCCCGCAGAAATCGGAAAGTTCCGCAAGTTTGCTCAACATAAGTATGTGGTGGGACACTTGTCGCATGGAACTACCATTTTGCTCGGGATTTAATGCACATATGTTGGATGATGGGACAACAGATCTGAGTTTACCAAGCATGAGTTCGCCATCTCTCCCCTGCAAAAAGTTATCTCCATTGCATCACTTCCTTATCTTCTTCTAAGGACCCTAGGGTTGAAACTAGGTCAAATTTGAAAATGTGATGATTTTTGCTGAAATTTCTTTGGGCAAATTAGTTTATTTGGTGTATTATGATGTTTCTACACACATGCATTGGATTCAATCCAAGTAATACTCCAAAATTTCAAAAATTGAACTTGCCCTAGAAATGCTCAGAAAAATCGGAACTATATGTATGGGCTTTCATGTTACTACTAATTAAAAACAGGGTTGGGACAAGGTCCCGCCTCGACTCGAGAGCGAGTCCCCATGAGGCTTGGTGACAATGAGAGCGAGGAGTATGAGGCCTCGGATGAGGAAATGCTCTCATGACACAAGATCGTGGACCTCTCAAAGATCTTAAGTGAGGATTACGCTATTATGAGACGTCGTATTAAGAGTCAGTGATGTGCTCCCTATGGATCAATTTAGGATCATTCTCCCTTGTTTACCATCCTCGCTCCGATCTCTTTGCACATGCCTTCTTCTTCTACGCTGCTCTCGCCTCTTGGCCTCCCAGACCCCACTCACTCGTCTAGCAATTTCTCCCATGTCAGTAACACCTCAACATTGACACAGCTAAGCACTTGCAATATTATTTTATTTTAAATCTGTTACAACACCTGAGGTACATACTTCAATGTATAGATCAAGATTATGAACTTAAGTGTAGATAAACCGACTATCTTCACCGTTTAGTAGCCCTACCAAGATCCATGCTATTTTTTTTCATTTTCAGAAATGCCCTGATGGAGAGAAAAAAGTTGCAATAAGTACATGTAGTGTCCACATACTGTATTTATCCTCACCCACCCTCTGATTTCTCTCTCATCCCCTCATTCTCTCACCAACATCTCCCCTCACCCACTCATTTTGATGACCACACGACATTTTATGGAAGAATGTATTTTAGCTTAAATGCTAGAGATGGTCTCTTTTTCAGAATTTTACAAAAGAATGCATTTAGACTTGCATTTAAAAAGGTAATGCATTTAGACTTGCATTTAGAATTAAGCCAGTTGTCTATCAAGAGCTTTCTTCACATGTTCCCATACTGCCTTCCACCTTTTTAATATTCATTATATGATTTGGATCATATTTAATGATATATATCAGCTTCATTTGGAACACCTTTGCAACGCTTGGGCATGTTACTAGTTAAGAGTTGTATTAGAGACAAAGTTCAACATATGCATCAGATTACTTGATGATTGGCAAAAATATTCGAAGACAACAGATTAAATTTTAGAAGATGTTACCGCAACAAATCAATAACCCTAATACAACAAAAGAAGAAGATATGTTGTAATAACTTGACAAAACTACCAGAATAAATATCCCAAACAAATATTTGGTTCAAAGATCCCAAATTACAACAAAAAACACAACAAAATGATACAATAAACGAACAACATCGTTGTAACAAAATAGGTATTCTTGTACAACAAATCCACAGAGCTACTGCAATAAATAACCCTCACACTATAACATTTAAAAAAAGACTGGTTGAAAAAACTTATTGCAATAATTGAGAAGAGTGATTGCAACAAAATCGAGTAAGGACTACAACACACATTGAAGGAGGAGGTGCAATGGCACTGGTGAGAACCCATGGCCGCGGAGCTCAACTGCCCCAACGATGCTCGCGGAGGCTGAGATTGGTGGCGGTAGATCTCGAGTAGCCATGGTAGGGCTCACCGAGGACGTGAGCGGCATCGGCAGATCTCGGCTAGCCATGGCGAAGCTCACGAAGGATGCGCGATAGATCATAGCCAGCCATGGCTCTCCCACTGCCCCCTCCTCGTCCCACACGCTGCTAGTAGCAACAAAGACAACGAGGAAGCCATGGCCGTAAATTGTAGAGATGAGGAAGGTGGTGCCCAACTTGGTGTTGCGAAAGCAATGGTGGTGAGTGGCGGTTGCCAGCACGGCTCACCAGCGCCAAATTGGTGTGATGTTAGGAGCATGGGGGTGGAGGGAGAGATTTGGGGGAGAAATTGAGGGGTTTGAGCAGAGGAAGAGTAGATAGGGAAAAGGGTTGGCTCTAGTCAAAAGTCAAAGGAGTTAGTAGAGTAAAGCGTCTGATTTATTGTTGAAGCATTGGATATAGGACATCTATCATTATCCAAATTACTATTTTTCAAACTCAAATATGATCTATAATTCTATATGTGCCGTGCTAAGGTGTTGTTTGCACAATAAAAATAAATTGCTAGCTAGCAGTTGTGTTTGTCGGCGTTGTTCACATGTAGTAATGAGAATTGCTATGCATGCAACCTTTAAAGGCGGCTGGAGCCTATCGCTTCACAGCGATTGTTCTGTCGCTCAATCATTGGGCGCGCATCCATCGCCCTCCCATTGGGCGATTTTAATGCAATCGCCAACGGTTGAGCTAAAGGTATCAAACCTTCGCCAATAATAGTGAAAATTGGTGGGACTATTCTTCATACATCCAAAGTCTTGAGAAAAAATTTGAGCAATTTCGCTCACGGGATCAAAAGTTATAGCGTTTCAATCCCACCATCCATGTTGCAATTCAAATTGAAACTGCTATAACTTTTGATCCGTAGCCGAAATTGCTCAAATTTTTTCTGAAAACTTTTGGATGTATGAAGAATAGCCCCACCAATTTTCACTATTTTTGGCGAAGGTTTGATACTTTAGCTCAACCGTTGGCGATCAGATTAAAGTCGCCCAATGGGAGGGCGATCGGATGTAGTCGCCAATGATTGAGCGACAGAAAGAAATCTCTCGTTGGGCGATAGGCTTCATCGCCTCCCCATACGATGCAGTTATGTTCCTCGGAAGCACGTGAGTTCTGAGCTTTGATCCTGGACAGAAGGACGTTGGACTACGGTTCTGTTCTTTTAAATGTGGTTAATAACTTTTTGGTTGTCTGTGTATATTTTTAAGAGATAACGATGATAGGAATCAGATCCAGATGAGGGGGCTCGAGATTACGGACCCTTGAGCCCCCTACCGCTACGACCCTTGAGCCTCCGAGCCCCCTAAATTTTTAGCCATGGATGTATAATGTAGTTTAGGTCGAAAGGTACTTCACTCCAAAATTTTCGGATCCGCCAATGGGGATACCGACATATATAACACATATAGTTTTTAGTTCAGAAAGCTGTTCAGATAATTTACTTTAAGAAATTGTTCCATTTTATTTTAACTTTAAAGAAACTATAAGTGGAAAACTAAAAACTCAAAACAACTAGACACATAGCAAATAAAAAGGAGAGATAATCACCTTAGTCGTATGGCCATCGTACGAGATACTCATATTAGAGAATGGCTAGTCATACGACAATAGCACTCCCTCCATCTGGCAATATGGTCCTCGTTCTTCAAAAGCATCGTCCCACAATATAAAACTATTATGAAGAATAAATATATAGTTATTACAATATTTGTACTATATATCTATATTTTAATACTAAAAAATAGATAAGCAATTATAGTATGCCATTTAATAGAAATATGCAACTATGTATGGTTCAATAACATTAGTGTTTTTATCGGTAAAAAAGCTCTATGGTGAAAACATCAGTCTCCAAAAATGCAATCATGGTTTTATTTAGCATAATTAAATTTAAAAAAATTAAAAATAAAAATGTTAGCCCATTATGTATAATACAAACAAATACGGAAAAAAAGAACTGCTCAACAAAAGCCAAAAGTTTATTTAGTGAAAAATAAGCGGAAGCCAGGAGTTGATCAGGGCCTAATGTCTCCATGGTCTATGCATATGTTGGACTTTGGACTTATACTGCTGAGCAGATTTATTTATGGGAGTGTTCGTATTGGCTACTACTGATGGTTTTTTGCTAAAAATAAATAGTAGTGACTGAAAGAAGTGACTTTTAGAAGAAATGGACGAGTGGTGACGAAAGTAAAAGAGAGATGCGTGTTGAGCTGGAAGTGAGAGGAGTGGAGAAACCGCTTCAAAAATAGGTATTCATATTAATTTTTAGTTTCTCCAAATAGAAGTCAGAAGTAGAAACCAATAGGAACACCCGCTATGTTTGGGCTCCACTAGCTTCGAATGACTTATGTTTTTGTACTTTTTGATACATTTTTAAGGTGGGTGATCGGTAACTTATTTTCACTATTCATAAATTTCAACTTTTGTTGAGCTTTTTTGCCGGTTCTTTTTTCCCATATTTGTTAGTATTATAGGTAATGGGCTAACATATTTTTTTAATATTTTTTAATATTTTTAAATTTAATTATGCTAAATAAGCACATCATTCTTGATTCATATATACCAAAATAAGCCCAAATAATCACCACCTTAGTAGTTGATTATAATAGATATGATATTGACTTTAGTTATACCAAATAAAATTATATATAGTTACCTCTTCCTTTATAATCACTCTGAAATCCTTGAAACTCAAAGAGTCGTAGTCTAAAAAAGCAAAAGCACGGACTGTAAAACGAGACACCTAGTGGCCTGCCCGTTGCTCTCACGCATCCCCGCGGCGGAAACACGCGATACCACCCACCTCGGCCACCACCTCCTTCCGCCCCTCGACTACCGATCGATTCTTCGGGGGCCTCGCTCTTAGATCTCCCGAGTTTGGCATCCAACCGTCCCACTAAATCCCCAACCCCAAACCCTACCGCAACCCCCAGGGCCCTAATCAGCGCCATGATGGCCGCCGAGCCCTCTCCGGCGACTGTGTCCGCCTCCACCGCCGCTGACGACCTCGAAACTGTCGCGCTCGATTCCTCCTCATCATCCGCCGCCGCCGCCTCCACTGACCCCCTCCTCCGCCCGCCTTCCTCCCCCTCCTCCCCCGCCGACGCGGACCACGACCCCTTCGTCATCGACGACGATGACATCCCCCCGGCCCCCAGCATTCGCCCGCCCGCCGCCCCGGCCGAGGCGGCGGCCGAGTTCGCCCGGATCACTGTGTCCGACCCGAAGAAGCACGCGGACCCCACCGCCGGGGCCGCCGGCGTTATCCCCGGCTCCGGGAGCTACTTCTCCTACCTCATCACCACCCGCCTCGCGGGCGGCGGCGGCGAGTTCCGCGTGCGCCGGCGCTTTCGCGACGTGGTGGCCCTTGCGGACCGCCTTGCTGCGGCCCACCGCGGCCTGTTCGTCCCGGCCCGGCCAGACAAGAGCGTCGTCGAGGGGCAGGTCATGCAGCGCCACGACTTCGTGAGCCAGCGGTGTACTGCGCTCCAGCGCTACCTCCGCCGTCTCGCGGTTCACCCCGTCGTTGGCCGCAGCCCTGACCTTCGCACGTTCCTCACTCAGCCTGGCGCCTTACCGGCGTTCGAGGGTGAGTCGCCTCGGTACTGGACTACCACGGTGAATGCTGCCAGTCCGCCGGTGCCGGCGAAAACTGGGAGAGACTTGTTTGGAATGTTTAAGGATTTGAAACAGACGGTGGTGAATGGGTTGGTCGCAACGAAGCCACCACCTGTGGAGGAGGAGACTGACACAGAATTCCTGGCGCACAAGTCCAGGCTCCAGGACTTACAGCAGCAGCTCACCACAACATCTCAGCAGGTATGTGTCCTGTGACGTGTGCGTGCCATTTTCCCTCTGATGGAGCACCACAATTGCGTATAGTCATCTTGCACGATATGTAAGGTGGTATAGCAAAGCTCTAAAAGTAGATTAACCAGCGAACTGACTCCCATGTTTCTCAAATAATATCTTAAGTAAGTAACAGCAACCACATGGAAAACCGTTGCTTGCTTGATACTATGTCATCTCTACTCTGTGTTGTACATGGGTTGTTTGTGCACAGGGAATGCAGATTGGTTTGAATCTATTATTAATTGCTTATGAAGTTGTTTATAAATGGCAACATAATTAGCACTCTATACTAAATGGTCTCTTTTAAATGTTTGGTTCGTCTGAATATTTTTAGGGAGGAGCGGAGGAGTTTAGCCTTTTCATGTTTGCAAGATGGTTGCTTTGAATTACTATTTATGTTTTTACAACAGGGCTGTGAAAGAAACAGATTAAACCCAAGCTAATTTTCCATACCCCCAAAAGTTATGCTAGCTTATGCTTGCAGTTTGGTTCAAGTTCCAGAAGTCGTAGGAAGGGCTATGTTTCAGCTTCCACAGGCCTCAGGGGTGTTACTATGCCAGTATGCCTAGCTATTTTTAATATTATCATATTGGCATCTGATAGTTTTAAAAGTTTTTGCCTACATTGTAGTCGTAGAAGAATTTGGCACTGAGTCATGTGAGATCATGTGATCTGTTGTTGTTAAGTTTGGAGTTCAATCGAGAAAGAGTTTGATATTTTTCTTATTGCTAGATCTGTTTACAAGGAAGTTTGGCTTATATCTTTATATCAGTCCTGTCCATCTTAGAATTTCTACTGTGCTTTTTTATGCTCAGAGAGAGATGTTCATGCAAAGAGGGTTAGGCTTTTTTGATTGCTCTTGTTTTGAGTCATCTAAGTTCGCGGACACCTTTACTAAAATTGAAGGGAGCCAACTGCAGGCTAAAGAACATGAACACACTTTCGGCTAACAAATGAAGTTTATATCTTGTTATGCGGGTCTTAACTTCATAGTTCCAATGAGTGGCTAGGTTTTTGAGTTTTGACTCTAGCTGGCATTTACCTGATTGATCTTGAGGTATGTTGGTTCACAAAAGAATGAAAGTTGAGTTCTGTTTTCTGTGGAGTTATTGAATTGGTCTATGAGAAGATTAATAACACACGGTGTTGAGTCATCTTATGTTTGTGGAAATTATGATGTCTAGTACATAGCATAAGATATTACATTGTTGCATTTTAAGTTTTGTAGGTAAATGGATATTCTAGATAGAAGCAGCAACGCGTTCGCTCCCTGCTTTGGTGCTTACTTTTGGTCATCTGCAGAATAAGCCTCAGAATGCCTGTTCTGTTGTTATACGCTCACACATTATGTGAAAATTTTCCATTGGTATGTATTGGTCCACAAGACTACTATTATTAGTCTTATAACTTTGCATTTTATGTAGGCAGAAGCACTTGTTAAAGCTCAGGATGATCTACGAACAACTACAGCTCACTTGGGAATGACATTGATTAAGTTGGCAAAATTTGAAAGGGAGCAAGCAACATGTAGTTCCCAGAGAAGACGAGCTGGTGATATCAATAATTTTGCAAATTCTGTTGTCAAGTTCAGCAGATCGCAGGCAAAACTAAATTCTGAAATTGTAAAGCATCTGGTATGTGAACATGTCACAAACTTAAATAGAATAAAAAATCATGTGTCATTTCTTGGAATTATTTTTCTTTCATAATAATAAGATATTATTTATGCCTTTGCAGGGTAGTATCCATGAATACTTGGAGATGATGATATCTGTTCATCATGCATTTACTGATCGTTCTAATGCATTAAATCATGTGCAAAGTCTGTCGGCAGATCTATTTTCGTTGCACACCAGGGCAGGAAGACTTGAATCTGTATCATCAAGAGGTGTTGGGCAGGAGTGGTCTAGGTACCAGAAGATAGAGGGATTAAAAGAAACAATAAGTGCAACAGAAGCAGCCAAAAGCCATGCACTTAGAGAATATGAAAGTATTAAGGTAAATCACCTAAAAAGCTATGTGAAGGTGTTCCGTTGATAAAACTTAGGGATCATGAAAATATCAAGGAAAATCACCTAAAAGCACAAATCACAAGCTCTGCGTATAGAAAAACCAAGCATGTGCCTCTTATGGTTTATTACTGAAAGTTTGTTCATGTTGTACTCATTACATTTATCGTTTCTAATTGCTTGAACTGCATATGCTCAACTAAGTCTTTTGATCAAGTTAGTACTTCTAGCAAAATTTAGTATGGTAAAATTTATATTCTTATCATGGTTGCACACGCATAGTCGGATAGTCCTTTATTAGTTAAGATCGTCATATGGTTGAAGCTTAATATAACTACTGCTGTAGTAGGGGTGGCCCAACCCCTGTGACTGGAGTCTTGTAATTGACCAAATATGTAATAGGTCCAATATTATAGAGGAATATACCCATGTCCCTCATATTTTGTAATTATTAAGGGGGTACAATGGGAATTTCCCATCCTACCCCTCATGTATATAAACCCCTAAGAGGGTATGAAGAGGTCAGATCCTTTCATTATTACTCACCAACTCTATTTTTAGCTCTCTTAGTGCTATGCCTCCTATGGAGAAGGGTACCATGTACCCATATAGTTACAACAGTTGGCGCCGTCTGTGGGGAATGCGTAAGAAGCTGCGCAAGAGAAAGTGCTAGAGAAGGCTATAACCAGAGTGCTCGTGCCTTGAGCACCCCAGATGCTGCCATATTTGGGGCTACTTCTGGCGTCTGCCCCATTGCACCTGCAGAGGTGGAGCGGCGTTTCTCGTCATCGGACATCAGGGAGTCGGCCTTCGTGTGTAACGTAGACCGCTCCGAGCTGTAGATGTGGAGTGGCATTTCTCGTCGTCGAACACCAGGGAGTCGGTCTCCTGCGAACGGTAAAGACAGGCTCTGGCCGGCAGCGATAGCTTGTCGAGCCTCCGCGACTCTGTCCGACCACTTCGTGGTCGTAGACACCTGTCTGACCACACCGTAGTTGTAGACGCTTAAGGCTTCATCTACGATTGCATCGTGGTCAACTCTTCGCCGGCAGCTACGACCTTCTTGCAGTTGAGACTTTGTCGATGTCAGTCCGAAGCGTGGGACGGGTGCCCGCTCCGAAGCCTTCGTCCCATCGCCGACTTCGTCGACACCTATCGCACTGTCGGCGATGTCGTCCGACCCCTTGGGGTTGAAGCTTTGTCGATGCTTGTCAAACTACCTCGTGGTCGTGACTTCGTCGATGCTCGTCCGAGTCATGACTTCGTTGGCCCTCGATCGACTCCTCGTGGTTGTGTCCTCATCAGCCTCGCTTTGCTGGACTTCGCGTGGCCTTCGCTGGTCTTTGTTGGACCTCGCATGGCCTCTGCCTGACATTGTGTTGCCTTCGCGCCCTCCGGTCTTCATCGGCCTAGGCTCCACGTGCCAGATTTTTGTCTTGCCGCTGCCTTCGTCGACCCCGAGTTCGAAGGGTGTGGGATGGGCCGCGCATGTCAAAGCTTCGTCTCGTTGCCGCTTTCGCAAGTCCAAAGGGTGGGGGATGAGCGCGCGCGTTTGAGTTTTGTCCCGACGCCGACTTCATCGACTTCGTCCGACCACCTTGTGGTTGTAGCGCTTCGTCTGACCGTATCACGATCGGGGCTTTGTCCGATGCCTTGTGGTCACGACTTCGTCCGACCACTTCTTGGTCGAGACTCGACGACTCCGCATTGAAAGCCATACCTCCACGGGCTGACTTCGGCTGGATCACAAGACTTCGCCGCCCTCCTTGTAGGCATCGCCTCAGAGGGGCGGCCCGACCCACGACTCCGCCTGTATGTGCCACCCACATTGGAATAAGAACTCAATGACACGGCCACAACCTCGGCGTCGGAGGGGCTGGAGCTACCAATTGCGTCAACTCGCTCATCGGGACCTTCATGCTTGCTGGCGGAGGACGGGGGGCTAGGATAGTTGGTCACATCAACTTGCCCATCGAACTTCCGCGCTTGCTGTTGAGGGAGTATTGTTATAGCAGGGGTGGCCCAACCCTTATGACTGAGTTTTGCAACTAACCCAATATGTAATAGGCTTAATAGTATAAAGGAATGTACCAATGTACTATCATATTTTGTAATTATTAAGGGGTACAATGGGAGTTTCCCATCCTATCTCAATCATGTATATAAACCCCCAAGAGGGGTATGAAGAGGCCAGACCCTTTCATTCTTACTCACCAGCTCTCTCTAGTTCTCTTCGTGCTATATCTCCTATAGAGAAGGGTACTCTGTCAACTACAATTCTTGCATTTATGATTGTCTGTTCTTCTTGTCTTTTATATCTGACATCACTTTATGCTAGTTTACTGGTACATAAAACTTCATTATGATGCGTCAGCATTTATGTAGCATAGCATTGCTACTTGCCGCTATGCTTTGCTTACAAGTACTATCTATAAATGAAGTATTAAGTCAATTCAGCACCCTTCCAAAATTACTTCTGTTATAATCAGAATGAATATTAGGATTGCAGTAAAATTATGCCCTTGAAAATCAGAGTGAAATTTAGGATTGCTGTTATCATGATGTTGGTTGGTAGCTAACAAGTAGTTAAACTACCAAGAAGACAAGAATCATTTATTTGTTCATAAGGACTAAAG
This sequence comes from Dendrocalamus sinicus, assembly GCA_036346575.1. Classification (NCBI taxonomy): domain Eukaryota; kingdom Viridiplantae; phylum Streptophyta; class Magnoliopsida; order Poales; family Poaceae; genus Dendrocalamus; species Dendrocalamus sinicus. Next base: position 28,916,383 of record CM070654.1, read on the forward strand.
GACATTTTGGTCTTTTTGCTGGATGACACACTTCCTTATCTTCATTGAAGAAAACATAACTGCTGCTGCAAATATATAAAGGAGGGACGTGATTATGTTAGCAGAACCTTTCGTGCTAATTCAACATAGAATGTTTTTAGTTGAGTTCCTAGTTGCAAAGTTGTCCTCAAATTTTCAAGAGCTTTCTAAAATCTAAACAGCTATTCAGGTAGGCATTACATATGCATACTAGGTTTTGTACTGACAATGTATTACTTTAAAAGAGCCTAGAGGGTGGCCTTTAACTTCGTGGGATGCTAAGATCCTGATAGTGGAGTAGTACGTAAGCTTCTTTTTGGAGTTTCAACGTGTATTTTCAGGGTTTGCATGTAATGGTACGAACTGTAAGATCTTTTTTCGAGTCAGACGAAGGTTGCAGATCGAATTCTTGTGTGGAGTTGGTATAGCAATTTGTAGGACTCTGGGGATGCCAGGAGTGTAGCCATTACTGAAATTTGAAACCATATTGCATCTGGAAGAAATCAATCATCTTTCCTATTTACCTTTTTTCTGATAATGCAGGAAAACAACATGATTGAAATTAGAAGGTTTGACAAGGATAGGCGTCGGGATTTTGTGGAGATGCTGAAAGGATTTGTAGTTAATCAGGTATGAATGAATCACACTATTTGACAAAGATGTCACCGATATTACACGGTATATTTGTTGGCAGAGAAAAGGTATGCAGCAGCATTGTTTAACTGAATGCTCTTTTTTTTTTTGTGTAATTATACGCAGGTTTCATATTCAGACCATTATGCTAATATGTGGGCAAAGGTAGCAGAGGAAACAAAGCTATACGCAAACAGGAGCAACTGATGCAGCTTTGTGTATAGTGAGTAGGGGATTTTGATATATTTAATTCGCCCGAGTTCAACACAGGCACAACCATTCTTGATTCTCCCCAGTTTTGCCACCCTGGCTTTCGGTGTAATGCTACCTGGGTTCTGTACAAATGTGTGAGCCATTTACAGAATGACAAGTCACTCGGTTTTTCTCTGTCCCCGGTTCGGGCGTGCTTCCATAGTGAAACACAAGTATGTGGTTTGGATTGCGGCGTGGACGGTACCCGTGGTTGATACAACAAGGCCACTTTCCACAATCCACACGCTGGCGCTGCTGACCGGCATGCCTGCGGAGCTAGTGGCTGGTGTCCCTGCTTATCCACACACGTAAGCGTCGTTCTCTAGCAGACCTGCGACTCTCTGTAGGTTCGTGCCGATGCCTTGCACTAGTAGTACTTTTTCGTCTTGCCACTCGGCCGTAATTAGCAGTGCGTGTTGCCTTGTGATCCTCATCCTACTATCGTCTTCTTGTGCACTTGTCCGGTACAAATCTTATCGACGTAGATGGCTGGATGCTAGCTACGTGATGTGGTCGAATTAAACCTTCAAACTTTGCTTCCTGCAGTGTTGTGTTCAAACTTGAAATTCTACCACCGTCACAAATTATGAAGTGAGTTTATCCAAAGAGAGGAAAAGCGTTCAAAGATCGTTGCGACTGCTGCAAGTGCAAGCACGAAGCAGAGCTCGAACCCGGCCGCGAAAATGTCCCACCCGCCGTCCCAAAATGCCGCCTCCTTCAAACCGCTCCTCCCCTCTCCCCCCTCCCGCCTCCGCACCAAATCCCTCGCCGCCGCCGCCTCCTCCCCTCGCCGCAACGTATCCGCCACAGCCTCCTCCCGCCGCGACTTCCTCGTCCTCATCCCCTCGCTCGCCGCCGCCTCCACCATCCTCCGCCCGCTCCCCTCCGCTGCCGCCGTTGAAGACGCGGCCCCGCTGCCGCCCACCGACTCGTCGACCCCCTCCCCTCCGCCACCGGCGGAGGAGGTGGAGCTCGACGAGTCGGCCATGTCGAGGGTGTACGACGCGACGGTCATCGGGGAGCCGGAGGCGGTTGGGAGGGACGCGAGGGGGCGGGTGTGGGAGAAGCTGACGGCCGCGAGGGTGGTGTACCTCGGCGAGGCCGAGCTCGTGCCCGACCCCGACGACCGCGTGCTCGAGCTCGAGATCGTGAAGGGCCTCGCGGGCCGGTGCGCCGAGGCCGAGAGGGGCCTGGCGCTCGCGCTCGAGGCGTTCCCCTGCGACCTCCAGCAGCAGCTCGACCAGTTCATGGATGGAAGGTTCTGCTGCTCTCAAGTCTCCTTTGCGCTTTAAGTTATCCAAACAATTGTTCCGAGAAGAACAGGTTTTAATTGGTCGCATGTTGTGAAGCTGTGAGAACTTCAGCTCTGTAGTTATTGATGATGTGTTCATATTACGATACGTTGATATGGCAGTAGTCTCAACAAAAATATTATAGTATGTAAGTAGATTAGTGTTTCGAAAGAATGGGTTTTCGGTAGATTAGAATCCAAAGCCAACATGTAAAGAAGAGGATACTGTTTGGGCCTGTTTGGAACGTAGAAATTTCCGTGGGAATTTCACAGGAAATGGTACAACTGTTGCAAGAAATCCTACAAAATTGCCACATCCAAACGGGGCTTAAGAGTTTACAATAAGTGCCTATCGCACTGTGTGGTGAATAACCTAACTTTTCCTTGAGATGAGCCTAAGAATAGCGTTGACGTTGTGGGCTTGTATATTCAGGTTGAGGCTAAGTTTCATATACCTTTTCTATTTGTTCTGGGACACAGTGCATTATAGACGTATGATCACACCATTCAACCAGGTTATTCTATTTACTTCACAATGTTTATTTTATTAGATGAAGTGAACTTGGTATCTGTTTTGTTATGAATATTATGTATGTATTTAAGAGTCCCAATGAGCAATATATATAGTATACAAAGGAGACACAAGATTAAACTCTAGTATAATAGGAAATACTTCACCTTTCAAAAGCAAGGCGTATGCAATAGCATTGCGTATGAAAATGGTTGACACTAAAATAAGAAAAATCCGAAGTACGAATATTGATAATGTCGTCATAGCGTATAGCTCTTGGAAAAATAGTCAAATCAAGCCGAAGAGGAATAGATAGAAGCATGGCGATGCAGATCGAAACCCAAGACGGCGGCTGCGCAATGCACAAAAAGCGCAATAGAAACACGATGGCCTTAGAAACTTGGGGCGGCGGCTCAGAAAGACGCGGCGGCATCATATCGACTTCTACGATCTGCACGCGACTCAGAGAGAAGAGCGGTGACTGCTATCATGCAAAAAGGAAATTTCTATATTTATATGATTGACAATAAATTTGTGGACTTACACGGCTTGAACAAACTAAAAGATAGAGATTATGGACTTGAATGGACACAACATAAGACTAAACAATTAGCGAATGATTAAAGATTGACTTAAAAGACAGCAGAACTATCATCCTCAGCATCAATGCGGCCTCCCCCTTCTCTCTCTCCTCTCCCCTTTTCTTCCTCCAAACGCACTTCCCCACTCCCCCTCCTTTTCTCGAGTGCTGGTGAGGAGAGCGGGAGGAGCGAGAGGGCGGAGCCGAAGCCGAGGGGGGAGCAGCAACCAGCAGTCAACGGCGGTGTGGTGGGAGTGGGAGATGGGCTTCTTGGCCGGAGGGAGCAGGGTGCCGTATCCGGGCGAAGAGGCGGCGGCAGCCTGGCGTGTCAAGGGAGCCGGCGCCATTGAGGGGTGGCTGGGGAGTCTGGATTCGACTAGGAGGCAGCACAGGACGGCGGGATCCGGCGGTTTATCTTGCTGAAAAAGCCTGTTTTCTATAAATGAAAATTCATTTTTGAGTAAGACCTCGAACACTTCCCTTTAGTAAATTTTGACAAGCTTATGCTTTATGTAGGATTGATGGCAGCATCTTAAAGTTGTACACGTTGCACTGGCCACCAGAGCGCTGGCAGGAGTATGAACCTCTTTTCAATTACTGTCGTGATACTGGAATTAAGCTTGTTGCTTGTGGAACTCCACTGGAGGTGATTTTATAGCTTCTAGTTTCTATCCACTGTCTGTAAAATAGATTACAAAGAATTTGAACCCTTTTATCCACACGATGCTGCACCCGTAATTTAAGTCTCCTAATGCTTAACACCTGGCAAAGTTTATCCTCAATACATACGTCTTGAAACTAGATTTCATGCTTTATATTGCAGTTGTAATGCCACATCACATGATCCAGTCTCTCTGCAGCTTGCTACATACAACAGCATGATTATCTAGACAAGTTAGCACAAATTAATGAAAGAACATCATTATGCAAAATCAAGATACAGTTTGCTTTTATGATGTTATGATTTATGACATACATTCTGTTGAATGTATGAATTTGTTTTCTATAATTTATTTTATGAATTTGTATGCTTCTATGTTCCGTTACAGTCCACTTTGTAGAATATAATGTTCCTTTCTTGAGCAGGTGAAAAGAACTGTCCAAGCAGAGGGGATTAGAGGTCTTTCCAAAGCAGAAAGAGAAGCGTATGCCCCTCCAGCAGGCTCAGGCTTCATTTCTGGCTTTTCATCTATCTCAGGCCGGTCATTGATAGACAAGATTTCATCACCTCGCAATTCTCCTTTTGGTCCTAGTTCATATTTATCGGCGCAGGCAAGAGTAGTTGATGATTATACCATGTCCCAGATAATAATGAAAGAACTTAATGATGGAGATCCTTCAGGGATGCTAATAGTTGTAACGGGTGCAAGCCATGTTATATATGGGTCACGAGGAATTGGTGTTCCTGCCAGAATATCTAAAAAGATGCCAAAGAAAGACCAAGTTGTAGTACTACTTGATCCTGAGAGACAAGGTATAAGGAGGGAAGGTGAAATCCCAGTTGCTGATTTCTTATGGTATTCAGCGGCTAAACCTTGCAATAGAAACTGCTTTGACCGTGCCGAAATTGCTCGAGTTATGAATGCTGCTGGTAGGAGACCTGAAGCTTTACCTCAGGTTTGCTGCTTGTTCTTTCTTCTGGCCTAGTGGTTGTTAACTTCCTGTTGTCACAAAACTTTTGAGTACAGCTAACGAATTGTGTATTTAATGGAAATAGCCATGACCAGTGATCTACTAGTTATTGTTGGTTGCTAGGGATCCTAGTGTACTATTTTCAGCAGAAAAAAGGTGAAATCCTGAGTCCTGACAATGATTTGGCAAGAAAGCCTGCTGATTTCCTGCAATATTTCGATTCGGGGTTATATTAGGGTTTCTTCTGGATCATTTACCTCCAGGAATTGGTCATAAAACAGTACCATATTTTGATACAGGGTAGCTAATAAAAAGTTTTTCATTACTCAGTACGGTAAAATAATTGTTGTGTAGCCAAAATATCTCTCTATTCTGGCAGTGCCATGTTTTAATATGATGTGGCTAATGAAACTTGCACTGAAATGTTGCAGGATCTTCAGCAAGGAATAGATCTTGGTGTAGTTTCTCCGGAGATATTGCAGAACTTTTTTGACCTTGAGAAATACCCTGTTATGTCTGAACTGATTCATCGATTCCAAGTAAGAAACTATTCTATTATTTTTGTTATTCTCCTTAGTCCTTTCCCTTGATCTTATCACTTTATCTAATTGATGTTTCTGAATACTGCTCTTTGAAGAATGTGGATTCCTTAATATAGAAACAGAATAACTATTCGCCTAAAAAAAGAAACAGAATAACTATTGGAAGCTGTTCAGGTTTAAATATGCCTTCCTTGTACTGAGTCTCATTTAAATCAACTAACTTCCACAGGGTTTCCGAGAAAGATTGCTGGCAGACCCCAAATTCCTTCAGAGATTAGCTATTGAAGAGACTATATCAATAACCACCACTCTACTAGCGCAGTACGAAAGACGGAAAGGACGGTTTTTTGAAGAAATTGACTATGTCCTCACCGATACAATTAGAGGCTCTGTTGTTGATTTCTTTACAGTGTGGCTTCCTGCTCCTACTATTTCTGTCCTTTCTTATGCTGATGACGGTTCTGGTCAGAGTTTGGAGTCTGTCAAAGGCCTTTTAGGATCTTTGCCAGACAACGCATTCCAAAAGAATATCATGGGTCAGAATTGGAATATGAACCAGAGAGTTGCAGCAGTGTTAATTGGTGGTTTGAAACTTGCTAGTGTTGGGTTTATTTCTAGCATTGGAGCTGGAGTTTCCTCAGATGTCCTGTATGCTGCTCGAGGAGTGCTGAAACCTTCAGACAACGTGGAAGCAGGACGGAAGAGAACTCCTATCTGGAAATCAGCAGCTGTCTATAGTTCCTTTCTTGGAACATCAGCAAATTTGCGGTATCAGGTAGCTTATCAAAATAACCTACTTTCTTTCAGTTGAAGGACCTCCATATATTATTGTTACGGAACCTCTAACCCAAATTTCTTCTTTCTGCCTGAGTGCACCCTAAGTCCCTAACTATCATCTTCCCCCATTAGTTATGTTTAACTTTTGAGTTGCATTAATTAGCGATTGTTGAGATGTACTGTATGTAATTAACCTTCTCTGAATTGAGGTTCCAGCTAAATGACAAATTGAAGCATTCTCTTGCTTATTTGCAACCAGTGCTCCAGAATTGGTAGTGGACTAATGGGTTTTGTTATTGTTAGAGTACAATATATGGTAGGATAGAGTCCATTGGGATTACAATCCCTTGTACCATCTTGCCCCCCAAGTCTTGTACCTCTATATATACCACCCGAGAGGCTCAATGCAATACATCCAATTCCACCCAATTATATCTTCCTTCATGGTATCAGACGCCTAGGTTTAGATCCTAACCCTAGCCGCCGCTCGCTTCCGCACCGCGCGCCCCCGGGGAGATCTATCTCTGCCGGGGGCAGCGCCACCGTTTAGACGGCGGATCCTATTGATCCGGCTGCCATCGTCGTCGTAGTCAAGCAGCAGATCGGGACGCCTCCCGCTTTGATGACTCCTCTGGTGGATCACTGTTTGGAGCTCCTCGCCTAGGAGCCGCTTCTACCCAATTATATCTTCCTTCAGTTATATTGGCCTGTTCATCTATACATAAAAATGATCTACACCGAGTTCTACTGATTTTTGAACGTTCCCCAATTATTTTGGTACATTGTACAATTAATTTTGCACTAGGACATTATTTAGAAGTAGGAAATGTTCAAAAATTTCAAAAGAGAACCGGTTTTGGTCAGTTCCAGGAAAACCTGGTTGCTTTTTGGTCCATCCATAACTAATATCTAGAAACTGGTTGAGGACCACCTCATGGAAATTTGTTCTGCCAGCTTGTGGAAATGAATTTGCAATCAATAACTTGGCCAATGCGCACGTTATTGTAGGAAACTACTTATGAAATTCACAGCTTTTTCTACTAATTTTGTTTAAGCACAGTTTATCTAATTTCATTAATAAATGTGTGGAAGGTCATTGCTGGCTTAGTGGAGCATCGTCTAGGAGAGAGCTTGGCGACTTACTACAATCAGCCACTTCTTGCTGGCTTGTTGTCTTTTGTAGCAAGGACGGTCAACTCATACTGGGGAACACAGGTAGCACACTTTCTCCATCTCTCTAGTACTCTGGGTATGTTTGGTACTGGCGGTATATGCACTAAACCTGTTTAGACTAAACAAACATAACTTTTCATAATGAGATAAACTAGAAATTGGATAAGAGAAAGGTCGCGTCCTCTGTGCACTGCGCCGCCGCCTCTTGGGCTTCGATCTGCGTCGTCATACATCTATCTATCTCTCTTCGGCTTGATTTGACAGTTTATTCAAAAACTGCACGCAACGGCGACATCATCAAGATTCGGACTTCGGATTTATCTTGTTTTAGTGTTAACCTTTTTTCAAATACAATACTATTGCATACGCCTTGCATTTGAGGGGGGGTGTTAAGGAGATAGAGTTGTATTCTATTCCATATATGCCTTATCTCTATATGGCATATCCTCTTGTACTCTTCTATATATATGGCCCTTTGGGTCTCATATCAATATGCACAATATTCATAACAAAAGACACATTAGGCTTGCACACATTTCATTCAGTGGAGAAAAAGGATAGTACATCGACGCCTGGCAAGCCAGTAGGCTCGTCCGGCTAAACAGGGAGGTGATAGGACTACTACAGAATGAATTACAACCTAGCAATGCAAGGACCTTTCAGCCTAAGTACCGCTCCAACATGCGCTCTGGGAAACCTTCATTGTCTTCCCTCTCTGATGGTTTGAATTTTCCATCTCATGTTTTTCAACAAGTTCATATAGTGCTGCTAGTTCAACTGTCATCTGAAGCTTAACATTTTCTGGTATTCAGTGAGGTGATCGCCATTAGTTCATTTTGTAACTGAGTTTACCTTCTTGAAGCTGTTTCTCTGTTAATTTCTGAAGTTCAAACTTTCTTAATTACAGAATAGTGCTTCTATGCTCTCTTACGAATGTATCTGCATAAGTTTTGAAGCAGTTAAAGCTGATATGCTACACAAGTAACACATATTAGTAGTTTAGTACTTCTGCCCCATGTCTCCTCACTGACATTTCTGTTTGCTGCAGCAATGGGTTGATCTTGCCCGATACACTGGAATACAGAAGAGTAAGGAACAGCTTCCCTCTGCTGAGGCCACCACACCACCCGAAATGTCACAGTTAGAGGGCGGTAGAACGGAAGTACAGCAGAATTTGGATGACAGCAGCAGCAACAGCGACCAATCGAGTGGTCCGACCTAGTGATTTTACTTCACGGTTGCTTCAAAGTACATGAACATATAGGCTTATATACGGTGAAGGAAGTCTTCTTGCTACAAGATTTAGCCTTACTCCTGGATTTGCAAGGAGTGGAAATTTTTACCGGGGGAAACATTACTTACAGCATCCGTTACTTCATTTCTTTTTTTCTTTGACCCCCACCAGAGTACAATACTGTTTCTCTTTTTTTTTCTAGAGTAAATATACTGCTGTAGTTCGTGCTTTATACGTTTGTAAGGGGATATATATGCAGCAATAAGGGCTGTCGCTTGTAACTTCAATACGTTGGACTCTTCTTTTCAACTGCTGAAAGGTGTTTTTCAATTTTTCTATAGTAACAAACTTTTAAACAAAATGCCTTTTCTAGACAGGGTTTATAGTTAATTGTAATACACATCGTAGTGACTTTATTTATATCGGTTAAAACTGCATATGAGTTTTTTTACTCTATACTCTCTCTCACAAACAGCTTAAAAGTTATAAGCCACAGTGAAAAGCGACATAGTCAAAAAGAGCGGCGGTAAAATCAGGTTTAGCTTGAAATAACATTGGGTATACTGTAGAAAGTTTGGCAGGTCTGGCTGTTGCAACCAATCTTTCTGTCTGCTATAAAGCCAGATGTGTCGGTGTAAGCAAAAGTTTTCAGGTCTATTTTTTTTGGCTATGATTTATGTTTGCGGTTTATAACTTTTTTTCTTCTAATACAAGCGTTTATGTGAACGAATTAAAAACTGATAAGTTAATAAGCTGTTTCTAAAAGTCTATCTTGATAAACTACTTTGAAATGATAACGAAGAAATTCTATTTAGTTTGGGAGAAATCATAAGATGACGAGCTGAAAAGAACGGCCCTTCCTCATCATCTTCCTGGCAGAGACGGTAGGCAAGCAAGTTTATTTCTGATATCATCAGTTAACTACTATTTTTTGTTTTGTTGCTAGCCGGATATGGGTTCTGGCAAGTTCTTCCAGTGCAACTGTGCTGCATTCATCGGCGCATGGGGCGCAGAGATTTTTTAGGTTGTGATCTCTCGCCATCTGTCCATGGATACTAATGTACGTGGCATCTCTTCCTAGCACTCTCTCCCTATATATAGAAGTGTGAAGCCCTCTTCCATGCAATAAAGAAGCTGTGAAGAAGGCTGGAAAGGAGAAGACAGCAGAAGTATGTCGAAGAGACGAAGAGAGGTTTTAGAAAGGCGAGATTGTGGCGAGTGCAAAGGCGATGGGGCAGGGAGAGCAAGATCACTTTGTTCTGAAGAGCGGGCATGACATCCCAGCCGTTGGGTTAGGCACTTGGAGGGTTCAAAATCCCGGCGGTTACCGGTCAGTAACCGTCGTTATCGTTTTTATCGGTGGTGACCGGTAACCGAAGAAACCGGTCGGTAGCAATTTTTGATTTTTGAATTATGACCCGTTTTTCCGGGTTTTCCGGTTACCGGCCGGTTTTTCCGGTTACCGATTTCAAAACATCTCAAAATTCAAATTTTGATTTTTAAATTGTGATCGGTTTTTCCGGTAACCACCCGGCTACCGTTACCGGCTGCCGACCGGGATTTCTTCCGATTCCGGTTTTTGGAACCTTGCTTGGAGGGGCGGTTCAGATACTGCTCACTCCGTTCAGATAAGCCTTCACCGAGGTATATCAGCAATTCAGCATGCCCTTCTCGTCAAGTTGCTTGCAGTTTCAGGTATAGATATATTCTTCACCGTTTCCATAATTAGGGAAAGTATAGTGCGGTGATTCTGCGCGCTGGAAACATTCGTCAGCATACTGGACATAGTCAATACTCAGTACAAGCATGATATTGTGCTACTAGTGGACCAAGGTGCTGCAGTATTTTAGGAAATTCTGTTTGTAGTGTGGTACAGTCGTAATATCATGGGCAGGAAATTGTGCTTCTTCTGTCTGATGATTTCTTGTGTTTGTGCATAGAACTAAAGCTTTTTGCTGTGGAACTGAGACTCTAGTAGAGAAAGATTTAACCTATTCATCCCGTCCCAATTCCTGCTACATAGCCTGGAGAGTATCACCCCCAGGCGGCCAGGCGTGCCTGAATTCAGTCTTGCACAGTGGGTGGAACTTCGGATTTGTCTGGAAATCCATAAGGCCCTGTTCGGAACGCGGGAATTTCAACCATGATCAGTTGATTCCCTTCCTTTTCTGGAACTCTGAGTTGGCTAAAAACCGTAAGCTGGTTATATCTTGCAATAATTTATGTCAGAGTTTAACAACCGGAAGACTTGAACTTCTGAAGGCATTTGTCTAACGGGCCCTTCACTGTTATTACACTACCTTGTATGTTGCAGAATTTGCCATGTTCGTTTGATGTATAACCTAAGCTGCTACAGAGCCTTCTTATAATCTAAGAATGCAATCTGAAATTAATATTTGGTTACTGCAGGCTGGATACAGGCATGTGGACACAGCTGCTCAATACGGAATAGAAAAGGAGTTATACATCAAAGCGATATTCTGTTTCTGTACTATCTAGTAGGTGATATGTCGTTAAACATCCTCTGCTAATTTCAGGTCGGGAAAGGGCTTAAAGCTGCTATGAAAGCAGGTACCAACAGGAAAGATTTGTTTGTAACGTCAAAAATATGGTGCTTATATGCACAATCATATATTGTCCATTGATGCACAAATAAATGTTAGCAACCTGTAGCGTGTTTCTAATATGTGAATTTTGATCATTATTTGGCTACTGCAGGTGCACAGACTTGGTTCCTGAGAGGGTTCGGCCAGAATTAAAGAACACGCTCGAGGATTTGCAGTTGGATTATATCGATCTTTACCTTGTAAGAAACCAAAAACCAATGCCTTTTGTTTGCAACTCCTTACTCTAGTTGATTTGTACGCTAAAGAGCAATGTAGTGCTCATAGCTTTACTGATATCTTGTGGTACTTTAGTTCGTTCCAGGGTTCGGTTTCCGGTAACCACCGGTAACTGGAAAATTCGGTGAGGCCAGTACAAAAAAAACCAGCCGAAATTTGTAATTCAAAATTTTGAATTTGTAGGCCTTTGAATTTGTTTCTGTGCTGCAAATGAAGCATTGGATGCTTCATATTGCTGATTAGGAGCATGCAGGACCCATGGGGCATGGTACAAAGTGGAAAGTGCTTGTTTTTTGTTGGTGCATGTGAAGAGAGCAAAGTGCTGCATGTGGAGGACAAAAATAGAGATGCTGCAGCAGGGAGTGGAGAGAAAAGTAGTAGCAGCAGCAGCAGGGAGTAGAGGAAGAGCAGAAATTGTAGCAGAGCACAGGAAGGAGAGGAGGAGCAGCAACACGAGAGGGGAGAGGAACAGCAGCAGGCCAACATCTAGTTAAGTGAGTTCACATAATTGTTGTTCTTCAATTAGTTTACTTACAATAATATGAAATATACATGTTTTTGTTACAATAATAGAAAATATACATGAAGTGAGTCCATGTCGATACTCCTTTACACTTGTTGTTCTTGTATAGAATGGTATCATAATAGGAAATATACATATTTTTATTTCTATACTGGAGAAGTTAGACAGAAGACATGGGTAAATCTTACTTCTGAGTTGTTGTATAATGTAAGACATGACTAATGCCGCTGCATGATATTGTAGGTGATGGCTGGTAAAAGTATCAATGTTTAGGACCATGGAAAGAGACTAGGAGGTGCGGGGTGAAAGTGCAGATATTGTAAGCTCGTATATGTCCATTACAATCTAAGGTTGCGATTGCAAATGCATAAGATTAGAAATGAAGATAGAGATGTAGATCTTTTGGATATCTCATTCCATGAGTGGTTTGATAGCTCCATGAGTCACTTAGAGCCTCTGCTAGATGAGGAAGGTGAGCCCCCATGTAACTTACAATTGTAGTTAGTGCTATATCTGAGAATGAACTCGACAAAGCACTAGATGACCAACCGTTGAAGCAATGGACTAAGAAAACTATTGACAAGACATATTACAAAAAGAAAACTTGTAGCCAACCAACTGAAAAATTAGCTCAAGACTTTGCCTCACTTACGCAAACAAGGAAACAAGTGCTTGCTAAGAAGAAGAAAAAAGATATTGATGGGGATATTGTGGGAAGCGATGAAGAGACAAAACTCCAACATCTGATGCAGTGGAGTACTAAGAGTCTGACGATAGTACCTCTTCACCATCTGATGATGGTGCTGATGGTGGGTCATCTCACGATGGAGTACAAGACCAACAAGACACATGTCAACTATTGGAATTCACTTGTGAAAAACTTTTACACATGCTACCCAGGATGAAAACTATGATTGTCACGCATCAAGAATAATAAAAAGACCTACACAAGGGGTAAGGACCGTCAACGAGATCATCTTAAGCCACAAGACTCTTCTTCTTACGCATCCTATGGTAGCTCATACTCTTTACCGACTTATGATCGTCGAGATGCCAAGCTACTATCTTCTGGTGATGATTCTCATTCATTCTTGGACATCTCTTCTTATCCTACTTACCATTATGTAAATCAACTCAATGTAAGAATTGTTTACCAGTTGGCGGAACCTACATATTACCAACAAGTTTATAATTATTGGGTACAACATGCCCATCCCACATACACTTGGAATCAATACAAAACCCACCTAGCTCATTCTAAAGGACTTGTCCTAATTGATAACAATGAGTACATTGCACAATCTTCGTGTTTCTCAACAATGTATTGGTACGAATTGATCCTCCATTAGTGTTTTTACTTTTTAGTATACTACTCAAGTTAGCATTCATTACTATCAACTTGTGTTTGTATGATTTCAGATGCGACACGACACTACAACGAGAGGGCTTCACCACATGGTCAAGGTAGTAATAATCAATTTTTATGTACAACTTGATATCTTCATACTTTTTAAATACTTTTCATTTAATATTTGTATTACTCGACTATCTAACTAACATTAACCAAGTTTTCATCGGTTTATCCGGTTTTCCCGGTTTCTGACCGGTAACCGGTTCGGTTACCGGCCCTATCCCGCTCCCCCCAAAAGTTTCATTTCACAAAATTTGACCGGTTTTTAACCGGGTTTTCCGGTAACCACCGGTTACCGGTACCGCTCACCCGGCGGGATTTGACCCGATTCTGGTTTTTCGAACCTTGGTTCGTTCAATCTATTGTACTTTAGTTATCTAAGTAGTAATCTGCAATCAGAAAACCTAAATTAAATGTCGTGAAGATATTGTAAAGCTTAAGCATGAATGCCTAAGACATCAATTGCACACTGCGATGCGTTCTTTTTGGAACAAAAACTTTTAACTTACTAAATGAACGCAGATCCATTGGCCGTTCCAACTAAAAGATGGGGCACATCAGCCCCCGGAAGCTAGGGAAGTGCTGGAATTTGACATTGAGTATGGAGGGTGTGACGGCCCGCGTTATTAGCACGGGGTAATAATGCTGGTCAACGGATTATTATTCGTTTTAGCCGATAAAACATCGCTTTAACGAATAATAAGCCAATTAGAGTGTTGCAACAGAACAATCATTAGAGATAGAAATTTACATACATTCACATGCCACACAGGGCTAAATATTTACACAACTTATTTATTCAGAAGTTACAATACTGGAAAGAGTAGCTCAACCTTCTAATTATACAGAAGCATTCTAATTGTACAGAAAAGATACACAACTACAATACACTAATGTCACATATACCCTATGGGGCGAGACCAGGCTGCTCCTAGGTCTCTACTAGTCCCAGTCATCGTATACGGAGCAATCCGCAGATGGCTCCTCCTCATCATAATCTCCCTCCCCTGGGGAGTCAATCTCCTCTGTGCAGGCATCCTCAACGCCTGTATAGGGCTGGCTATCCTCTAAACAAAGAAAATAATAGCAAAGGTGAGTACAGAGTACTCAGCAAGCTTATATAACAAAATGCACTGATGATCATACTCCAACTATAGCATTTTCCCTCAATTGGGTATTCATTCTCAATTCCAAACTTTATAGAAAATAATGTTTTGAAGTTATGAAAGATTTACCAATTTATTACTTTGCAACTCTACTAAACATACGCATGAACAGCAAAAACCCCCATAAGTTTCCGTAATTCTCCTTTCCCGGAGACGGGCATGAATTCATGATTTGGAAAGCATTGTGCAAGCTTGTATCACTTTACCCATCATCACTCTGCTCGTGTTGGCTCCCGGGTTTCCGCAATTCCTTTGAAGCGGCGCCCAGACCAGAGTACAATGCTAATACATCTATCTCAGTAATTATATCTCCACCCAGTTATTCACCAGCGGCAGCCTGGAGCGGTGTCACACCCTCACACAGACTTACCGAAAGCGACATAACTGTTGGCTGGGGCGGTTTCTGACCATCTCCCAACACCCCACGGCGTAATATATCGCCCATCGCGTACCCCGTTGCTGATCACAAACCAGTCTTGGGTTCTTGCGATCCGCCTCCCCCACTTCTGGCCTACTTACCAGTTCTGGGTTCTGCGCGGCTGTGGATCGCCCACTTTGTCGCTAATCACAAACCAGTCTTGTGGGTTCCACTTCCTAGTTAATACTTACCCATGTGGAGAATATAACACTTTAATAGAGTACCGACTGTCCGTGAAAAACAGAATGTTGGTTGATACAGTTTGGTACGGTCTGTTCATACGGATGAAGTTTGTACTCCCTTATGTTCTATTCTTATGCAGAGGTCCCAAACCTACCCACTTGTCACCTGCCCTGGCAACCTCTGCCCACCTTCTTAATTAACTTAGATGACCAACTGCTCCATCAGTTGCCATCTACCTCTCATAGCCATTTCCCGATTTAAATCTTCTTTTATTTCTTTCATGCAGGTGATACTAGATTAATACAAAATACTTATTTTACGGAATATAATCTGAGGACTTGATCAAAGGAATGCTTGCCTGGGTTTATGATAAATTGCTGAGTCTCTTCGTTACCCGATATGATTTCCTTTGAAGATTCAGCCCTTCGCCTGTAAATCATACTATAATTAATCTACGACGTTGGATAATATTAGGGTTTAAGTAATTATACGGTTCCGGCTAAGCGCATTTGCAGGTTTTCTAATTTCTCAATCCGCTCATAGTCAGCTCAAAGGAACTTAAATGCATAATAATCTAAGGTATTATACTACCCAAAGTTCATATTAATTCTTAGCTCAATTTTACGGATATTTATTATGTTGATGCGACTGGAATTCATTTAGAAAGTTTCTAATATATGCAATTCAATACCTACTTATACAATCTGTTATGGAAACAAAATTGTTACAATGCCTATTGATGGATAATCCTAATCTAACAACCTAACCTTTCACATTCTCAATTTTTCCTATTTCCCCTTTTCTATTTTCTCTTCTCTTCTCCATTTCTTCTAACCGGCCCCCTTTTTTTTGCTGCCTTCGGCCGAAGCCGCTTCATCTCCTTCCCCCGTCTCCCTTTTCTCAATGCCTCCCACCGGTCCGGCTCCCCCTCACGTGCCTCCATCCTCTCGCGCCGGCTCCCCGACGCCCGGTCTCAGCGCCTCCCCTCGGGTCGGCTCTCCAACGCACCGTCTCCCAGCGCCTCCCCTCGTTGCTGCTCCCCGACTTGACTTCCCCACGCGCCACCGGTTCTAGCGGCGATGCGCCGCGCCGCCTGGGCCATCTTTGCCGCACTAGGCTGCCCCCCCCCCCCCCCGCCTTGCTGCTCCGCTCCGCACGGTGAACCACGGCCAGATCCATGGCCTAGGGCCTGGATCTGGCGCCTTACCCCTCAATCTCCCCCGATCTAAGTTTAGTTTTGTATGCTATCTTGCTTTGATTCACGGGGATTTGTCGGTATACTAATAGGCATGGAGATATGCTCTTCTACTACTTCCAGTGGATACCCTCTATGTTGAATCTTTGTTGCCCTAATGGTATTTGTGACAACTATTGGTATTTCTTGACTCTAGTTATGCAGGGCTTATCACTGGAGATGGCTACTAGGGTTGAGGTATTTTGTGGCTTACCTCCCGGTTGCGGTTGATTTGTGGTGGGGAACGATTAGAGGTTGCCGGTGGTTGTCGCCTTCTCGGTCTTTGGCCGTTGCTTGATGGCGGCCTCCTAGGGTTGATGGCTCGCGGCTTGTGGTCCGCCTCCGGCCGTCGCGGTTGCCCTTGTCGTGTGCTTGGTCGGCTCGCCTAGCTTCTTGTCGCTTTGGCTTTCGCCGCTGCGCCTCTCCCATCGCCACGTTCTCTCGGTTGGCTAGAAAGAGATGGAATAGTGCAAGTGAACACCAGTGAAGGTGGTGCTCGGTTTCTCTTTTGCTTATACTCTACCGGTGTTGTGCTCCTTTTCTCTGTTGGTGTGCCTCCGTGCTAGCCGTGCGATATTTTCTTTGGTGTTGTGCCATTTGGAGAACTTATCCGCCAGGTGTTATCTCGGTGAAAACAGTGGCATACGACTCTGTGGCGGTTTGGCTTGGGTAAAATGGTATTATGGGATTTTTGCTTTGCCTTGGGTAATCCCTAAATTAAAACAGGTTTGTATACGCCGTATGATGAGCCTACAGTTATGAGAGGTGTCGACTGGCCCCTCCCTGGGACGGTCAGGTATCTCCGTGAACAGATTACCCCGCCCGAAGTTAATCGCTAGGGCTCTGACGGCAATTCTTTCTTCTTTCTTTTATTTATTTTATTCGTTCTTTTGTTCGGTCTTTTTCGGCACTAAAATCATTGATTTTGCTCACAAAGAAAACATCAAGGTGGTGGCAATTGATGACAGACTCCAATGTATGAGATGGCCTAATTGTAATCTAGCTCTCTCTTTGTATTGATGTAAACTAAATATTGTAATTGTTGTTATTCTTTAATTCCCCAAATGTAATATGTATGTATGCAAGGGACTTCTAATTATAATAAAAGTTCTCTATTTAAATTATGTTAATGAAACACAATTGCTATGGTTTGGCGATAACCAATTTAAATAATTTAATTTCTAATGCTAATTAGGACTTTAATTGCTATTAGCAACACTAATAACGGTGTTTACATTAGTTAAATAACGCGGGGCGTTACAGAGGGAAATGGAAAACCTCGTGGAAGATGGGCTAGTTAAGGACATTATTTGTGTTTGCAATTACAGTGTGACCAAGCTCAACCAGCTCCTACGATCAGCAAATGTTACACCGGCAGTATGTCAGGTTGTGAACTTTCAGATTTGATAAATAGTTCCAACATATTGAAATAAGTTAATTGACCCTTTATTTACTTAATTTGACACAGACGGAAATGCACTCTGGTTGGAAGAACGATAAGATCTTCGAGGCCCGCGAGAAGCATGGAATTCATGTTACTGTAAGATATTTCTTCTGAAAATGAGATATGATAATCTGACCTCGCTAATGTGATATCTTAGCATGTTTAAACAAAAGCGCTTAATGGTAATCTTTTCTTATGTTACTTTTCAGGCTTACTCCCCACTGGGTTCTTCAGAGAAGAACCTTGCGCAAGACCCAGTTGTTGAAAAGGTAATATCTACAAATCTTCAGAAATAATAAACAAGGTAACCATATAGTTTTTTAGTTCAATTCAAGCTCTTCATTTACATATACCTTATAGCTCAGTTCAACCATTTCAGTGCAGATAGCCAACAAACTGAACAGGTCCCCAGGCTGGTGCTCATCAAGTGGCCGGGCTCTCCAAAGGTGGAACAAGTGTTATTCCCAAATCAACTAAAGATGAGAGGATTAAGGAGAATATTCGGGTGTTTGGACGGGAGATACCTGAAGATGACTTCAAGGTCTTGTGCAGCCTCAAAAGATGAGGTGAGGGGGCGCGATACATTTTGGCGTTGCGCGTTACTTTCTATCTTGGTAGTTTGTACTATCTTCAGAAGCCAAATGCAAAGAGAAGATGGTCAATGAAATTACGGTCAAAATTTGAAATGATATGAAATGTTTGGAACTCGGTAGAGGAGAGTAGAATACCTCACTTGATTTTTTTCCCCTGATGAGATCATGAGAATGCATGGCAACTTAACACTACACGACTGGAATCTGAATCTCCTTTCCTAAAAAAACTGCCATACTAAATACGGTAATGCAAAAAAACATTTCACTGTTGTAATGAACTGTAGCATTCAGATGCAGTTAGTCGCGCGATCTGTCACTATATATATTGGATATGTTTAGTCGTTCTTTCAGGGTATCTTGCAGGCTAGTGAGATATAGCCAGTTTACGCACAAAAAGAAATGTAGTGTGCATCATTTGGTCTGTTTACTGTGGCAGCTTGTTCTTAAATACCTGGCAATATTGCAATAATTAATTGTTTTTATCATCTGATCTAATGTGAATGGACCTAGGTATTGCAGAAGCGAGTCCTGACTGGAGAGGAGCTCTTCGTGAACAAGACCCACCGGCCGTACAAGACTGCGTCTAAGCTCTGGGATCATGAAGTGTGAAGGCTAAGCTGCCATGTAATCTCAACGCCGTCGACGTTTCTTCCCTCGAAAAGGTGAGTCAAATAATGGATGCCGACGATGATGCGCAAATCAGTATCGCAGTATGCTCTTTCCATGCTTTGTGAGACATGTTTCGTACATGGTGTATCTGTAAAACCCGTTCTGTACAGTACAATAAATAAAAACGGCACTGCGTTTTGCCGTTGCCCTTCCTACGTGCTTCGTCTGCTTCACTGCTTGCATTATCGCCCTCGCAAGTTACGTAGTGGTATTAGAGCATGCTGCTGTTGTTGCGACGTGAATCCACATCTCCCAACCATGCAAACCACCCCGGATTTAATTCTGCGTTTATAGAACCGAAATGTGCTGTCTCGCTCACCAATCATTGCATGGACCACTGAAAAAAGTTTATAAATCATATCTTAATTAATTAAACTGGTAATCATCTGCAGAAATTGCAGGACAGGACTGGATTAATGGAGATCCGGGAAATGAAGTGTACGGTACGGAGGACGAAAGGAGAGACAAAGTCACTTTTAGCACTATTTCATACCGTATTTACAAAAATAGCAGTATACCGAGCGTATTGATAAAAATATCATTTCTGCCGTTCGGGGGCCGGACGGCAACGCCCGCAACGTGACACCCGACTTGCGGGCGCTGCTGCTTGCGACAGGCGCCTGCCGTCCCCTACCGGACAACAGGCAGCCTACCGCCCGGGGGCCAAATGGCAGGTTTGCCTGCCGTCCAGCCATGGGGCGTAGCCGGTCTAATTACCTGATCTAATTTTTTGTTTAATATTTATTTGAATTTTTAAACATATCAAATGAACTCAAAAAATTACAAAAATTTATATGCAGTCCCCTGAGACAACGTACTTTATAGTGTAATTTGTTGGTAATTTTATCACTTTTTAATGTTGCTCAAAAATTCATACAATTTTAATATTTTTATGAGTTTTTATATATAGCAAACGAGTTCTAAAAATTACGAAATTTTATGTGAATCCTCTTAATATACTAATAGTTATTGTACAATTTTTTGGGAATTTTATATGATCCGAATTTGCCACGTTTATTTAGGTTAATTTTATCGTAATTATCGGCCCATTGCTACTATCATTTCATGTTAATTCAGGCCTCTTTTAAAGTGAGTGACCTCTGTCCTTCGCACATATGTCGACCCGTTGCTACTATCTTTTCTTTTGCACTGCGTGCTTTGCACAATTGTCACTCTGCTCGTGTCGTCCCGCCTCGCGCGCTCCGTCGTCTCCACATTTGTCAGTGTTGCCATGCCGTCCCCCCTAGCCGAAAGTGTTGCGTATCGATGAGGAGTCCTTAATTTACAGGTTGAGTGCATCGGGTTCGCTTTGCGCTCAGCTATAAATATGAACCTCTCGTAGTTGGTCATCAATCATCTCAGTCGCTCATCGTTCGTCGAAAGACTGGTAATTTTTTTCGGATTGGTAGTCAAATTGTCGGTAATTAATGAACTATTCATATGTAGTTACACGCATGTAATTATTTTTGTTGTAACGCTTACTGCGGATCTGGTTGTTGTGGCTCTAGGTAGTCGCAGACATGGAACACTTGATAATGTTCTACAGCGATGGTCTTGTACGGGTTGGACCTATCAACATGCCAATACAAAGTGCTCCAAGCCGAGAGACTTAGCGTCATGAATATTCATGAGCTACGAAGCTGCATCCAAAGGGAGTTCGCCACGGAGGCAATGGCGATGAAACTTGCCATTGAGGGGATCATCTGCACCAATGGCGTGTGGGAGCTCGTGAAAGTGAATGGCACTACAGCATGGAGGCAGTACATGCAAATTGTCTCCCAGCCCATGGCGGCCATTTACGGGAGGCCGATGATGTACCTAAGTTTCACGCGCGCGAGAGTCTACAAATGTTGATGAGCCCGGCCCCTCGACACCCGGGGAACCACAAGTGGAGCTTCAAGATGATACCACTGAATGTGTTGTATTGGAGGGTAGACTCGCCCCTGATTTTGTGAGGAATGAGGGGTGGGACATATGGTGGTCAGCTCGAATTGACTGCCACGAGTATCTACCGAACCAGCCACTTGGGTTGGAGTCCGAGGAGGACATTGACCCAGGCTCTGATGATAGCGAGGACGACGGACAACAGACGGCTGCTCCACCCAAGGGAATTGTGTCATCGGAGGTGCCCTATGTGTCCTCCAGGCACGATGATGTTGCGGTACATTCCCTCGTACTGCCACATGAAGAAGGGTCCCAGTGGGGGTTTGAAGCTGACACACTCCTAGTTGGGCAACGCTTCCCTAGCAAGGCAACTATGCAACAAGCTATTGTACGGTACACCTTGGCTATCAACCGGCAGGATAGCGTAATCGATTCGACGACGATGTGCCATGGAGGCAGCACTCGTGCTCAGTTTGGGCCATTGGCGGCGATTGGAGAAGGTGCATAGAGGCGAACCCGAAACCGATTTAGGGTGAAGCTCGGTGGCAGAAGGACTTGCCCAATCTGCCCAATTAACCAACGATGTGTCGCGGAGGCGGCACACGATCGGCAGTGGCGAGGTGCTCCGACAGAGGTGTACAACCGAAACCGACGGGATGGCAGTAATGGACAGTAGAATAAAAACTAAACTACTAAATTGAAACGTTACCGCTAGAATTGAAAGCTTATATCAAAGCAACGTACCAGGAAGCCATAGCTTTAGAGTGTTATTGTGCTGATAACGTATTGTATATTCATGGTCGTGTTACCGACGAACGAAGCTCTCAACTCGCAAACAAGAATTAAAAATAGACAAAAACACAAAAATGTAGCATCAACCTTCTCTCTTTATTGATCTTTCGGTCTTTAAACTTATTATGTGCAATGAGAATCCTCTGGCACCTTTTATATGGACAGAGGAGGTCCTCCTTTATAGTTTGATAATCAATATGAGATTAACTAGCTAATCGGCCCTATAGGCCGGCAGCTCCTTTAGCTTTTAGCTTCTAGCTTTTTGTCTTTTCGTCTTTTTAGTTTTTTTAGGTTTTTTTTGCCTTTTCTTATTTTTTCTGAATTTCTTTGCATTGTCTGTAATGACGTAATCTTTCTATTTTTTTAATTTAATTACTCTGAAAAAGCTTCTAACGGCTGCAGTGAAAAAACCTCAAAAAGTAAAAAAAAAACCCTAACTAGTGAAAAAATCCCAAACAGTATGAAAAGCTCTAAAACACTGTAAACAGTAAAAAAATTTCAAACAGTATTTTTAAGCCAAAGACTGAAATGAGCTGAGCATGAGATTTTTTAAGGTTTAGGCGGTGATCACGCGTGATCAGACCTCGGAACGGGCGGAAATTATACGGCATGCAGGACCATTTCCAACGGCTGCTTTTTTGCTTAAAGAAATGGCGTTCAAGTACGGGAGAGAATTCTGTAAGGGCGGTGCGCACATGGCATCGAGAGGTGGGTCCCGAAGTCAGTGGCACGGGACTGACATGCCAGGTTTTGTGGCCTGGCCCAGGTAACCAGGTTGGCCGAGGCGTGCGGGCCCAGGCGGGGCTTACGGGGATGCGTAAAGTTGGGCACAGGTCCAAATGATAGTAGATTGGGCCTTGTGGATGCGACGGATGCCGGTGTTGTCGGCGTTGCGATGGCTAAGGCTTTGTTCTTACTGGTTACTTGTGTTTTGGTTTTTAGAAGGTAGAAAATAAATATGTCAGTGTTTTTCTTTTATTTTTTTTTATTTTTTCGTTTGTATTATCTGTACAGATTAAAAAAATATTTTTTTCTTATTTTTTAATCAGGAAACTCTATTTTCGCACGTGCGTTCGAATGTATTGTTGAACGCACGGTACGCATAGCTGTTGGATGGGATGAGGCCACTCTTATATTGTGTAGACTGTAAGATGTGGCCCCCACCAGTCCCTTCCTCTTCACATACGAGGCGCATGAAGTGATGAACCGGTGCAAGTGGTTATATATTATTATTTCCAGAAGGAATTGAAGTTATAGGCATGACATGATAGATAGGAGGCGGACACTTGGCATTGAGCTCCATTGGATTAGGTTGATTAGCGTATGCATGCCAATCCATTTGGTATTAGAGAGCAGTTTGCTCCTAAACTTTTACTAATATACTCCCGATTTGCTCGCTAATTTTGATCTTGACGTTATGTGTATTTATATGGATTTGCCCCTAAACTTTTACCTATATACTCTTGATTTGCTCGCTAATTTTGATCTTGACGTTATGTGTATTTATATGGATTTTCTCCTAAATTTGTATTAATCTACTCTTCAAATTAACGTAATTTTTCTCCCAAATTGCTCTCTAATTTTACAATGAATTTACACATGTCTGTATGGATTTGCTCCATAAATGCACCATCTCGCTCCCCAAATTTGCACCAACATGCTCTTGAATTGCCTTTAGATTTGCTTTAGAAATTGTAAAGATTTGTCTCCGACTGTATTGTTGAACGCACGGTACGCATAACTGTTAGATATATGAGGTCACTTTTTTGTGTTGCGTAGGGGCAGTAAGACGTGGACCCCCACCTCCCCTTCCTCTTTACACACAAGACGTGCGGAGTGATGAACTGGTGGCTATATTTGGGCGTGCGTGTGGAACATGTAGAGGACACACGGCGTCCTTTTTTTAATTGAATGATTGAAAAAGAGTTAACAGTCGTTACAGTATAATTTTAGTTAAATACCAATAATTAAAAGCCGTAATACGGCTGAAGCGCCGGATTGAATGGCCTAGATACTCCTACATCCGAGCCCATGAGGCCAAGTGGGAGCGGCAGAGCGGAGCGGCGGTCGGCGGACGAGGCGACAAGCGATGACGCCGACGAAGAGGCGAAGAGCTATTCCCCATTCGCCATTTTGCCGAGTGCCGTTTGGTGAACTGGTGACTTGTATTTTGATTTCTGGAGACACTAGTACTCATGAGCTATGTGCTGGCACTGAGCGTCTGCGCCCGTCGTCTGCCTGAGTGCCCGACTGCGGACTGCCCGTGATTCTCCGTCAATCCGTGTCTCCGTGAGGTGTGCTGGCGTGAGTGCGTGACCGAGGGCACTGTCTTGATTGTCGCACTGAGTAAGTGAGTAACAAGTGATTATTCAACTGATGTAAATTATTGTTTAATCGATACTCGATAGTAGCCATTAGGTATTAGCTAATTAGCCAATTTGTTTAATCAGTTGTTAACTAGTTGCTGTTTAATTATTCTTAGATTTACAAAAATGGAGAAGCAAACTTTGCACAAATATTTCTCAAACAATGCAACTAGCAGTAACCCTCCAACCATAGAAAGTAAACAGAAGCAAAAAAAGGTTCGGCATGGATTTAATCCAGATGATATTATTGCCGATCCAGCATGTCGCAAACCAATTGAAGATTATCCTAATGAGATTAGAGATCAAGTTAGGAGAGCATATTTGTTGAAGGGTCCAACTCAACCAATTGGTCATGATTTTCCAAAGAAAATGTAAGGTTCAATTTCAAGATCCTTTCAAGAATCATGGTATAAGATGTTCGACTGGTTGGAATATAGTGTGGAAAAGGATGTTGCCTTTTGTTTCTATTACTTTCTTTTTAAGAAGCCGTCACACCCCACTCATTTTGGGAGGGATGTCTTCACAAAAGTTGGGTATGTGAATTGAAGAAGTGCTATATAATCTTTCAATCAACATGTTGGTGGACCTACTAGTGTCCACAACACTACAAAGCTAGATTGTGAAGATTTCCATAATCAAAGAGCAAGTGTAGATCATAAATTAAATACTTATGATGGAGCTGTAAATATGAGAGGGTTATTTACTGGCTTGTAGAGATTAATACGAGATGAGAATCCGTATGCTTTCTATGTCCATTATTCCGCCCACCAATTGCAATTAGTGGTTGTCACTGTCGTAAGTTGTAGTGGTGCTATTGTTGATTTCTTCAACTATGTTCCCTTGATAGTGACCACTGTGAGTGCATCTTGCAAAAGAAAGGATGCTTTGATGGAAAAGCATCAGGAAGCCTTATTGGAGAAATTGGAGAATGGTGTGCTTTCAACAGAAACTGATGCGGATACGCACATGCTTAGCACTTTTAAGTCAAATACATCATTTCACTGGAAAGAAGTATTGAGCCGCATTAAATATTGTCAGGTGAATTTGTTTCTTAACGAATTTCTTTCTATTCGTGGGAACGATATACTATCTTATGCCAAATCCTTGTTTATTATTAGGTTTGAATATTGTAATGATTCCGAGGCCAAAGCAATGGAGAAGCCCATGCAGTTGATCAAGGAGGGAAGAAGCCCATGCAGTGGGAAAGCGAAAAGGGAGGAGCCCAAGGACATAAACTACAAGTTTTGGATAAGATTTTCAAGCCAAATTTGGACTTCCCACGTGCTCAATCCAATTCAAACTCGGATTCAACTCAGAATTCAATTCGGATTCGGTTCGGGACAGCCTGACAAACAATTACTAAAAAGGCCATAACTTTCACAAACGGAGTCCGATTCATGTGTTCTTGTACTCGTTGGAAAGATAATTTCAAGGGATACACAATGGATCTAGTTCCACCTTCAAATTCATCACGGATAAAAAGTTATGACCTAAACAATATAACGAGTGGAAAATATAGTTTCCTTTTTGTGAGAGTTCGTATCTAAAGCTATATAGGGTTAAGTTGTACTTAGTTTGGGGACTATATGGATGTCCCAAGGGGCTATATAAGCCTTGTATTGGCAGCCTTTAGGGCTCAGACCACGTTTGATAATAAAATACTCTTGTTCTTTTTGATGGCCAACCCAACTTGAGGGAATTGGGAGTTTGCTGAAATCAAGATCGTTCAACCTTTCCGTTGGGAATTGGGAGCGCGATGGAACTTCATCGGTGGTCGTGAAGTTCAACACGTGTGGTTGGGCGAATTATAGATTGCTAACTCTTGCATTGGCAACGGGAGATCACTACGGTTCATCAAATCCACGTGAGTATCTTGATCCTACGTCGAGAAGATCGGGCGACCCCGTATCAGAAATAGGCTTGAATCAAGCAACTGGCCTAGCTAGACCTGGAGATACTTAATGGGGCTCACATCTTAAAACATTACTTCATATATACCAAATGTGGAAATTAGTGCTTGCGGTGTTAGAGATGATATGTAAAGATGCAGCATATCCTTCAGGTCATGGTGGAGCAGCAGGTTTGATACAAAAGGTGGAGAGTTTTGAATTTGTGTTCATCATACATTTCTTAATAGACTTGTTGAGCATTACACATGAGTTATCACTTTCTTTGCAAAGAAGGGATCAAGATATTATTGAAGCTATGAGTTTGATTGTGGATTTGAAAACGCGCTGAAAGAAAAAGGGCAAGAACTACCAGTCCAATAATGTTGTTGTACACGACAGCCAAGGAGGTGGCTAGCCTAGTCACGACACCTCCTACGGTGCCCCTGCTCCCCTTGGATCGTCCTACCCTCACATGCGTTGTTTCACTTTTTCGGACCACACAATTCTGGCAGTGGTTTTTAAAGCTCTTGTAATAGTTGCATTGAACCCCATTGGTGCAAAAACAAGAGTAAAAATAGACACCTGGCTGTCACCGCTTCTCATGCTTGATGAGGTTGTAGACCTCTAGGTCGGCCTCCTTGAGGGAGGTCAGTCCCCACTGGGCCACGGCATCCATCACAGCGGTGGAGATGGCAAAGCCAATGTCGATGGAGACCGTGGCCTCAGATGAGAGGTGGACGGGGCGGGTGATAGAGGCGGTGATATGGAGGAGTAGTTCTTAATGTTATTCAACGAAAAATTTTCCGCTCAGCCTACACCCCCTCGCCCTCCTCTGATCGCAACATTGACCACCGCCATAGATCTAGGGCTTCCCCACCTGACCCTAACCATGACTGCCGCCGCGACTCCAAGCCTTCCAATGGACTGGGATGCGTGGGGCTTGCGGTAGTTACGGCGGCATGGGGAGTCCTCATGGTTGCGGTGACGGTGGCGACGAGGCAGGGCAGTAGTGGGGATACAGAGGCAAAGGCGGCCATGGGGGGTGTGGGTTCTGAGAAATTTGGAGGCAGAGGACAAGAATCGTGTAGGAGATCGTGGGAGGGAGTAGTGTGTGGTGGTTTCTGTACTTGAGGTTTCAGTGATGAGGAAGAAATCGCTAGAGGAAGTCACAACTGGTAGCGGGAGTAGTATCATGCAGCGAAGGTCACAGGTTCGTGTGGGCTATTGATTCAGAATTTCAGAACGAGCAGGATAGGCGAGGGATCTAGGGGAAGCCAGACGCGTCAAGTGCGGAAGAAACGGGACCGTGCATAGACATCGGGGCATGCAAATTTGTTAGGTGAGATGGGAGGGGAGAACGAATGTGCAACTACTAACTCATATTTTTAAATAATAAAGATGTAAATATAACAAATTTTCATTAGAAAAAGTCAAACTGCCTAAAATCTTTGGACACTGTCTTATTTCGTATGCCAATCTCCTACTTCCTTTCGTGCACAAAATGTTAAAAGAAGGCCACCTTTATGCAGCCATCTGCATGGCTGGGGCCTCCAAAAAAAAAATGAACAAACGTGACCGGACCTATCCACACAGTCTCCAAGACTAAACAAGGACCCTAAATTTACCCATTAATTTCTTGCCACTTGTTTTCGCATCAGAGAAGAAACGACTGCTCGAAGAAGATGTCGTCTCTGGGCTCGTCCTTGGTTCTCGAGGCGTAGTACATGGCGTCGTTCTGCTGCTGCTGCTGCTGGCTCGTGTAAGAGTACGACGTCCCCATCGGGTTCTCGAAACCGGACAGGGCGAAGTCGCCATCCGTGCCCTGCTGGACTGCGCCGAACCCGTTGGGCTGCAATCCGCCGGAATAGCCGCCGCCGCCGCTGCCATGCAGGTAGCTCGCGGCCGGCGCCGTGGGCCTCATGCAGGCATTGCCCGCCGGCGGCGTGGCACGGTAGAGCGCCGCGCTCCCGCGCGCGGCGGGCACGTCGTGGTTGTGCTTGCCCTCGTAGGTCGTGATCACCGCGCGCACGTCGTGCGACGCGCGCTCCACGTGCTTCCGCACCGGGCAACCGGCCGTCGTGCACTTGTAGTAGCTCCTGCCAATACGAGAAGACGACCATGCGTGTAAGCTCACACGTGTCGAACACTGTCATGCATGCCATGGTATTTACACTGGAGAAAGACACGAAACGTACCTTGGGTTCGGGTTGCCCTTGACCACCTTCTGACCGTACTTGCGCCACCGGTAGCCGTCGTCGAGGATGTCGATGTCGCTCATCGTCTGGACGACGACCCTTGGCTCCCGCACCGTCCGGTTCCCAGCCAGCGTGACCCCCTCACCGTCACCGTCTTTCCTCCATTTCTTGGAATCGGGTTCATCGTCGTCGAACTCTTCGCCGCCGCCGACGTTACCGACCAGCGGCGAGCTCACGCCATTGATCTCGTCGTCCCCGAAGGACGCCGACGAGTGCTCGGGGGTCACGACGGGCGTGCCGGAGAGCACGTCGGCCGCCGCGTCGTTGGCGCCCTGCAGCGCGTACGACGCCGAGCCGGAGCCCCGGCGCGCGTTCTGCGGCTTGGGGTGGTTGTGCGTGCCCTTGTACACGATCTCCGTGACCTGGCCGTCCGGCGACTGCTCCACCTTCTTCTTGGTGGGGCAGCCGGCGAAGCTGCACTTGTAGTAGCTGCGCGGGTTCTCGCTCCCCTTCATCTGCTTCTGCCCGTACTTGCGCCAGTTGTAGCCGTCGTCCGACGGCCGCCGGCCCTGCTGCTCACGTAAGGCGCTGGCCCCGGACATCGCCTTGTAGCCGCTGTTTCCGAGCATGTCATGCGCCGTCGTCACCGCCGTGCACGTGATGCCCGACGAGGTCGCCTCGAATGGCGTCGCGAAGTCTGCTGGCCTCGTGGTCGCGTCCATGCTTGGCTCTCGGTAGCTCCACGGCTGCTGCACGCCGTTGTACGAGTCTCCACCCTACAATAGTGCAATACTAGTATTAGGCATCTATCACATACGTGTGCAATGGTTTCGACAGACTTCTGACTAACTGAGTTTAAGAGTTGGAGCATTGACTATCGCGCTTAATTTGCAAGGGAGAACGTGACAGCACAGGTTTTTTTTTCTTGTTTGCCCTTTAAGGTCAGCATCCATCGTCATGAGAAATCTCCAAATAGAGTGAAAAAAAACATGTTAAGAGATCTGGAGTTTTTTCTTAGTCTTAGGACAAGTCACCTAGTATTAGTAGTAGCTTTTAATTGTGCTGTCGATCTAGAAAGAAAATCCAATAGAGAAGGGCTGATCCACTGGATCAAAGGTGGATGGGGAGAGCCTGTAGAAAAGCTTTTCGTCGATATGGATAGCCTTTGTCTGAATATTTTTGGGTGTAAAAATATTTTCGGGCCCCTCTGTCAGTCAGTTTGTAAAGGTTTTTTCTGTGCTTTGCATGCATTTGAAGCAGCGCTCGTGTTCATTTTACCAATGGAGCCAGTAGCATGGGCGACTGCAGGGAGGAGGACGACGCCGTCGTCGTCGCCGGCACCACCGACGCCATCGTCTGGAACGTGAAGTCGGAGTACTGCCGCTGCTCGTCCTTGACGCTTCCCTGCAGGTTCTCCGGCGTCCCCATCCAGTTGAACGGCTGCGAGGGGAATGCGCCCGTCGTTGGCGATGGGAATAACTGAAATAGACACAAAGCCAAACGCATTAGCGTCAGCCACAAATATCAGTACATATGTCAGCTTCTAGTTTTCTCTTTGAGCGTGACATAACGAATATACATGAAGCTACCCCGTGCTTACACTGGGGGTGAGGAGGATCGGCGAGTCGAGGAAGCCGGAGGGCATGTTGAAGCACGCCGACGGCGATGCCGGCGGGAGCGAAGACGGCGTCATGGTCTTGAACTTCGACACCCTAGTTCCCCCGCTTGCTACTCCACTGGAAGGTGCAGAACCGCCCAGCAGGTTCGCGAAGGAGTTGGTCGCGAAAGAGAGCGCGACGGGTCCCGAGTTGGCCAGAGCACCGAGGCTACCGGGCGCGGAGGTCATCGGAGGCGAGGAGACCGACGGAGAGAAAGGAGGCGGCGGTCGAGTGCAGGATCGATGGTGGTCTCAAAGACGACGCACTGGTTGGAGCCCTATATAGAGGTTAGAATGTTTGACCGTTGACCGGTCAAAGCCGGGGGCGTTTGACCGCGGCTGCGACCGGATGCTAACGGAAGAGATACCCACCAATGGAAGTGCGCCCAGCCGCTTACGTGGCGGCGCGGTGGGGCTCGTGATTGGCCGGTGCGGGAGCGGGTACGGTTTCGGGTGGGCGGAGGGAGTGGCGGCCGCGAATCGTTTCTCTGACCTGTTCCGATCGACGGGCGAACCGCAATGTGCTCATTTGATTAGTTAATTTAAGCGTATCAGTGTAGTGGTTTTGCCACGAATAGGAGACCTACCTTGCGAGGTAATTAAGCCATGGTGATGGCTGGGTGACTTAATTAGCTAAGTAAGCTTGGGTGCTTAAACTTATACACTGTGTTTCAAAATGGCCAATAATTTTAGAATAAATTGACTGGTTCTACAGCTGGAGTTTGCAGTCAGGTTATCTGCTCGGATTGTATTTCAATGACAGTGGAAGTCACAAAAAAGGAGAATATTATAGATCGACTGCTTGTAAGTGGAGCTATGGTGATGATCGAGTTGCTTGACCTCTTCTTTGATTATTTAGTTACTGCAGATTAAATTCATCCTAGCTCGTCTGACCTAGTTTAAATTTAGACATATGTAACTTCATAAATTTGCCCAAACTTCATAAACTTGAATCACTTCAAACTTGATTAATTTCAAACATAAGTTAAAGTAAAATCTAGGCTTGCAGATCAGTTCATAAGGCTATATATAAATATATATGGCTTAGGCAACTTAATTATAATCTGAATTTTCCCAAACGTATTTCAGGCTCATGTCACAACTTACATATAGCCAAGTTTTTGCCCGACTTCATACCCTGTAATTAATAAGCCCCGACAGGTCGATCTACTTAACGCCAAATCTATCCAAGTAGTAGAAGAAGACACAAGTGAAGTCGAGACGCGCGCGCGTGAGACTTGGTAACGAGAAACGTGATTGGCGTGCATGCGTGTGTGTAAACTTACGAGACGTACGTGAAAACAGCAACGCATATAGTACTAGGCATGTATTCAGTCGATCATGACCAGAAACCGATTCATTGGACGTACAAGTGTAGACTTAACGACGCGTCTCCTTCAAAGCGAACCATACATACACCTAGGCTAGCTCTCCTTCAAAGCGATCACACAACGAAGGAATTAAGCATCAAGCATGCGTGTGGTTCTTGCAAAGACGACAAGACGGAGGAGATGCAAGTAGTAGAGGTGTCCCTTACTGCAGAATAGCTGGAGCTTTGCAACTTGCAAGTGATGAATTATATTATCCTTTTAATTGCTTGCGTCAGTAGCAGTGATGGTGTCGTTAATTTTCCATGAGATGATGCTACTTGGCAGCTTCACCAAGCGCTGGAAGAGTGCAAGACGAGGACGACTGTTCGGCGCGAACAAGTCATAGCGCCAACGTTGCGGCGGTGTTTTTTTTTTTTTTTTGTTCCATGTATTTTACACCTACGATTGATCCTGATTTTTTTCTGTAATTTCATATGGCTCTCTCCTTGCAAGACTTTTTTTTTTTTTTGCAATTTTCTGATTTGTTGAGGAGAAATTAACGGCTAGCTTTGGTGTGTACCGGCAATGAGTGTGATCCTCACCGTCTATGCATGCCAGCTAAGGAGCAGGCAGGACTAAAACTTTCTGGGAAATTGCCTCCCAAGGGGAAACAGAAACGTGCAACCAGTTGTGCGTGTTCTTGCTTCACAAAAAATAAAGGGGGGGAAAAAAGAGAAGTAAATGCATGCTGTTTTCATGTCAAAATGGTTGAACCAAGAACCACAAAATGGTTGAACCGAGAACCAGTCCTCACGGATACATCTTCTGCTAGTGCTACTGCTAGTGATGATACATGCTGGAAATAAAGCTGTGCCTTTCATTTGACTTGGCAGGCTATGGAGACGCGTTATTTTTCTCAACGCATCACGTGAAATTATGAAACGCATTTGACGGTGCTGAAGCTGTCAAATATACCGGTGAGTGTCCCAGATGAAGAGCTTGCTGTTGAATCAGGAAGTGCAATTGCCGTATTCTCAGTTTCGTGATTGATGAATAAGACCACACACGTTATTACCATGGAGTAATAATACTAGTCAACGGATTATTATTCGTTTTAGCTGATAAAACATTGTTTTAACGGATAATAAGCACATCAGAGTGTTGCAGCAGAACAATCATTAGAGATAGAAGATTACATATATTCACATCGCCACGCAGAGCTATAGTTCATACAACTTATTCAGTTAAGATATTACAATACCAGAAAAGAGCTTAGTTCAGAACTCTAATTATACAAGAGAAAGAGTATAAGTATAATACATTAATAACACAAATACACTAGTGGTAGAGTCCGAGCTGCTCCTAGGTCTCTAGAGTCATTCCAGTCCTCATATACGGTGTGACCCTCATACGGCTCGATCTCAGTACAACCCCCCTCCCACTGGGAATAAGACTCCTTTGCGTAGGCCTCATCCCCGCCAGTTTCCAGCTGGCTATCCATTAAACAAAAGAAATAATAGCAAGGGTAAGTACAGAGTACTTAGCAAGCTTATATAACAAATATGCACTATATGCACCTGTTCTATCTCTATTGTCATCTCCTATTTTATACTCAATCTCATTCTCTGATTCATAGAAAATAATGGTTTTATGTTGTAAAACATTCATTATTTTCAAAAACTACTAAACATTCGTACGAACAGCTAAAACTCCTATTTCCGTAATTCTCCTTTCCCGGAAATAGGCATGAATTCATGATATAGCATTGCGCAAGCTTGTACCACTTTACCCATCATCACTCTAATCCTGGTGGTTCTTGGGTCCTCGCATTTCCTATGATGTGGTGCCTAGGTCCGAGTACAGAACTTTCATATCTATCTTAGTATATTATATCTCCACCTAGTGAATTGGTAGCCTAGGGTGGTGTACCAGACTCATCAATAGCAACTGTTGGTTGGGATGATTTTTGACCCTCATCCAACACCCAACTGTGTAATATATCGCCTTCGCGTACCCCGCTTCTGGTATTCTGACTAGTCCTGGGTTCTTGCGATCCGCATCCCCACTTTTGGCATACTTACCAGTTCTGGGTTCTTGCGGCTGTAGAATCCCCTACTTCGGTTCTGGTCCCGCTGATCTTGTGGGTTCCTCCCCTAATTAATACTTACCTATGTGGAGAATATAATAACCTTGATAGAATTATTAATTCTATCCGTCCTCAAACAAAATGTTGGTTGATATGTCTTAGTACGGTTCGTTCAGATATATGAAGTTTGTAACTCCTTATATTATATTCTTATGCAGAGGTCCTAACCTATCTCTCTGTTACCTGCCAAGGCAATCTCTGCCCACCTTCTTAATTAATCTAAGTGGCTAACTACTCCGTCAGTTGCCATCTATCTCTTTTATCTTCTTTCTTATAGCCTTTCCTTGTTTAAATACTTTTCACAGCTTTGATGCAAGGTGATACTAAATTAATATAGAAATACTTGTTTACGGAATATATGCTGAATAGTTGCTTAATGGAATGCTTGCCTGAGTCTAAAATAAAGCTCTTAGCCTCCACGTTACCCTAATACAATTCCCTCTGAAGACTCGGTATTTTGCCTGTAGATTATACGAGTACTGGAGTTTAATCTATGGTGTCGGAGAGATAATATGGTATAGCCTAATTGGTCGGTGAATTATCTTAAAATATTCTTACAAAGTTTCTAATCGTTTGCCTTACTTATTTATGGATTTCTAGGGTTCCTGGTTTATTATAATCGTAGCCATGTAGCGGCATGTTAAAACGACAGTTGATTAATTGCTTAGGAACCTTAGGATTTCTAAGTTAATAGTGAAAGTTTATATCACGATCTAGGGTAATCCTTAGAAGACTTTCTATTAGCCTCATGCGATTAATAATTTAATAATTTAATTATGTAGCTCTTAAAGCATCTATTTAATTTAACTGTGAATAAATTTAAGTGTGCGTGATGTCTATATCTGTCTCTGTTAACATGCACTTCTGAATTTAGCTAGCTCTAGTTCGCACATTTTTATTTTTGTCCTACCTGGCCCTGGCGCCTCCACCTCCGGCTCCCGCTCGGCACCTCCTCTCCTCGTTCTGCTCTGGCATGGCTCCACCGTCCTGCGTCGTCTCCCGGCCTCGCCGCTGCCGGCGTTTCTCCCTAGCCACCCTCTCCGCTCGTGTTGCCAGCTCCCCTCAACCTCGACCCCTCTAGCTACCAGACCCGTGGCCTAAGACCCAGATCTAGCTCCTCCTTTTCGCCCGAATGCGGGTTCCCGTGCCCCTTTTCATTGCCCCTTTCTTTTCTATGGTTGAGCTTGGGTTACTATTTTGATTTAACTCCATTTTTGGCTCGAGATGTGATGGGCATGGAGGTGAGCTGCCTTGGCTAGCCACGGCGGAGCTCGAAGCCGCCCACACGCCAGGGGAGTGTGGGGTGGCTGTCGGGTGCGAGTACTAAGCAATGGTAGTGCGCCACCGCTGATCCTAGCCTACGGTAACCTTCTTTTCCTCTACTCCTTCCTTCATGCACCGATACTCTGTGGTGCCTAGGTGATGCTATGTCATTCGGTTGATTGTTAGTTGGCTACGGTTTTGCATGATTTAATGTTAAGAACTTGATTCTATTGCTGAGAATGGATAGTGGGCTACCTTTGTCGGTTGATTGTCGGGTTGCTTTGGGAAGGAATTGGAAATTGCTCGTGGCGGTCGCTTTCTTGGTCACTTGTGTGTTGATTGGTGGTGACCTCCTACTTGAGTTGAGGGTCTTGTGGCCTGCGGTCTAGCTTCTTATTGGCTTCTTGCTTCTGGTCGGCTTGCCCTACTGTCTTACGTGGTTAACGCTCCGTGGCTGTGTATTTTTGAGGGTTTGCAGGATGAGAAGGAGAGTGGAAAAGGGCTGGCTGGTGTCGTGGCTTTCTTCTTCCTTCTCTTCTACTCGGCTGGCCGTGTGTGCTCTGTCGTGCTGTGTGTTCTCGAAAGGTTGCGTTGTCCTCTCTGTGACTGTGGCGCCCAGAAGGGCTTTGTTGGCTTTCCTGGTGTTGTGGAGATATAGGGGTATTTTGGTGATTTTTGGATAGTTGGCTGGTTTCTACGCTTTGGAAAATAACTCAGGTTTGTTTACGCCGAGTGATAACCCTGTTGTTGTGAGAGGTGCCAACTGGCCCCCCGACGGTCAGGTATTTCTATGAACGGACTACCCTGCCCGAATTTAACCTCTAAGTCTCTGACGACAATCTCTTTCCCCTTTCTTTGATTGATTTAGTTTTATTCGTTCTTTTGTTGATCTTTTTCGGCATCTTAAATACTAATTTACTCACAAGGAAATAGCGGTGCAGGGTTAGTCAGTGAATTCTAATGTATGAGATCTGTGCGTGTACCCTCGCTTTTTCTTAATGTTGATCTATAGAGGAGAATGTGTATCATTCCAAATGTAATTTCTGTTCACTGTTGATCCGATGTAAATAAATATATATGAGATGAATTCACATCCATAATTGACTCTCTATACTGCACTTGCGAATTATTGATAATAAATTCTTATATTTTGGATTTGCAATATGACTCGGGATTTGCTTTAATTTGCGATGATTGACTTGAAATTCCGCGACAACAACCGAGTGAGAGTTTTGGATCCTTAATGTTAACGTGGCCGCTTAATCGTTATGATTACGCTAATTACGATGATTAGATTAGTTAGAAAAAATTGCGGGGCGTTACAATGAAGAAGTAATAGGTAGTTAATCAGCGGAGAGAAGAGACGCATGCACCATTACGATAAAAAAAATAAAGAGGGAGATGACCATGAAGAAGAATGAAGAGGGCACTGGGGAATGAATGCAAGTAGTGAACAAACTAACAGCAGGATCATATTTAGTTGTTAGCCATAAACTCTTCAACCAATTACTGAACAGAGAAAAACAAGACTATAGCCAACCCTTCCATTTCGTCTCAAAAGCAAGTGTGTTGCACGAAATACAGAAAAGAACCGAACTGAATAGTATATACATCTCTTAAGGAGTAATTGCACATAAAATTTTTGCCACAGATGAAAATGCGTATGGTAGTTTTCCTTTACAGCAAATATACAAGTTCATCTCATTGGACTGAGTAGACTCACAATAATTACCTTGTTGGGTCGCCCCATGCTATGATCCATGTTCACCTTCTCTGTGTAAAACAGATGGAGTAGGCGCCTTCATCACCCTGTCTCCAGTTGTGGGTGAGCCACCCAGAGGGGTTGCACCAGATGACCTCCGAGGAGCTGATGGACTCTCCAGAATGAAAATTGACTGACTAGCAGTGCTACTCCTGTATGGTGAACCTGGAGTTGACTTAAAAAGAGGCAAACCATCTTCACGTGGCAATGGGGACATTATACGCTGACTTTCCTCAGTTACTTGCGCTGTGTATGACTTGTCCTCTGCAATATCATAATAATCAGCAGTTCTCACCTCCTGAGCAAGAGAACATGAACAGCAGCACAACCACTGGAAACAATCTGTGGCATTGGGATTGTGGCAGCAGAAGTTTTTTCCAGGGAGGTTAAATCTCTTCCTCATTTGTATTCTCCAAAAACCACCATACAGTAAACCGAAAAAGCAAAGTGCGAGACCAGTGAGCCCCAGTGCTGCTCGCAGGTTTTCGTTGTTAATATTGACGGCTGCCAGGTTGAAGATGAAGAATGGAGCTAGGCAAAAGAGCAGAAATGTTGCAATATGGACATACATGTTACCGAATCCAAGCCTCTGCATATTCCACCCAAAAACACAGCAACTGCAGAAAATTGACAAGTAAGCAAGCGATATATTATCCCAGAAATCCAGTAGTCCACCAACCCACTCAGGCCTACTCTCCATGAAACGGCGCTCTTCACTCTGAATGAATGAGTATCTCTTCTCAAGCGACTTTAACCGTGAAGTTGCTGGCTTGCTGCCCTCAGTTGAGGTTACTTCAATTTGCGCTTCCCGATCAACTTCTGTTAGTTCTGTGTCATAATCCTTCCCAAGGGGACTGATAATATTATACAAACCAGCAAATGCTGCGGCCCCAATTGCAACAGAAATAGTCAGGCCAACACCAATAGGAGGCCGTTCAGATCTGTGGTATCCTAGGTTGAGACCGCACAAGGCATACTGAGCAAAGCAGTTCAAATTAAGAAGGATTACAACCACCATCATGTGCATCCACTCGTTAGGCTTATATGTTCCATTTTTGCAATATGTTTTCCTAAGCCTTAAAATGTCCTTTGGCTCCCATCGACACAAAAGCACAAAGTTATAGATCCGTTTTGGGTGTTGATAAAGGCACATGAGTGTGAATAATGCATTCAGAATTTGGTTGTTCACTTCAAACCAGGTGTCTCTTTGTGATTTGCTAGGCAAAGCATGATTCAGCATTCCAGTCATAACAAGGAAGAGTATTGCACCAGATACAGCAACACAAGCAATCCAAACAAAAAGGGCTATGTTAAGAGGATCCTTTATCCAATCCTTGCACATTACCCAGAGATGACCCCAATTAATTTTCCTGATAAATTGGAAATGCTCATGATTACCATGGTTGTCAGAATGGATAGAACGAGAGAACTCATCTCGTTGAAGTGCGAGCTGTCGGAACTTGAATGAAGGGGAAGGACCCAACTTCCTTAACCTGGCACCACTAGAAAAGCGACGCACAAAGTTCAGAAACCCACTCCACTGCTTTCTCTGTTGTGAAACACCCTGAGTGGAAAGAGTATTGACACCTGTGTCTCCAGGATCATTGTCCAATGTTGTTGACTCCAGTTGTTGAATATCAGCTTTGATATTTTCACTACCGTTGGAGACCATTACGTTCAGCTGGAGTCTTAGATGGTAGATGCAATTGTGACCTCTTTCCAACCTTCTTCACAGGGTAAGGGGGAAAGGGCAGCCTATTTAATTTTCAGACTTGCATACTATTGGCCACCAAGTTCTGCACAAACAGAAACAGGTCCAAAATAAAGGAAACAATCGGTACTCAAATTTAGATCAGAAAAATTAGTCTGAACTCATAACTTGCTGATACAGGAACAATCAGAAAATCAGCATTAATTTTGGCAAAATATTAGGGACTAAAAAAGAAGGGGCGATGAAGTTTCCGAGGTGATAATAGCAAAAATGTCATATAATATTGTATATAAACTTGTGGGAAAAATAATATATATATATATATATATATATATATATATATAAAACTTAACATTAACATAAATAACTAAAGCACATCTCTAACTGAAATAACAAAAAATTGATTCCCATGTTGCACCATTTCTTTGATAGTTGTTATCCAAGAAAATGTGGAAGCATTAGTTTCATGATATGCCACTCTTATCCCATTTCAATCTTGCTAGCTATTCCGACAATAATGCTTTTGATAACTTCTGCACAAGCGTCTTAACTAAACAATCTTTTGGTCACATACAGTGAATCAAAGGGGATAAACTGAAAACGTGTACCCATGTTCCTCTAAAAAAGGAGTGCTGAATGATCAACTGTATTCTTGTTTGATGCGGGCACAGCCATGGTCTACCATTTATGATGTTTAGCTAGGTTGATTGCCATGAAATCAACACCGAAGGCCTCCAAGAATCCAAGCTGCTTTCCCAACAGATTTTTGTACTACTTCTAGAGTAAAATATCGGATGCAAAGAGCAAAAAGGTATTGCAAGTAGCCGAATACAGTTAGTAAATTGGCTGCAAATAGAGTTTACCCAGCACGAAGAGCAAAACATGCAAGAATTAACTAATGTGCACATTCTTTCATATATAAACCGTGCACACGATACTACTGTGAATCATGATAGTGCACTTACGAGTGCATCAGCAACTACAAATACAATTCATAATGAGCAATGAGTTGGATTTGGTACATCTGGCAGCTGGGTAGGGGAAATTCGCACCTGCAATCTGAACTACTGGCATCTGGTTTGTGCGTTCCCAAATGCTTTTATTTGACATGAACGCCAATCAACCCCATCTACCCCCATCAACACGGAACCAAGATTTCGAGTTCACCGCTACAGAGTGGAAAGGAACTTTTTTTGAGGCAGCCAGCACAGGGAGTCATTCAAATCCAGTCATCCAGAGAAGCAAAGGAAGGGGAGAGAAGTAGAATAGATCCACTCATCATCCATTAGAGCAGCGTACAAGAGCAAGGGAAGCGCTCACCTGCAGGCTGCAACAGCCCGGCGGGACGCGGAAGCAAAGGCGAAGATTCCTGATGGAGGGGAGGTTAGGGGAAGAGTAGACAGCGTGGAGGATTTCGTCCGCGGAGGCTCTTGCTGGGGACTGTTTGGGGGATCGGGGAGTTGGGGGTGGAGTCAACACGGCCGTGGAGAAAGTCAGATTCCTCAGCTCTCCCCGTTACGGCCACGCCTTTCCACCCGTCGGCCATGTCGCTCGCTGCTTCTGACCCCACCGCCGCCGGGCCACGGCGACGTCGAGTGTAACGGCGGAAGAGTTGGCGCGTTTCCGTCCGGGCGAAATGGAAGGCGTGCGAGGAACTGAGACGGAACGTTCGTGTGGGTTTCTGCCGGAAAAGGCATCCGCCGTACTTGTGTTACCTGAAAATCAAAAAGCTTAGCCATTAAGACGTGGAACGTGTACCCTCTCGTTCAGCCGAAAGTAAACCAAAATTGGGCAGTGAATGTGCATCAGGTTATTTTGGTTTCTCCGAAAATCTAAATAAATAGAGTGGTTTCTAAGTGAATTTTCTAAACAGATTTTCAAATGTAAAACTATATGCATTGTTTACATCGATATCTTCACCGTCCACTATCGTATCAAAAAACGCAACCAAAACCATCGGCCACAATCCAAAAGAACTGGACACCATATCTCCACCACCTCATGAGCAGCTAAAAGTCCACATCAATACGATACAATTCATTTTTTTGAGGGATACAATATTCCTCGACACAGAACAAGATGGCATTGGTTCTGTAGATGTTTACTACGGTGTTACTACTATCATTATAGCAATACACTCGGAGAGTTGTACTGGTGTTCGTATTGGTTTTGCTTAAAAACAATTAGACATTAATATGAATATGTAGCTTCTCGAAGTGGTTTCTCCACTCATTTCGCTTTCGTCCCACTTCGAGAATAAGATAGAGCGTCGCAGGCGCATCAGGCACCTCGCTCCGATCTCCTGCACGCATCTCTCCTTTACTTTTATCACCACTTGTTTCTCCTAAAAACCAATTTTTCGCCAATACTATTTATTTTTAATAAAATATCATCAGCCGTAGACAATACAAACACCTTTATCAACCATGCTCTATAGACAATTGTGCAAATGTTGTAGAAGTCTAGCAAAGTAGGGTTGGTCAAAAACATCTACATGTATGTAGGACCTACTCGTATTGGCTTATGCTTCAAGCTTCTGCTTGGTGAAGCCAAAAACAATATGAACAACCGGTTTCTCGAAACAGTTTCTCCACTCCTCTCACTCCAGTATCGCTCTGGTGATAATGCAGGGGTTATGGGTGCATCACGCATCATATTCCTCTCACTCCTATATCGCACATGTATTTCTCCCTCAGTTTTCCTACTGCTCGTGTCCTTTTTCTTAAAGTCACTTATTTCGACCACTACTATTTATTTCTAGTCAAAACTATTAGCTGCAACCAAAAGCTATCAACCGCAGCCAATATGAACGCCCCCATAATATATTTGTATCGAAGTTACATATTTTTTTGGGTAGACTTTTTTAAAAATATTTTCTTAATTTATACTTCCTCTGTCCACAAATGTAGGTCCTTGTGATTTCCATGCGGTCAAGTTTCCAAAGGTTTGACCATTAATATATGTTAAAGTATATAGATTAACTACATGAAAATAATACTATTGGATTGGTCTTGCAAAATTCTTTTATAATATATATACACACACTAGTATATTATGATAATAAATTATAGTTAAAATTTTGCATTGAGGATCATAAAAAATTAAAAGTGATCTATATTTGTGGACGAAAGAGTACATAAACATGTATGATATTTCCCTTAAGATGGCTAGGAATGTCATTCGATTGTTTCAAATTTTGTGCTCTGCATGTTGCGTCTTAGAAAAGGATCGATTATGCATTGGCATGGAGCAGGAAAAAAGAGCTGTACTTCTCCTGTAAAGGAAGACGGATTCCAAAGGTTCGTGCGGGTTTAACTGGTGGGCGATAAATGGCCTAGGTTCTTCTTTAACTTATGGCTTTTGAGCTGATCATGACAAAGACTACGGAGTAATATAAATTTCCGTATAGTTTTTATCGATATAAATAAAGTCATCATAGTGTGTATTATAATCAATTTATAGTTCCACCTTAGAAAGACACTTCGTTTAAAAGTTAGTTACTATAAAAAATTAAAATATAATTTTTAAAAACTGAAAATAACAGGTCTAAAATGGTCCAGCAATTTGTTGATGGTTTTGTCGGAATGGCAAGTACACCAATCAATCATCGAGGCCGACGAGCCATCCATGTGCCAAAAATTCCACTCGTGGAGGGGAAACGCCACAAGAAAAAGCCCGACTGATTGGGCCTCGCGGACGGCCGGACCACCCCTGGATGCCAAACCATGGGCCAGTTCTGCACTGCAGACTGGAACTGCCTGGACCCACTTGCCCTTTCTATTCTTTCGTTTTTACGGTGTTGCCCGACTTGCGTCCACACAACAGTCCTACCAATCAGTTCAAAAAAACAGTCCTACCAATAAGTGGTCTCCATTGTCTTGCTCGACCAAAATTGAGACCTTTTTTCCAAGTGTCCGATTGTGGTGACAGGACGTGGCCGTGAGAGCCAGATTACATGCTCAAATTCTAAGTAGTGCCATTTGTCCCTCCTATTCTTCAGGTAGGACATTACATCAGAGTTGTTGTTGGTTACGAGTTCTGGGTGGTGGAGAGCAAAATGCGGAAAGGCCTAATCTTGGGTCGGATATCCCTATGTTGTCAGACAACTAGAGGTGAATAATATTCTTTACTCAAACAATCTCTACTGATATGAAAGAGAGAGTTTATCCATCGTTCTCCTCTCTACATAGCACACATTAAAAAATGTGTCTTACAAAAAACTGACGAATTAGACCTGAAAAAAATTTGCTCAGCCAACTAAAGGAAGGGAAGAATAACAATCTTGACCATTAGGCACCTAAGCCGATACACATTCTCTTGCTCGACCGCCCACTTAACACCTCCGTCATCACCACGCACATGCCTCCGCCATCGCAAACAAGTCCAACGGCGACAACCATTCCACATCCCTATCCAATGGTGCCCATCCCAACCTTCCCCTTCCCCAAGCCTCACGCCACTGTCGCACTCGAGGCCAACAGCGAGTGCACCATTCTCCACCTTTATCCTTCCAAAAGCCTCACGACACCGCCGCACTCGAGGCCATTGCCACCGTCGCCACGCCTCATGCTAGCACCACCGCAATGAGTATGGGGTTGCTAAGATCCGAATGTTGGGGCACGATTATGGGGTCAGAGGTGGAGCTCGGGGACCAATTTCACCGGAGGGGGGAAATACTTGGGGTAGCTCAAATCCTCTGCTCTATGCTCCTCGAATCACGTCTGAGCTGCCACAAGATCTGGGAGTTGAGTTTGAAGGAGTGGACAAGCTCCATCGGGCAGTTGGCGAACCAACAACATAGCTTCGATCATAGTGGTTGGAAGAAAATAACGAGTCATGCGTACACTTACTACTACCACATTATAAGGAGCAAGACTTCTTCTATTTCTTCTTCAACTTCTTATTCTACTTCTCCAACTCAACCATGAAAAAGGAATATGTAAGTACTTTGCTCCCTACTCTAATTTTCTGGTTGCGTTTTGGTTCTTATCACCATGCTTGAGTTCTACCTATTGTGCAATATTATTTATTGTGTTGGCAGATATTACTGATGCTTGTTGGTTTTCTCAACATCACATTACTTGTTGCATATTTGTTTGAGCCACAAGAATTATGGCCCTTTGTACAAAAATACTATGTCAAAACCAGATTGATCTAGAAGGAATTTCTATGTGCATTCATTGTGATTATGATAGTAGATAGCAACACTCCAAAATCATATTGCCATTATAAAGACAAATCAAGTGAATTATGGTATACGGTGAATAGCTTTGGGGTGAGGAACTCAGTCATGAGATTGACACTAGGAAGACCCACTACAAAAGCAGGATTGAAATACTTAGAGAAGAAGTTAGGTTGTTGTTATTGTTGTTGTTCTTCAGTTGTACCTCCTTGGAGACGAGGAAGAGCCTCCTCGGTGGTTCCCTCCTCAACATGTCAATCGGAAGGATTTCCCACTTCTCGACATGTACTTCTACCCTATCTTTGGCTGCTCTTGCTTCTATTGCTTCGACCACTTTGGTGGTCATAGTACCTTCGGCTTCAATAGCAGTTTCTGCAACCAAGAGGATGGTTGTTTCTTCGACCATTTTCCCCTTACCACTTCGGTTGTAGAAAAAATGGCAAGAGGCTTCTCGATAGAAGTATCCTCAATCGATAGGG
Organism: Dendrocalamus sinicus; assembly: GCA_036346575.1. Taxonomy (NCBI): domain Eukaryota; kingdom Viridiplantae; phylum Streptophyta; class Magnoliopsida; order Poales; family Poaceae; genus Dendrocalamus; species Dendrocalamus sinicus. Next base: position 28,960,146 of record CM070654.1, read on the forward strand.
GAGCAAAGCTAAAGTCGCGAGAAGAGGGGTAAATTAGCATTTAAGAAAACAAAAAGGTAAAATGTTATTCTTATGCTCTTATTTGCATACCTCACTTTCTTAGCTTTGATTTTAAATTTAGAAGGAACCTTCCCAAAAAGGTTTCTTTGGCTTCTTTCCCACGACCACATCTGGTTGTTGAGGAGCGGGGTCACCTCTGGTCATAGACTAGCAGGTACTGCAACTCCTTGTTCCTCTTGCCTCTCTTGATGGTTAAGACTGATTTCGACCACCTGAAGAGTAGTCTCCTTCTCTCTCATAGGATCTGCTGCTGCAATAATCTCTTCCATAAAAGATACAAAACTTTGTCAGTCCTCCTTTTTGAGTTGCTTAATAGAGCCTTGAGATGCGCCAACCAAGAAAGTTTTGTCATCGTAATAGAATGGTATCTTGATCTTGGGAACTGGTTGTGCTAGTACAATTGCCCCTATCTCCTCCGTAGCAACCATGTCTGCAAAAAATTGCTCAATGGGGGCAGACGGAGGAGGAGAGGGAGGAGCAGCGCTTGAACTCTCACCCTACTTGTCGTTAGCTTTCGACAGTCGATGCCTCTTGGTCAAAGCAGTTTTAATCTCCTCTTTTTCTTTTTCAATTGCCATCAATTTGACCTCTTGATCATCTTGATGGTTTTCCATGCCAACTTTCTACAACAAGGAAGAATGTTAACTACTCGTTGCTTACAACTACGAAATCCTAAAGTTGAGATCGAACTTTGATTACCTTTAGGCATTCTTCTCTTTCCTCGGTGGATACATCCACCAAGATGAGAGGAGCATTCTCATCGAGTGTTGGCGCCTTCTCACAGATTGCTTTGACTCGGGAGTCAATCTCTCTCAAAGCAAGATTTGCATGGACAGATAAAGTGGTCGGCAAACAGAACTCAAAATTTATAATCTAACTATGAGAATGAGTTTGTCTGTTACTTATCATCCTCATAGTCTCTGGTTGTATCCTTGTCCCCAGAGTACATTCACATTAGATGTGCTCGTTTCTTCAGAGGGCTGATACGACGAATAATGAAGTCCTTCAACATATGCCAACCAGTGGAGCCCCTTTTTCCTTAGTTCCTTGATGGCTTGGATGTAGGGGTTATCTGAGTAAGGTCTTTAGGGACCGAATTCTAGAAAGAATTTCTCTCTACAGTCTTCCTTACAAAGGAAAGACTGTCTTTGTTGGTTCTCTCCCAGTAAAACCACTTTTTCTTCTAGATCGGCCATGAGGACTGAGTAAACATCTAGATGTATTCTTCTGTCTTGCCATCATGGAGCTTCGACCACAGCTTCTGACAAGCCCGACTTGTCTGCTCATTTCGTACTAATACCGAAAGAGCTCTAGATCTGTAGGAATCCCTAGATAGGCTTCGCACAGGTACATTAACACACTTAACATGGTGATCAAATTTGGAACTAAGTTCACCAATTTTACCCTAAAGTACTCAAGTACGGCTGTAAGAAAGGCGTGAGCAGGAAGTCAAAGTCCACACTCACAGTATGCTTGGAAAACCAGGATTTTCCAATCTCCTCCGATGGCCAATGTTGTCCGACGACTTCAATCTACTTCACATATTTACTTGAAGGGATCTTCTTAGCTTTGACCAAGGCTTTCATCTTTGTGACATCTATCTCTAACATTGGCCAATTGGAAGAATACTTCATCATTGTTCTTAAGCTATCGGTTTTGATTTGGAAGAAATTGAGAGAAGATGAAAGCTTGATTAGCAGCAGAAAACTCAAAGAAGATTGGAGCAGAAGGGAAAGTAAGAAGCCCAAATGATTACCCTACGGTAAGTTTTTATAACTGTATGAGTCACTTACCAATCTCGAGAGCCAAATGGTTACTACCTCTTTGGGAATTACACTGAATGGATAGATCGACGAGAGTCGATTGGGATTCTAAAATTCCTCTTTTCAAAACCAGCGTGTCTTTACAACTCAAGCGAAATTAGCTTTTTGACCAAGTTCACTTCTAGTCGAATTAGATCGAAAAGACTCTGCTTTTGATCTTCGTTCGTCTACGACCACTCTTTCTCAAGTTATTTTCATTTGAAGTTGAGGTGCTAGATGACGAGGATGTAACAATCCTCAATTTGTTATTTATCTGCAAATAATATTGTTATGTTATTATACTCCTTGAGTATACCCTTTATTTATAAGGGAGAGATTTCATAAGATAGTCATAAACTCTTTTATGACAACTCCTTTGTCGTAAGCTCTTTCATGACAACTCATTAGTCATAAGCTCTTTTATGACCACTGCTTGGTCATAAGACTTTTCTATGATCACCTCATAATCGCAAGTTATCCAGATCCTCATACGACTAAGCCAAACTTTGATTGACCTGTCTACGCCAACCCATTGCATCATGGGCCCATCTGATGAGGCAATTAGCGCGTGTATTTATTCTCTGGAATAAATGTGCATAACTTCTCTCTGACAAAAACCATCACACAATGAGTGAGATAGCACATCTCTAATAACTTCCATCGGATGGTTATCATTCGAAACATTAAGACGTCTATTGGCAAGGAAAGACAACCGCCACTTTGCAAGCTATATAAAGGTGGACATAAGGAAGGAGAGGATGGACCCGGGGGAGAGACCCGAAGATGAATAAAAGTAAAGCATGACATTCCGCATTACTTTCCCTATTGTAATTAGTTTGTTGAGCAATAGCCACATAGGAGTAGGGTTGTTATTCTCCGGAGAAGACCCAAACCTATATAAAAAAAACCCCATGTCTTTTCTCTGTGTGATCATTGTTTGGTCTTCAAGAGTTCTACTAAACCCAAATAAATCATATGTAAGATTGATAATAAAACGTTGACATCCCCTGATGGCCAATTTTGTTCAACGCTTCAATCCACTTCACATATTTTCTTGAAGGGATCTTCTCAAGTTTGACTAAGGCTTTCATCTTTACGACATCCATCTTCGACACTGATCAATTGGAAGAAGACTTTGTCATTTTTCTTAAGCGATTGGTTTGGATTTGAAAGAAATTGAGGAAAGAAAAAGACTTGGTCGATGGCAGAAAACTCAAAGAAGATGCCCAAAAGATTACCTCATAGTAAATTTTTATAACCGTATGAGCCAGTTTTCAATCTCGGGAACCCAATGGTTACTACCTCTTCGGGAATCGCACCAAATTGATAAATCGATGAGAGTCGATTGGGATTCTAAAATTCATCTATTCGAAACTGACATGTCTTTACAACTCAAGCAAAATTACATTTTTGACTAAGTTTACTTCTGGTCAAATTAGATCGAAAAGGCTTTCCTTTTGATCTTCATTTGTCTATGACTTCTCTCTCTCAAATAAGTTATTTTCACTTGAAGTTAGAGAGCTAGATGATGAGGATATAATAATCCTTAAATTATTATTTATCTGTAAATGATATTATTATACCATTATACACATTGAGTATACCCCTTATCTATAAGATACTATCAAATATCAATGACACTCCTAATATATGCCTCACCTCTCTGTGATTTTCCCTTTCCCTTCTATCCATTGCTCAAGCCTCAAATCAAATGCCACAATATATAAGCCTCAAATCAAATACAAATCCACAATATATGTCGGGAGAGTCCCGCTGCGCTGCCGCGCCGCGCGCCTCGCGCCTCGCTCGCCGCCTTTGACAATGGCCCATGTCGAGCTCGCCCTATAAGGGAGAGATTTTACGAGGTAGTCATAAACTCTTTTACGATCACTACTTAGTTGCAAGCTCTTCTACGACAACTTCTTAGTTGCAAGCTTTTCTACGACCACTTCATGATGGTAAGTTCTCCTATAACTATAACATTGTCATAAGTTATCTTGCGACCACCTTGTAGAATTAATAGTAACAACCATTTCCAGTTAATAGTAGCAACCATTCCACGTCAATTACACACGATTTAGACAGTGGAATTGCAAAAGGAACGACGCAAATGAGTGCATGTTTCATTCACCGAAACCTTTACGTGAGCCATCCATCATACAGACGAACGGACCAAAAACGTGCAGTCCAATGCAATCTGACCCTTGTGCCCACTCCCACGACTCGAAAACAAGCCCATCAGTCCCTCATCCTTGTCATAATGATCCGTTGAGAAAAGGAAGCAAGAGGACATGAAGGCAGTGTTGGAGTTCCTCTTTGCGCCTGGGGTCTAGATCTGAGAGAGATAGAGAGGAAGAGGTAGGGGCAGTACTAACCGTCGGAAGCATTGGAGGAAGACCCGGCCATCGCTGGTTCGTTGGTGTAGTCTCGCGCACGGCAAATGCGGTCGGGAAGAAGACGGTGGCGGCGGCGTAGATCCGGCGACGCCAACGGCGATGGTGCTTCCGCCGCTTGCTGCGCCCCTCTAGATCGGTTAGGGTTTTGTCGGGTGGGTTATACGGCTCAGCGAACCTCGTGCGCGAGCCGCCGCCCCACCTCTATTTATAGCGCAGTGCGACGAGCCCATCACCGCCAGTTAATGAGCGCCCGATCGTATGCGTGATCAAGGTCCAGATTAGCCGTTGGGCTAATCATTGAGATCAATCTAACATTCTCCCCTTGATCTCCTTTATGCTTTAACTTTAATTACTTTTGACTTTACATTCCATCACGGATCGATGCATAGAACATGTCTCATCGTCACGGTCAATCGCGATAGATTCAACAAACTACAATACACCTCTCTTGTTCTCAAATAGTTACTTTAATCTTTTGGGCCATCTTTTAGTCCAGAATCATAGGCTTTCCTTAAACCCATGCCGCCACATGTTCTCTCGAACACGTTGGGTGGTAAGCCTTTAGTAAGCGGATCCGCTAACATCTTTGCGGTACTTATATGCTCTAGACTTATAATTTGATCCCGAACTTTATCTTTCACAACATAGTACTTTATGTCAATGTGTTTGGCAGCACCACTTGACTTATTGTTGTGGGCATACGTTACCGCGGGTTCATTATCGCAGTACAACTTAAGTGGTCTATTGATGTCGTCAACTACTTTTAAACCGGGTATGAACTTCTTTAGCCAGTTCACCTGCCCCGTGGCCTCATAACATGCTACAAACTCGGCATACATTGTGGACGATGTAGTGACGGTTTGCTTTGAGCTTTTCCACGATATAGCTCCTCTCGCGAGAGTGAATACATATCCGGATGTAGACTTTCTATCATCTCCCGCAAAATCAGAATCTGTATACCCCACTATATGGAGTAAATCTGATTTTCTGTATGTCATCATGAGGCCTTTTGTTCCTTGCAAATAGCGCAAGACTTTCTTTATCAATTTCCAATGTTCTATTCCAGGATTGCTCTGGAATCTGCCAAGTAACCCGGTAATAAATGCTAAGTCAGGGCGTGTGCACACTTGAGCATACTGTAAGCTTCCGACAGCTGAAGCATATGGAACCGCTTTCATTTGATCGATCTCATACTGGTTCTTGGGGCATTGAAAATCCCCATATCATGCCCGTGACTATAGGTGCGGTGAAGGACTACTTTTATGTATACCAAATTTCTTTAAGACTTTCTCTATGTATGCCTTTTGTGATCCCAATATCCCCTTGTTTCTATCCCGATGAATTTCGATCCTAGAACGAACGAAGCTTCACCAAGATCTTTCATATCAAAGTTTGAGGACAAAACTTCTTTGTCTCCAGAGTGATCGACATCACTACTAGCTAGTAGGATATCATCCACATACTGTGATTAGGAAGATAAACTTCCCATCTTTAAACTTTGTATAAACACGCTTGTCCTCTACATTCTCTTTAAACCCAAATTTTCTTATTTTACTGTCAAACTTCAAGTACCACTGTCTTGAAGCTTGCTTTAACCCATAAATTGATTTCTTTAGGCGGCATCCCATTCTTTCATTTCCTTCCACGACAAAACCTTTCGGTTGTGCCATGTAAACATTTTCCTCCAAATCCCCATTAAGAAATGCCGTCTTTACATCCATCTGATGTAACTCTAAATCATAATGTGCTACTAATGCCATTATGATTCTGAAGGAATCTTTACATGAGACTGGAGAAAATGTCTCATTGTAATCAATCCCTTCTCTTTCCGTAAATCCTTTTGCCACAAGTCACGCTTTGTATCTTTCTACATTCCCTTGGGAGTCATGCTTTGTCTTGTAGACCCATTTACAGCCTACTGTTTTGGCTCCTTTAGGAATAATTTCTAAGTCCCAGACTTTATTAGTCTTCATGGACCTCATTTCCTCTTCCATGGCCTCAAGCCATTTTGAGGAATTTTCGCTTCTTATGGCTTCTTCAAATGAGGTGGGATCATCCTCCATTTGAAATTCCTCTGTATGATAAATCTGATAATCATCAGAAATAGCTGATCTTCTTACTCTTTGAGACCTCCTCGGGGCCTCCTCATTTGGTACATCTTCTCGCTTGAGATCCGCGTTGCTCCCCTCATCTGTGGCAATAGGTTCTATAGGATCTGAAGAACAGGTTCCTCATTATCATTCATTGTTGCCACGGAGGAACAATAACAGTGTTTGGCGGCACGATGTCTTGCACCGATGGTGCAATGACGGCAGTAGTGTGAAGAATGGCTCTTGAATCATCGGAGTGGCGCATCGCCCGCTTCTCTTCAAGGTCAATCTCTTGAGCTACCATGCTCCCCTCATCATTTCATCCTCTAAGAAGACAAGCGTGTCTCGTTTCTACAAACTTTGTATATCCGTGCGGACAGAGAAACGATAACCTTTTGACTTTTCAGGTAGCCAATGAAATGGCAACTTCGCTTTGGGATCAAGTTTCCCAAGGTTTGGGTTAAATACTTTAGCCTCAAGCAGACTCCCACACACGTAAGTGGTTTAGTGAGGAACTCTTCCATCCCACAACTCGTGCTGTGTTTTGGGCACCGACTTACTAGGCACTCTGTTGAGAATATGAATGGCGGTTTTCAACGCCTCCATCCATAAACTCAATGGGAGTGTGGAGTAGCTCATCATACTCGCACCATATCCATCGAGGTGCGGTTGCGTCTTTCACTACTCCATTTAGTGAGGTTCGCTTGGCATAGAATCTGGGCCACTATTCCATTTTCTGTAAAAACCTCGCAAAAGGTCCAGAACTTGTCCATATGGGGTATGTCGATCGTAGTACTCCCCACGATCGATCGGACTATCTTAATCTTTAAATCGTGTTGGTTTTCAACTTCACCTTAAATATCTTGAATTTATCCAAGGCTTTATTTCTTTCTTTGATTGGATAAATATATCCATAACGGAGTAATCATCCGTGAATGTTATGAACGAGTCATAACCATCCACACTTTTCACGGAAAAGGACCACAAATATCTGTGTGAATAATTTGTAGAACTCACATGCTTCTTTTAGCGTCTTTCTTTATTTTCTTTACATATTTTCCTTTAATGCATTCTCTGCATTGTTCTAAGTCTGAGAACTCTAATGGAGGAAGAATATCATTCTTTACTAGTCTTTCTATTCTCCCCTCGAAATATGGCCTAAACGACGATGCCATAATTTCGACGACTCATCTAGAGTTCTCTTCGTTTCTGTTTACATTCGTAGACGAGATTCAATCACTTTCTACGCATAGCGTTCTCATTATCGCATACAACATTCACATCATCACACAATGATAACAAATAAAGCTCATTCTGTAATATGGCAAGACCAACACATTCTTTATTAAACATTATTTCGCACTTGCCATTTCCAAAATTGCAATCATAACCATCTTTGTCCAAATTTGACACACTAATCAAATTCCTCTGTAAAGAGGGTACAAAAGGACATCTCTAAGTAAAGAGTGGAGCCATTAGCTAATTCTAATGAAGGATCGCCAACGGCTTCAACTTCAGCTTCGACTCCATTTGCAACTTTAATGCATCTTTCTTTTCTTTGCGTAGTCCTCGTCGAACGGAATCCCTGTAATGAATTAGCAACATGAACAGTTGCTCCTGAGTCAATCCACCAAGTGGATTTCGAATATTTCACATACAGGCATTCATTAATAAAGGTAATAATGTTCTCACCTTTCTTTGCCATTACCATCTTTAAATAATCAGGACAGTTCTTCTTGTAGTGTCCTGTCTTCTTGCAGTGAAGACACTGGTGTTTGTCTACAGCAAATTTGTTCTGTTGAGGCTGATGGACAGAGAATTTTCCCTTGTTCTTTGAGAAGGAGGTACTCTTGAAGTTCTTTTTCTTGTTATCCTTCACATAGTTGATAGAACCACCATGTGAGGATTTGATTCTTTCCTCCTCTTGCACACACATGGCTATGCACTTTTCCAAGTCCCATTTTTCGGGCTGCATATTGTAGTTGACAACAAAAGTGTCAAACTCTTTGGGCAAGGAAGCAAAAACCAAGTGAATAAGGAACTCATCCTTGAGAGCCAAATCCATTGGTTTAAGTTTAGATGCCAAGTTGCTCATCCTAAGAATGTGCTCTCTTATGCCATTGCCCTTTGCTGAATACCTTTACATACCAAATGCTTAATCACCGTGTAGCATAAGTCTTTGAAGAGCCATGAACCGACTCTTTATTTTATCAAGATATTCTGTGACAATGTCACACTCTGCAATTGAGCCCACAATCGCAGGCTCAATTGTGTTCTTTATCACAGCCATACATTTCTTGTTGGCTGTGGTCCATTTCTTATTATCAAGGTCATAAGACATCTGTAAGGGAGCATGATCCTCTGCCTTTTCTCGCCATGCAAGATCATCCTCATTTTGTTCCTCACCGGTGCCAAAGGCTCAGTGGGACGTCTTGTAGTGAGGACCCACCCACCTCACCAAGATAAATGCTAAGTCTATCTTTTCTTCCACTCTCCATAATTATCACCTTTGAGAGTGGGATTTCTCCGATACAACTCATCAAGTTGTATCCGCTAAAAATATTTCAAATAAAGTGAGAACATAACAAAGCAAAATCATATGCCTTATTTTCAACGTTGGTCAAAAATACGACATAAAATTTAAATCATTTTATCTATACATTAAATCTACATCACCGTTGGGCAGAAATAGAAATAATGCATAAAATCATCAATTAAAAAATTATAATATTGTTATTATCAACGTTGGTCAGAAAATAACAATATCATAATTATCTGGGATTTATCTCTATTTTTTCCAAAATTAAATTCTCCCGTTGGTTCGAATTTAATAATGAAAATTAATCAACATTAACTTTTGCAGCGGAAACTGTAATTATTCTAAAAATAATTCATTATTCAGAAGCATCATAACTGTACTCTTTTAATCTCTGGAAATTTAACACGTTGGTGCAAAAATTTACAGAGATTTGATTCAATTTTCATTCAATAAATGCTTCTGAAAACAATTAAAATCCATTTTGGAATTACTGTGCAAAATAGCCATTTGGCCTATTCCTTTGCGGGAGTTTGGCCCGCGGACGCCTGCAGCCCACGTCCCATAAAACAGCCTCATGCGCGCAAGAAGGAGGACCATCCGATCGATCGGATGGCTCACACCCCTCACCAAAACAAATAGCCCCAAAACCCTAACCCTAGCACAAAGCCGGCCCACCCGAAATTTCGGATCGAGTGGCGGTGCACGCAGCTGGCGTCGGCGGCGGCGCGCGCAGCCGGCCGGCGCCGCTCTCGCGGAAACGGCGGCTCCAGAGATGCGGCGGCTCGCGCAAGGGCGACGGCGGCGGAGCGGGCGCGCCCCGAAGCGCAGAGCGCCCGACTTAGCGGCGTGGTGCGGTGGCGCCATCGGGAGGAGGCGGCGTGCCCCCAAAGCCGCGAGCTGCACCGGCGCGCGCGCAGCGCGCAGCGCTGGCGCGGGCGCCCCGGACGCGGCGACGGCGGCAAGGCACGGCACGGGCGAGAAGAGGCGCACCAACGGCGCGCCCCATGAAAAAGCGCGATGCCGGCGGCACCCGTAAGACCCCCTCTATACCCGTGGCTCTGATACCATTGTTGGAGTTCCTCTTTGCGCCTGGGGTCTAGATCTGAGAGAGATAGAGAGGAAGAGGTAGGGGCAGTACTAACCGTCGGAAGCATTGGAGGAAGACCCGCCATCGCCGGTTCGTTGGTGTAGTCTCGCGCACGGCAGGCGACGGTCGGGGAAGAAGACGGTGGCGGCGGCGGCGTAGATCCAGCGACGTCAACAGCGATGGTGCTTCCCGCCGCTTGCTGCGCGCCTCTAGATCGGTTAGGGTTTTGTCGGGTGGGGTTGTACGGCTCAAGCGAACCTCGTAACGCGAGCCGCCGGCCCCCACCCTCTATTTATAGCGCAGCGCGACGGGGGCCATCAGCCAGTTGTTGGGCTGAGCGCCCCCGATCAGGGCGCGTGATCAAGGTCTAGATTAGCCGTTGGGCTAATCTGTTAGAGATCAATCTAACAGGCAGTAGCCATGAAATGAAGGCCGTCTACTGCTAGCTAATCCATATCCCACTAAGCACGATTTGCAGTGAAGGTCACTCCTCAGTCCTCACAAGCGGAGGTCCAGAGCACAGCAGGTAGGGCGGGTAGGTGCGTCCTGCATCGTGCTCGGCCGCCCGCTCGTCGCCATAAAAACGGAGCAAAAATGGAGGCGCACATAAATGGTTAGGGGTGTGTTTGTTGCGTTGTTCTGGTGAAGTAGAGATCTGCGTCGGCGTCCTGTTTCTTCTCTCGGGGGTCAGTGGTCACATGCGTAAGGGTACAGTCGAAGCCAAATTAGTTCCCCTTTCCCTGTCCACCTTTTATCACTAGGATTTTGTGTTACCAAAATATTTGTGATGCTCTCTTTGGCTAGTCATGGATACTAAAGTTTCTTCTTTGATCTTGCAACAGTTAGCTTGCTTCTGATTCATTCAGCCACCAAGTGAGTAGGTCGGATCGTTCATGTTCAAGTTTGTCAAAATCTTAATTCTGTTATACAATTCTATGATTTTACGATCCAAAATTAACTAGACCGATTCAATTCTATGACCGAAACTTTCGTAGGTCCGTGATCAAAATTTTCATACGATCCTACTCGATTCTATTGCTTTATTATAAATAATTATTTGTATACCTTCTTTTAATTGAAAATTTTAACTTTTATCTATTCATATTCACTATAATTATCATAAAATAACACGTCTTACCTTTACAAAAAGTTCAAAAGGTATAATTTTAAAAATACAATAGTGTTGTAATACACTGTCGATTTTTAAAAAAAATTTGGTAGAATTAGGTAAGATCTTAGATTCTACATCGATTCTATGATAGATCCTATCCAAAAAAACTTCCGATCCGCTTTAGAATCATTATTCTGACAACTTTATCCGTGTTGGTTTCAACTTTTCTGCAATAAGTAGAGAATAATTTCATGATGAAAAGGAGCCAAGAGAGCTTTTTTGCTTGAAGATCATCACACTCCTTTGAAGGGTAAACTATGCCCAGGTTGTAATAATCAATGTACTGAAATTGTCGACCCATCCAGCTCTTTTTATCCTGTACGACCGTGTCACCATCCATCCTTGTTCTTGAACAGTAGTCCACTGAGGAAAAGGTGTGTACTATGTAGCAAGTATAGTTTGTATGGGCACTGCTGCAAGTTGACGTCGGGTAAACATAGGGTTGTCCGAACGTGGGTTGCGTGGTACGTCAAGAAGTTGAGCAACAAGGCTGTCCCTTTCGGAACTTGGGAGTAGGGAAATTAACGCGCGCATCCTATGGATCACCGGCCATCTGTCGGCCGGCCAATCAACCGCCCAGATCGACCATTTGTTGCTAGCTAGAGGGCAGAAATCAATGGACGTGCTCTGCTTGTACGCTCCACCTGGGTGAATCGCTCACCTCAATCACAATTATTAAGGCCGCGACCACGTGTGCTTATTTGAGGTTAAATTTATAACTTTTTTTCGCTGGTTGAGATTTTTTTATTATATCTGTCAGTAACTTTTTAGTGTAATTAAATTTAAAAAATTATAAAATAGAAAAAATATGGAATCTCATCACAGACAATCCAAAGAAATACGGGAAAGAGAAAAAACAAAAAAAACCCCAAAAAAGCAAAAATCCAGAAAAGATGAAATTAAGAAACCAAAAACCAGAAGTTGAATCCCAAATGAGCCGGATCAAGGTTTTACATGTAGGATTGGTCTTACAATATATACTGCAACAGACGAGGAATGAATGGTGCCATCAAATTTTCTCAAATTTTTGTCAATCCTTCACTTCGATAGATACAGTAAGGCCAAATCAAGCCAAACAACCAGGTGAACAGTAAAATCAGCTTAGTGAATAGTAAAAATATCACTATTTCAAATCCAAAAATCTATGTAACTTTAATCCATAAAGCCAAAAAGATCTAAAACTTGAACCAATGTTAGATCATAACCTTATGAAACTATTTCAACCAAATATCTTGAAAGAACTAAAGAGAATTATGATCTTTTAGTTCTTCAAGTTCTACTACATCAAAACCGGATCAAAACCATAAATTGAGCAAACTCTTAAACCAAGATTCCAAATCACTTGAAATTTGATATACATCTTTTCTAAGATATCAAGAACCTATTCTAATCAATGATCAAGAAATGTTTTTGCCAAAGTTCGGATATTTTTTCATTTGAAGGAATGTTACACTAAAATCTACTAGACTATGTGGTGATCCTGCATTTAGTGATGATGAATAATTGACGGTTGGGTTTCATTGCAATTTATGTTTGTGAGAGTTCTAGTCGGTGCGTTATTGTTACTGAAGTTTTCAGGCTAGCAGGTCTGGTCGGTAGGTCGATGCGGTCCTAGAGGCTTTGACATGAAAGTTGATGAGGCGTGATGAAGTTACAGGAGGTGCGGTCCTGGAGGCTTCGTCACGTGTTAAGTTAGGAATTGTGGAGGGAGTCTATAACTAGGAAGATTTAGAGATATAGTCCCGTGTTTGGAAGGGTTTTGGGTCCCTTGATTTTCAGAATGGATAGAGATTGGTTTAGAGATATGGTAAAACATATGTTTATAAGGATTTTGGGTCCCTTGATTTTTGAAAGAAATAGGATTTTGTATCCGTATTTGATGAGGACACATTTGAGGTGTTAGCCTACAAAAGCAGGGAGATCAAATGTGGTGATGCGTGGACAAGCTACAGAGGTGTGGTCCTAGAGGCTTTGACACGGAAGTTGATGAGGTGTGATGAAGTTACAGGAGGTGCGGTCCTAGAGGCTTCGTCACGTGATGAGTTAGGAATTGTGGAGGGAGTCCATAACTGGGAAGATTTAGATATATATAGTAAAACTCGTGTTTGGAAGGGTTTTTGGGACCCTTGATTTTCAAAACGGATAGAGATTGGTTTAGATATATGGTAAAACCTGTGTTTAGAAGGATTTCGGGTCCCTTGATTTTCGAAACGAAATAGGATTTTGCGTCCGTGTTTGATGAGGACATGTTTGGGGCGTTAGCCTACAAAAGCTAGGAGAGGCTAAGTGTTAACGCAAGGGCTTTGGAAGGTTTTTGGTGGAGAGACTTAAGGAGAGGGCTTTCGTCAAGAAGGCTTTTAAGGGTGCTTGTGAGGGTACTTTGTAAATCCACGAAGATCCTGCAATAAAGATAGTCTTAAATCAATCTGGTTCTTGATTTGCTTGAAGAGTGCTGGTGATTGCAAGTGATTTGGATCTTACGATACGAGCAAAGCGTTCGAGTGTAGCAATCGAACAGAGCGGTTGATGAAGCAGTTATATGCTGAGCAATTGATCACCGAGTAGTCAAAACCATCACCGACTGTCAGGAGACTCCAAAAAGTGGTGACAATCATTCACCCCCTCTCTGATTGCAGTATTTGATCCTACAAAACTAGGCAAAAACAAAACAATATGGATGTGACTTGTTCGTGGTTGAATGATAGACAAGATGACTCTAGATATATTTTCATATGTCACAGCAAGCTTTAACACCCAAGAAAACGATGCAAAAATAATTAGATTAAGAAATCACTCGAGACGGTTAAATCAAGTAAAAACTGGACAACTTCAAGAATTTACCAAACCTAATTACTGAATGGATGGAAATTGATTTTCAAGGTGTATCTTCATCATTTACTCATTCTTAGCATCTAGCAATATCAAAGCAGGTAGCGGAAAAATCAAAATCAATCAAAATAAATATAAATCAACTAAAACAAGAGAGATCGGCGAAAGATGCGAGATGTTGGTAAATTCCTTTCATCCAGGTTGGTTGCCAGCCTATCAGCCTGGGATCTAGCTGCATGTTGACACGCCATACAGCTCCTGCGCAACCACACTGCATGCAGCAGCAGTAGTGTATGTATCGGTGGCCATTATCTAAATGGATTCTCTGGATCATCCTCTTAGAAATTTACGCCCCGCTTATTTCAGCTTGAGTTTCTAGCTTCTGGTTTATTTTTTACTATTCATAAATTTCATCTTTTTCTGAACTTTTGGCTTTTTTGAGCTTTTTTGCAGTTTTTTCCATATTTGTTTGCGTTGTCCATAATGAGCTAACATATTTTTTTCTATTTTTAAATTGTTTAAATTTAATTACGCCAAATAAGCCACCTTCAGCTACAGTGTAATTTCAGCCATCTACAGTGCAATTTCAGCCATAAGGCACTATTTTTCAGCCGAGCAGGGCCTTAGATGGTCGATCGCGCCCAGCTTGGAAATGTAGTTGCCCTGTAGCAAATTGCAAACGACAAGTACAGTAATCCTTTTGTTCATTTTACTTGTATGAGCTCTGCACGCAGCATTCAATTGCTATTGTACAGGTTTGACAGTAGATCTAGCCTAATGAGCAGCCCGACACTGCCTGGCATGGGCTGGTTAAGCACGATCCATTTAGACACGACTCAGTTAGCTCGGCATTCAATTGCTATTGTACAGATTTGACAATAGATCTAGCCTAATGAGCGGCCCAACACTGCCTGGCATGGGCTGGTTAAGCACGATCCATTTAGGCACGACTCAGTTAGCTCGGCTAACTAAACAGTCGTGTCGTGCCAGCCTACGGGCTTAGCCTCAGACCCAGGCACGACTTGAGGAGGCCACAGGCCGTGCCGTACTGGTCCCAGCACGTTAAGCCAGATGGGTTATGGTTGCCCTATTTTGCCTATGTGGTCAGTCGACAGCAACGACGCTGATGAGGATGGCCAGTGGTGTCGACGAGGATTGGAGATGGACAATAGGGAAGCAGACGATGCCCGACATGCTCGCTGAGAGATGCCGCCATCACTACGGGCTTCTCCTTGCTTGCCGGTCGTCGACCGCCTCGAAGGCATTGCCCTATCGCCAGAGGGGAGCGAGAAGTCGAGAGAGAGAGAGAGAGAGAGGAGGAGGCAATAGGGAGGGTGGAATTGAGGAGGAGAGGAGGAAGCGGTCTGTGAGGATAGCAAGGGTGGCCACGCATGGCGAAGGGGGACAAGCTGACAAGGGAGGGGGAGCGACGGCCAAGTGAAGGAGGAGAGGGGGTGACGACCGACAAGGGCAGCTGGGCATGAGGGAAGGGGGACGGACCGATGGGGAGGGGAGGGGCCGCTAGGCTGTGCCATGCCTTGGACCATGTTTGGCCAGGCATTGTACTGTTCGTGCCTTGCTAGACCAGTCCATCGTGCCGAGGTGCCGACTCAAACACGACACAGCTGGTTGGGCCAGCCAATATGACCCATTTAGTTGTGAGCCGTATCGTGCCGTTCCCAGCACACTTGGACCAGTCCATTTGTCAGCAGCATAGTTTAATTACCTAACGTGGGCTAGAAAAGGAAGAGTATATGCTCAATTTTGACCAAACCTTAACCACTCGCCAAGTTAGTGACCAGAATCCTAACGTTTAACATAAAAGAACGTGCGCAAATGTTTTTGACCAAAGTGGTGGTTGAATCGAAGTTACAATATGCGTTGGACCTTGCACTGGAGCATTACATCCACCACTTTGTGGATACCGTCGTCACCCTCTCACAGAAGCATATCAAAGCAGTTCGTGGACCTATGGGACAATTGTTTTCTGAAGAAGAGATCGATCGAGCGCGTTCGCCTGCTTTCGACAGCGCCAAAAATGATCCTTGATTCCTTTCGCGAAGCACATCGCCCTATGCTTCCACGACACATGGCGCTGCTCCATTAAGCGTGGGCCACTGTGCAATGATGCCATGCGCAACTTTTTTCTAAGGTCACAGTTAGGGTCGATATGAGCTTAGTACTTGTATTATCGTGTTTTTTAAATTAATATAATATTATTTAATATTATTTTATTTTATTAATAGTTAAAAAGTATTTTTAGAATCGAACTAACGAGCCAAGTCAAAATAAAATTTAATTTTGTCCGAAATTGACTTATTTAATATTTAACTAATTAATAAGTGTAATCATAATAATTTTAAATCAAGCTAACAAGCTCCACTAACGAGTTTTGATATCACCCTAGTCAATATATATATATATATATATATATATATATATATATATATATATATATATATATATATATATATATATATATATATATATATATATATATATAGTGTGTACATATACATATAGCTGGCCCAATTTAGGTATGTTCGTATTACTTTCTATTTCTGGCTTCTGTTTAGATAAGCCAGAAGCTAATATGAAAATTTGGCTTCTGGAAATGGCTTCACTACTTATTTCGCTCCCGTCTTGCCCGGATGATAAGTTCAGGGTCACGAACGTATCACCTACCTCGTTCCTCTCGCTCTTATCTCGCGTATATACCTCTCTATCATTTTTTCACCACTTGTCCCTTCTTATAAAACTAATCCTTTCAACATTTATATTTTTTTAAGAAATTAGCGAAGGTAAAAAGCAGAAAAAGAGAGAAACTAACCACCAAATGCCTATCACTCAGCTGTCAATTCCTGCCCCCCTAGAGAATTCTGCCATTCTCGCTGTCCTGGACCCTACACTCGAGCCGGGTTTGTGGTTTCCATTTCCCCGTGTGGGACTAACCTCTCCCTCAACATAATCTTGAGGAGAGCTCGCACCGTTGAAACTAGCGTATTTCTGCCAAGTAGGCAAGTAGCTAGTAGCGGTACACAACCTAGAAATATAGCAGCACAGTAGTCTTTAATTAGTCTTCAAAGCCTTGTATAACAGGTGGGAGGAGTTCGCTAGGAGAGCTGTACATGCCATCTTCTCGGCCATGGCAGCTAAGCCTTGTATAACAGGTGGGAGGAGTTAGCTAGGAGAGTTGTACATGCCGTCTTCTCGGCCATGGCAGCCGCCTGCCCTGGCGAGGTGCGCGAGGTGGAGAAGCAGGGCACGTGCATTCTTCCCTCGCCGATTTGACGTCCCCGGCCGGCTCGCGCCGCCGCCGCCTGAGTGCCGCTGGTCCGCCGGCTGCAGCGCCGATGCATGCATGTGCCCTTCTTCTCCACCGTGCGCGCCTCGCCTGCGCGCGTATGTGGTGTTACCGTGTTAGCGTGCATGGAAGCTTGTCGCTTCGTGGTGCACGCGCGCGCCACAGTGATTTTGGTCTTTGGAAGCAGACAGGCAGGTATGTGACTATAGTAGCTTGATCATATCATTTTCCTCTGCCCTTCATGTTTTTGTTCCTTTTCTTTCTGAAATATTGATGATTTTATGCCATAAGGTATATATGTAGCTTGGTAGAGTTACAGTTTACTGCTACTTTTTGTCGGTTGGATCTAGGTATGCAGCTAGGATCTGATTCAACAATTGATAGCAGGCTAGGCGTCTAACATTTTTTTTGGACCTCATGGTTACAGAAGTGTATAACCAATGTGTGAGGGGGAGAATGTTGGGAATAGTCTAACATTGATGGTAGGAAAATAAAAGACACAATATATAAGTGTGAGAAAGTCCTTATTCATTGGACTAGTTTTTTAGGAGGGAGAAGGTCCAATACCACTTATAAGTCTGTTACTCCGTGGGTTTAGTTGTGTTTAACCCGTTTAGATCTGTGGCCCGAAGGGTAAACTCGATTGGACCTAGCCATGCGGCCACGTCAGATCTAACACCTTCAACTGTGCTATTTTGCCTTCAGTATTAGCCTTTAATCTGTGTATCTAATTAATTCTCGGAGTCTCATTCAATACCTTTCAAGACTAATTTAGTATGATGGAATTCGATTCTTTGCCTTCGTGGTTGCGCAAAGAAGCTTGCCCAGGATAACAAACTGTTTTTCATGCGTTGTCCTGAACGATTTTGTGCCAATATGGAGTAGTACAAGACAAACAACAATAAATTATATGGAGTAAGATAAGAGCTAATATAAACGTCAGTGGTGTTGCACTTGTTGCAAATTGCATAGGCATGTAACTGAATGATATCCCAGAAATTATAGATACACATACGATCTTTGAAATGGGAAACAGGCACGTACGAACTGTTTGAAGTTATGGATGTAGAGCCGTCGACGATCCGCGCTTTAAAACTTGATTACTTTGTGTTCATATTGTCTAAAAAAAAGCCATGCCTATGCCAAAACTGGCTTCCCATACGGCAAGAGGAAAAATATATAAATTGTTAAATTGAAATTATTGGGATTCTCTTTTGGCTTCTCTTGATCATCAGATTCCGCTGTAATATCATAGCTAAATTGCTTATGGCGATCGAGCTAGAATTTCTACACAGGATGAAGATGAAACAGTTTCCAGCCAATGCACCACTTTATCCGTACGCATGCAATAATGCGTAAACTACAAATAATAAATCGTCTTAATTAAGGTGCTTTGTCATTTCTGGTGAAAGAACATGCCGGACGCATTGAAGTGGCCGCAGAAGCAAGAGAGCACCCATGAGTCATCAGCACAAGAAATCAACAGTGGTAATTATATAATTTTGTGCGCCTCCAATTTGCGTTCCAATATGGAGGCTCTTAGGTTTAATTTTGGTGATTTGTTGTACTCTCTCTTCTAATGCACCTTCTTAAGCATGCTAACCGCTAAGTATGAAGCTCCGGACCAGAACACACCAAGGCCATTTGATCATCTATTAAACGCTAGCTCCATGATCAGGAGTGCAATTGTGCAACACTTCTCAATAATCAGGTTTAACAAACTTTATAATTTGATTAGTTCATATTGAAGGTAGCGGAACCCTCACAGACACATATATAGCGAATGCCGAATGCTGAAGATACGAAGAGCGATGATATGCTTGCATGCAGCATGCATGATACAATTTTATTTACTCCTCAAACTCAAATCAAGTAGAAATATGCATGATGGAAAGACTCAATGCTACATAGATTACGGGGATATACATAGATTGTTTTTCTAGTTTTACTCTGCTACAGGGATATACACACACACACAGAGACAGATTGTTTTTCTAATTTGATACTAATTTGTTATATGTGTATCGTAGATGGACCAAAACTGAATGTACGTTGAGAACCGTGTGAGTGAAGAGTACATTAATGGCGTATATACTTTTAGAAAATTGGCTGAGCAGGATATGTTGAAGAAGGGGATGGAATATATGTACTGTCTATACATTGATTGTGATAATCTAAAGATGTTTACCAACTCAGCGTAGATTGAAGCTCACTTGATTCGAAGGGGTTTCAAAAGGGGTACACATGTTGGATCAATCACGGTGAAGAGAAGATTATACAGAAAGGTAGTTATAACATTGTCGAGGGAGACAATGTTATGTTAGTTGTAGACTGTGCTTTTGATGAGGATATGTCATAGGATGTCAATCTGGATCAGATGCTACGCGATGCAGAAGAGAGCTATAGTGAGAGAGAGTTTGGTAAATTCAAAGGCTTGATGGAGAACTCGGAGAAACCTTTTTTCCTAGGCTGTAAGCTGCAATACACATGGTTGTCATCCGTTCTTGAACTGCTGAAGTTGAAGGCAATAAATGGTTGGTCCGACAAGAGTTTCACGGCATTGTTAGGTCTTCTAGCAAACATTCTTCAAGAGGGAAATGTGTTGCCAAGAACCACCTACCAAGCAAAGAAAGTTTTTTGTCCATTGGAAATGGAAGTAGAAAGAATACATGCATGTCCGAATGATTGTATCCTCTACCGTAAAGAGTATGCAAGCTTACATATTTGTTTGGTGTGCAAAGCATCCCGATACAGGCATAAAAATGATTTTGATGACGGGGAGGGCATCGAGGTGAAGTAAGGACCTTCTACTAAGATGTTGTGGTATCTGACTGTAATTCCTCGTTTGAAGCATTTATTTACAAACCAAAAGGATGCAAGATTGCTACGTTGGCACTCAGAGCAGCGTAAGAAAGATGAAAATGATAAGACACACTGTTGATTCTACCCAGTGGAGGAACATCGATAGGATGTTTGTAGACTTCAATGCAGAACCGAGGAATATAAGGTTTGGGTTGAATACAGATCGAATGAATCCTTTCGGTAACATAAGTAGCCGACATAGCACCTGTCTCGTGACTGTACGCATGTACAACCTTCCTCCTTGGCTGTGTATGAAGTGAAAGTACATTTTGATGCCACTACTTATTCAAGGGCCGAAACAACCTAAGAACGATATTGATGTATGCCTAGCACCATTGATGGAAGATCTTGTGATACTCTGGAATGAAGGGGCATAGGTATGGGATGTGGATAAACAAGAGAATTTCACTCTGCACGCCATGTTATTCTCCATTATCAATAATTTTCCTATCCTTAGTAACCTGTCAGGGTTAAGTACAAAGGAGCCAAAGTCTATTCGCACTGCTTAGATTATACCGAGAGTATGTGGTTGAACAACTCATGTAAAACTGTGTATATGTATTACCGTAGATTCCTTCAAAGGTATCACCTATACCGCAAAATGAAGAAACAATTTGATGAAAAAAGAGGATGACTCAACACCAAGTATTTTAGTTGGAAAGAGGCCTATGATATGGTCAAAGATATCGATGTTGTACATGGAAAAGGACGTGAGGACCTGTGAGAGGAACATGTGGAAGAAGATGTCAATATTTTAGGACCTGTCTTATTGGGTGTACTTAGAAGTTTGTAATTGTATCGATGTCATGCACGTAGAGAAGAATATATGTGATAGCTTGATTGGTCTCTTACTGAACATTCATGACAAAACAAATAATTGTGTCAATGCACGGCGTGACTTGGTCACTATGAACATCATGACCGAGTTAGCACCGATAGAGATTGATATAGGCCGGACGTGTCTTCCCCAGCTTGCTACACTCTGTCTAAATCCGAGAGAACTGAACTGTGCTAGTGCTTGCATGGTGTGAAAGTTTCATCCGGTCATTCCGTCAGCATGAAGAAATTTGTTTATATAGAAGATTTAAAATTAATTGACATAAAGTCTCATGACTATCATGTCCTAATGACATAATTGCTTTCTATTGCATTTAGAAGTATTTTGCCAAACAAGGTTCGAGTGACAATCATGAGGCCATGTTATTTCTTTAACGCCAAATGACCATCACGGTGGTCTTTCCGGATGGGGTCCCTCTGCAATCGAAGAAAGCAGCGGCAGCATTCTGGACTACCTGTGGGATAATTGGAAGGCAACGAGTCCTCATCACCATATCAAGATGAAAAGATTTGACAAAGGTTCAGAAAATTAGCTGTGGGTGGAAATAATAGAGTCGTTCGAGATCCCAACAGAAGTCCGGGACTTATGCAACAGCAGGCGCTCCTCGCGATGGGAAAAGTGTAGAAGAACTTCAAGAGCATACTTGTCACGTAGTATGTGGCCAAGGATCACATGCCCTTCACGAGATATCCTTTCATGTCGTCGAAAATATGGGTGGCCTTTGTGCATATGAAGAACACGACCGAATTTCAACAACAAAGTGCGGTGCACAAGGCTCTCCAGACACAAAACATTCACCCTCACAGACTTGGCACCATTGGGTACACAGGTAAAATCCCACAACGGAGGATGTAGGATGAGGTTGCAATCTGATCGGAGGCCTCACCGCCATTTGCTGGGATAACAAACAAGCGCTCCTGAAACTGGTTAAGAATGAGGTCTTCAACCACGTCTACGGGTGTCTCCTCTTTTAAAACCCCGCAGATGAGGAAGTGTCCCAATGCCTGGTACGTTATGTTAAACTACCTAGTTGTTAATAGCACTTGAACTTCATGGGGTTTAAAATAACATGATTGCCTCTTGCAACAAGCATTGACTACCAAATCTTCCCAAGGCTCCTTTGAAGAAGACATGGAGAGGGATTATCACAGGCCATGGGAAACAAGGAGCACCTAGGTCACACGCGAGGCCTAGGGATTTACATACCTTGAAGACACAGATTCTCAAACGACTTTGAGATATATAGGAGTGGGAAGAGATCCAAGGCCTATCGCGAGGAACATATGAAACAGGAGCTTCGTGCATAACTTGAGGAACATCTATCTACCTCACTTTGAGAGAAGTAAGTGCCTCACTTCAAGAAGAGATAGATTCATTGAGAGAAGAACTAAGACAAGTCCACAACCAATTGCAACCCAACCCTATTAATGCGGTACCCAATCCCCTTCAGCGTTGGAGTAGCTACGCGTCCACGCTAATTTCTGAATATAGCGACGCCCACTTTCCTTTTGACGATATTCAAATAATGAACCTCTCTAGAATGCTACATAGATAAACCTGATGGACACCTTAACTCATCATGTATTGTTATGTAGGAGCCCACACCGTGCATCCTCAGAGTCAAGCTTATTGGGTCCATTCCCATTGATGCTAGGCGTGGGATGGCATATCAATGCCTGTCAGGGACGTTGGTGCACGGTGCCCAACTAAAGACTGGTTTTGTGAAGGTCCAGATGACATGATTAGTGATGTTTTCAAGACCGTCCCTCTTAAGAAGCCCCAAAATGAAGAGATTATGAAATTAGCAGATACCATCCACACATTCATCTAGTTGTCTAAGAGGGCATCGCCCCGCGATCTCCACATCTAGTGGCCCAAGAGAGATATCACCCTAGACCCATCACATCGGCTCGCGTGGCTCCACCTCAAGCTCCGCTTCAGAAGCTGGCACATCGGCTCCTGTGGACATGACACCAAAAATGTATCGCAAGTGAGACGCTAAGGCCCAACCAAAGAAAATTAAAGTGCCTCCTGCAATGGAAGTTTATTCTCAGAGTGTCGTTAGTCCCCGAGTCACAATTACCAGCCTTGGACTAGTTTTGAGGACTTTGCATACCTAATACATGTAGAGGTCCAACATGAAGCCAAACCGGCAAAGTAGATTCATCGTGCGATACACGGAGGCGTATTTCCTCCATAACTCGGGCTACTTCGTCATGACCTTCGAAGACTTATTCTTACTATTCAAGCTCGATGAACTCGATGTCTCATTTCTACGATGCTAGACACTGTAAGTGTATTATACCATCATGTTCTACATTCATGTAATACCAATAAATGTCATAATTCATTGTTTATGTATAGATCTATGATCCAAGTTCGGCGACGGCGAGAACTGGTGGGTTTCCTTGATCCACACTTGGTCTCTGAGTAATCGATCAATGATAATGCATCATTCGTTCAAGATTATATAACGAGTGGATTGCTTGCTCACAGTAATAAGGAGTCAATCATGGTACCCTTCAACCAAGGATAAATGCTTCACTAGTTGCCATACAAGTTTTATTTGTACTTTATACGAAACATCTTAGAATTAATCACTATGGCGACATACATGACTAGGTCTCAATGGATTCTAATTGTGATTGTACCAAAGTAGAGCAAGGTAATATACCTTAATTCCCTATTTAGAAGCAACCATGACTTCACCTGTGTGCAACAAGCAATTGACATGTAAACTTATTTCCTCCATACATAACTATTGTAGTCTTTCCTTCGTTTGCAATGGTTGAGGCTAACTTTTTAGAATCACGTAGGTTGTTCAGCACTTACATTGCCCAGAGAGGGAGACACAAGGAATCCAGCACCACAATGCGACACAGGACGCGATTTTTGGTACCCGCTACAACACAACAATCCTATATCACATTTTGTTATAATTCCTCTAGAACTGACAATATCTATGTATGTAATTCTATTTTTGCAGTGTCACCAGCAGTTACAGGGCAATGTATGTGGATGAATTTAACACTCCTAGCGACATCGCATGGAATTCGGCGAAAGTGCATTCAATCTTGACAAACTCGCCGTAATTCAAGGAAAGTTCTCCTAATTCTTGATAGTGGAGGTCATAAACAAGACTGAAGAGTTTCACCCCGGTGATGATGATTAAATATTGAAACATTGGATATAATTGTAATCACTCAATTGTGCTTAATCAAACAATTCATTCCATTGTACTTCATTCAGTTGTTTAATTTATTTGTGATGTCTGTGTAATGATTGTCGTGTGTTATATATGTGATCTATTTGCTTGTTTTTAGAGAGCATGGCTAGCATTTTCTAAGGCTAGCTAGAAAATAGTAAATAATATGGGCATTCAAGTAGCTATCACAGCTGGTTTGTAACAACAAACCATCTATGATATATGAATATCATAGCCGGTTTTTAGTATTACTCGTCTATGATATAGAAGATATCACAGACAGCTTTGTTTGAGAACTGTTCGTGATATATGACATATCATAGATGGTTTTTAGTATTATCTGTCTGTGATATTCAAATATCATAGACGGCTATGTTTAAGAACCGTCTATGATACCTGATATATCACAGATGGTTATTTTGAAAAATTGTCTGTTGTGTAATTTTCACAGACTGTTTGAGAGATGTCTGTTATAAGCATCTATTATCACATACGCATAAATTCACACGGTTCCGAAATCGTCTGTGATGACTATTTTGAACCATCTGTGATAACCCTTTTTGTAGTAATATGTGCTATTGTTGGCTCATTGGCTTTGTGAGAGTTCAGACTTCAAAGCAATGTGCCATCTTCATGCTTCGCTGATCAGCTCTCTAAGTGTCAGATTCTTGCTGTTTCCATCTGCGTGTATGTGTTCTCCAAAGTTTGGACAATTTGTTCATGTATTGTTTTCTGAAATGTGAAAGTTTTGCTATGTGCCATCTGCATGATTGTGTGGATCTACTCTCTGAATCTGTATTTCTATATGGATGTGCCTACAAATACTGATTGTTTTTTCCAGTTTTTAGGCAATTTTCGACCGATTTGCTGCAAAAATCAGCCAAAAAGCATTCAAAATTTAAATTTCATTTGAATTTTTCAGCCAAAAAATTTTCAAAAAAATCGGTTGTTTCGGGCTTACCGGACCCCTCCAGTAAAATTTGCATACCAATTAAGTGAATCCTGGTCCTATGTTGAATAATGTAGCTGAATACAATTGTTTCTTTCCTTCAATTTCCTTTTGGCGCTAGGGTTTGGCGAATTGAAAATTATATCTTTGCCATTGCAATCGAGCTAATTGTTTTGGAGCCATTGCAATGGTGAAAATATGGTTTATTTACCGCTCTGGCAAGGTCAACGGGTTTGACCAAGATGAAATGACCAATATGACCTTCCGAGGAAAAAATAATAGATTTTTCATTATTGGGGCATTGCATTGAGAAGTTGGTGGGCGGTGGTTCAATGCAGCCATGGCACGAGTAAAGGCATGTGGGTAGTAGGTTAGGATGGCCGTGGCATGCGCAGTAGCCATCGGTGGCATCGCTGTAGTGAATGCAGCGTGTGCGAACTTCTGTGGCTCGAGTGTGGCAGGTCATGAACACGAGCTGCTCCCTGGCGGCAACTCTGCAGGTCGTGCGTGGAGCATGCTCTACGGCATGGGCCACAGCCGTTGCCGCATGCGAGCGGCCAAGCAGAGTGGGCTACGCGCTCGTGCACGACTAGACGAGCTGCGGCTCAGTAGTGGCAAGGACGCTGGAGGCAGCTCGACGGCGCATGCGCTGCAGCGTGGACCACAGTCGTCGCTGTGTGTGAGCAGCCATGGCTTGAGTAGTGGCTCAACGGTGGCAAGAAGGGCATGACCAGAAGCTCAGTAGTGGCAAGAAGGGCACGACCAGAAGCTCAGTGGTGGCAAGAAGGGCGCTACCAGAAGTTCCTTGTTCTCTCTCCTACCACAGTGAGCTCACCGCTAGCCGGCCCTCCACTGTCCCCGTCGGCCATCACCATCCTCTCTCTCCGTTTACGGTCACAAGCCAAATGTAGATTTGGGTCAAGCTATGAGAGATGAGGGGGAGAGAAGGGAGATGAAGAGGAGGAAAGGAAGAGATATATATAGCAGATAGAGGGGTGAGGCTACAGAGAGGTAGTGGCCACACGGATTAGCCTGGCTCGGACGCTTCTTGATCCACCTTGTATGGACCACCGATGCTTGGTGCTTTTGTTGTGTCTCCATGCTATGCTTTGGTTTTTTTTTCTTTTGGTTCTGCTATGGTTGTGCCCACAGGAAGAGGAGGGAGAGAGTGGTAGGAGGGGAAGTTGGAAGAAGGGCAAAAGAGTCTTTTGTATGTCATTTACCAGAAGAGTTATGTCAAGGTAACGGAAGTGGTATGGGTAATAAAGAAACTTAGTGGCGTTCAGGTAATTGAACTTTTTATTGGTAAATCAGGATCAAAATAACTTTCGGTGGCAGGTAAGCGTTTTTTAAAAAACAAATAGTCGTTGTCCAGAATTGACCTAAAAAGCGGGCGATTTGAGGCAGAGCCATGAACGAATGAAGTGAAACATGGAAGCCTCATAAATTCGCGATAGATACATCATTCAGCTTTGGCGGCCGGAGAGCACAGGTGGAATATTCTTCGGACGGCACGGACCGGAAGCAATTCACCCCCATCCCCCAACCCAACCCCCACCACCCCACCCCACCCCACATTATTGCGCCGTGTCTCTTTGTCCTCGCGAGACGAAGCCAACGGTCTCTCCTCCTCTCACTGCTCCTGCCCCTATGCAAGCAACGACGCATACCGCCGGTTTGATTAGTCAATCATTCGCTCCTAGTTTATTAACTTGACTAGTTAATTAAGATAAGTGTGGTGATGGATGGCTAACCGGCAACGCACAGTTTCTATATCGCGTTATCCAGATTAAGCTTTCGTTCGGTTAGCAGCAGGAGTCGGGGAATCCTTTTGCCTTTTGCCCTTGCTGGATGAAAGCTTGAAAAGGATGGTTACATGCCCCGCTGATAAGATATATAGTGTAGAGAACCTTAAGGTCTTATATTAAGGTGATGCTCATTTGGACTGATAAATCTAGACTTTTGGTGTTTTTTGTATTATAACGACTGAAAATATATAGCTACTGCTAGATTTTTAGGCGTAATTAAATTAAAAAAAATAAAAGTTATATAATCACAGACAATATAAAAGAAAAAAGCCAAAAAAATAAAAAAAAATAAAATTAAGTCAAAAGCTAGAAACATAAACTTGTTAGAGTAAGGTCTTAGCCCGACACATTGTGTTCTCATTGATTGTCTATGGACACTTGGATGTAAGACTGCACCTACCAATAAATATTTATATAAACTTTTTAAGGAAAAGAAAAGAGAGCCTTATTGATTACGTAGTAATAGAATTACAATCCTGTAAGTGTAGCTGTCTAGGCCCTGATCAATTTGGCTTTGGCTTCTGGCTTCTAGCTTATTTTTTACTATTTATAAATTTCGTCTTTTTCTGAACTTTTGGCTTTTTGTTGAGCTTTTTTGCCGGTTCTTTTTTTTCCCGTATTTGTTTGTATTATACGTAATGGGCTAACATATTTTTTATATTTTTAAATTTTTTTATATTTAATTATGCTAAATAAGCATCACATCATTCTGATGCTTTTTTCACCAATCTGATGTTTTCATTATAAGCCATGAGCTTTTCAGCCGAACCGATCACCACCTAATACATGTTGGTGCTTGTGCCCTCCAAACCGCACAATGCATATTCCTCTTAGCTAACTGTGCTAATTCATGAGCTACAATATCACACTCTCTTTATCTTGCACAGTTGCACACCTGGACTTTCGGGATGATGTTCAGCATGGTTGTGAACGTTTCCTGTTCTTCGGTGGAAAAGCATGCGCCTTTGCTCTGCAAGGTTGTGGATAATTGACTATATATTATTGTAATAATCTCAGCTCTAAAAAATACCACTGCAATTGTATTCTTTTGAAAAATGCCACTCTAATTGTGAAATACTCCTAGAAATACCATTATACTCAATACTAGCTAATTTTTATTGATATAAAATGGGGTTTTTATTGATTATAATGGTATTTATATGAGTATGAGATAATTAGAGTGGTATTTATCTACACAAAAAATGCAAATCGAAATACGAAAGGTATATGGATGTAAAATCGGCTTGTATTGATCATAATGGCATCAATAAAAGCCCATTTTACATGAATATACCTCTTTTATGTCGATATGTATTTTATCCATACAAAAATAATCGAGATATGGAAGGTGTATTCATTAAAATTAGCTAGTATTGAGTATAATGGTATTTCTAGGAGTATTTCACGATTGGAGTGGCATTTTTCAAAGGAACACATTTTCAGTGGTATTTTTCAGAGCTGAGATGATTGCATTGGCATTTTTCAGAGCTGAGACGGTTACAGTGGCATATAGTGTGCGGAGTGTGCGCCCTTATTTGGGGGCACTCCAAATGGCTTGCAGCTTCGACTTCCAGTTTCGGTTTTTAGTTTTTGACTAAAATTACATTGTAACAACCGTTAGCTTTTTAAAAATGAGGAGAAAAATGAGAAAAAAATAAACCGTTGTATCGTCACGGACAAATGCAAAGAAATACGGGAAAAACAAAAGTAAAAAATGCCCAAAAATAGCCAAAATTAGAAGTCAATACGTTCCAAGTGACTTTTAATTTAAATAAGCTAAAAGCTAAAAACCTAAAAGTTGAAACCGTTTGAAACGGTGATGTATTATTATAATATAAATAGGGTGTGGCGCATTAACGCCTCCTGAAACAAACAACTTGCAAGTGAGTTTAGATTCGGGGTTCTTTTACTGTACCTAAAAACAATACGAGCTATCTATTCTTTTTATCTAATGAACCAGATTAGTTAGGATTTAATCATATTATCACCGGTAGTACTAGCAGTAAAATCTTGAGAGGGGTATAATTGTAAATGGAACATATGGCATAAGAGTAATTCTACAAGCGCCACGATAGTGCACATACGAGAGATGGTGGTGGTAGTGCAACAAAATGGGTGAGAGGTGGGGGTGGCAGCGACTGAAAGTATTAATAATAGATTCGGAGGAAAAAATCTATAATACCTTTATATAAAAATTAGATTTATAAAGAAAGGTATATTATACTCTTACAAATCAGTAGTCAGATTTAATTTCTACTACCATACTATCAGTAGAATGTGCTGTAGAAAATCCCTAGTTTCCATGTCAATTTCTAAGTGAAATTTAGCATATGACCCATAGCTCGCTTTTACACCCCGCTTGACTAGCCCATCAAGATCAGGGCTTAGGCCAGCCACTCAGAATGTTGGCCAACGTACAACTATGCAATTAGAAGTCTTCACGTGGAAGCACTAGAGATGATACGTTAGTAATACCTACATGTCGTAACCTATAAACTTCGCGTGTGTTTTTTTTTTTCAACAGTTGATAGTTTTTTATTTTAGCGTGAGCTTTTATGCAAATGAACTATAAACTTTGCGTGTATTCTTTTTCAACGGTTGATAGTTTTTTATTTTAGCGTGAGCGTTTATGCAAATGAACCAAATACTGATAAACCATTTTAAAAATATCAGGTCTGTTCTTTTACAGCTTTTGACTTCTACTTTTAGCTTTTTTATAGTGTCTTTTTAAGATGAGGTCTATTAGTTAATTGTAATACGTAATATACCGACTTCATTTATATCGGCAAAAGCCGCACGTGAATTTCTGTTACTCTGAATCTCTCATACGAACAACTCAAAAAATATAAGCTGTAACTAAAAGTCATAAGACTCAGCTAAAAAGAATAGACCTATTATTCTAATATTGTTTTGAAATGGTGATAGAGAAGCTGACTGATTCATTAGCTCGAGAGAAACATAAATTATAAGCTTAAAAGAATATGCTGATAGGAAAGTTTTTTCAATAGATGACAAGAAACAGGCAGGACAAACCATGAGAGAGGGGGAGACGCAACTATGCAAGTACTAACGGCCGTCAATGGATAAACCCTGGACCAAAACCGCTTAAACCAAAATAGGTAATCCCCCTACTCGGTCGTCCGATTCCTTCCAACCAACCAAGGAACCCGCCTCACCGGCACGTTGTCCCGGGACCCACCCGTCATACACGTACTTTGGAGATGCCAGAAGTAGATGAACACACCCTGGCCAAGCGCCTCTGCGCGCTCGCTTTCTCTTGCTTCTTCCAACTTCCCAAGTCCACCTGCCTCCTCCCCCGTCCTTCTCCTCATAAAAGGAAGCAAAAAAAAATCGAAGAATTTTTAGAGCTCCGTACCGTGGACGACTCCCAAGCCAAGCCAAGCCAAGCCACGCGGAATTAGCAGCCTTCTCTCTCGCGGAAAGGCGGCTGGGCGAGACCGTCGTCGTGACCCCAGGTCGGTGTTGCTCGCCTCCGCTCCGGCGATGTACCCGGTGGCGACGGGCCCGCCGCCGGCGCGGCTGCCGGCGGCGTCGAGGGTGGACAAGGCGACGAGCCACCTGCTGCAGGGGCCCGACTGGGCCGTCAACCTCGAAATCTGCGACACCCTCAACGCCGACCGCTGGTGATCGATCGCCCCCCTCTCTCCTCCTTCCCTGGCTTTGTTTGCCCCTTCTAGTTCTCGCTTGCAGAATCCGCGTCGCCCTGGTCGCTTCGATGCTTGCGCGGAGAAGAATTATGGTGGGAGGTTGGGACTCGTGTGGGGAATTTTGCTGCTTTGTGCTTTCTGTTGCGGCTCTGCTGTTTTGGGTTTTGGGTTGTGTGGGGGCGTTGACCCGATTGGTTGAGCGGGTTTTGGTCGAAATTTCGATCAATTTGGACATTGTTAATACCTAATTGAAGTGGGATTGAGATGATTATTGGGAAGTAGCCTTCAGTAAGTTCGGATTGTTTCCTGGTGGTTAGAGCATCTCCAACAATCCTCCTAAAAATCCACCCCAAAAGACACCTTTTAGGGGCAGCTCAAAAAAATTGTTAACCTATTTTAGTCCCCTCCTCCAACAGCTCCCCTAAATATATCCTAATAGTATTTTGAATCTGACTCAACATTAACAACCGGCCCATTTACTTTGCTCGATACCTATTTTTATTAGTGATCAAGTCGGTCCATCCAACCGAATAGAATAGGGAGATTAAACCAATCCCGTGCGTGTGCGTACACGGACGACGGTCGCTGTATAAATATCAAACAGTGATTAGAAATCAGGACCGACTAGAAAATGAAGAAAACACATGCAGTACATGACGTGAGACTAGATAATTGAGATGGGAATTCTTACTTTGTACATTTCAGTAGCGTGTGTGAGGAGCAAGGATAGGACCCAAAAAGTTCCGGTTTCTACCTAGGTTTTGGGAGAGTTTTGGGGGGGAATAGAAATAGGGGGGTGTTTAGGGGAGTTGTTGGAGAAGACTTTTTACACAATTTCCTAATAATTTGATTTAGGGGGAGATTTAAGGGGATTGTTGGAGATGCTCTTACTACTATGCTATGAGAAGGGCTGTAATCACTAAGCAGTCGACCTTGCAGGTTACTTTAGCTTAGGGTGGCATGTTTCGGGGGAAAAATAACTTTAGCTTAGGGTGAGTTGAGGAACTGCAGCTCGAGCTAAGGTGTAGTCCTGTCTCGAGCTTCCCCTGAGTTGTCTCAATCGATATGACGGGATTTGCGTAGAGGGTCATTGCAATGGCTACAGTCTACCTTGCAAATGTTACACGCGACGGCGGAGGAACGACGAAGTAAACAAGATCAATCGCAGAGAGACACGAGATTTTAACGTGGAAAACCCTCCCAATGCGAGAGGAAAAACCACGGCGCCACCAAGAACAATCTTCACTATATCGGGGTGAGGTTACAATGCCGGGATTTACAACTCTAATCTCATATCCCAAACGGCGGCTTACGGGAATATATATAACAGAAACCCTAATTCGACTAGAATCCATACCGCGTGGGGGCTTTGCCACGCACTCTCAGCGCGCCCTCGGTGCACGGGCCTTGCACAATGGGCGCCAGGACTCGCTCCGCTCCGCCCTAAGCCTCGGCGACGGGCCTCCGCTACGCTCCGTCCGTGCCGGCCTAATGTATAGAATTTGGATCACAAATCAACATACTCCACCTTGAGACAAATTCCTTCCTGTAGCATAAATCAATCCTTCACCTGAACACAACAAAGAAAGAAATACTTTCGGCGCCACACACCCTCTTGGGCTAAGTCAGAATACCAACTAAGCTTGAGCAAAGCTCAAACTTAGCAACAGAACTGGCTTTGTCAACATATCGCCAGGATTTTCATGAGTGCTAATCTTGCATACCTTTAGCTTACCCTTTGCAACAATATCTCGACATAATTATATTTAATCTCAATGTGCTTTGTCCTCTCATGAAACATCGATCTTTAGTGAGATAAATTGCACTGATCATCACAAAACAGTTAATGCAAGAATCAACTCCAAGAAGCTCAAGAAACAAACCTTTCACCAAACCGACTCTTTACTTGCTTCACACATAGCCATATATTACGCTTCGGTGGTAGACAAGCGCAACAACATCCTGCAAATGTGCCTTCCACTCACAAAGACAACCTCCAATGGTAAATACATAACTCTGTGAGCGACCTACGCTTATCCAAATCACCAAAGATAATCGAATCAACATAGCCAACGAGTTCTTTTCATCTGCCAAACTTCAAACAAGCATTCGATGTGCCTTGCATGTACCGAAAATCCACCGAACGGCTTTCCAATGCTCTTTACCAGATTAGCCATATATCTACCGACCAAACTCATAGCATAAGATAAATGCGGGCGAGAGCAAACCATGGCATACATCAAAGACCCTACAAAGACTAGCATACGGAACTCGGACATGTACTCAACCTCCTCATCGGTGCTAGGACATTGTGAAGTCGACAATTTAAAGTGAGGTGCAATGGGAGTACTCACGAGCTTTGAATCATGCATGTTGAAACGATGAAGCACTTTCTGAATATAATTTTGCCGACTAAGAAACAATAAACCGAAGCACGGTCTCTAGTAATTTCCATACCTAGAATTTTCTTAGCAGACCAAGATCCTTCGTCTCAAATGCACTTTGCTCAACTGAGACTTCAATGTAGTGATTTCTTTCTTGCTCTTGGTAGCAATCAGCATATCATCAACATATAACGACAAGTATATAGGTGATCCATCAACAAATTTAATGTAGACACAGCTATCATAATCGAGATCTTTTAAAGTTATTTGATAACATAAATGAATCAAACTTCTTATACCATCGACGAGGAGACTGTTTCAAACCATATAAGGACTTCTTCAATTTGCAAACATGATCCTCCTTACTGTGCACTATGAACCCTTCTCAGTGGTCCATGTATATCTCCTCCTCAAGATCTCCATGCAAAAATGCTGTCTTCACATCTAGCTGCTCAAGCTCAAGATCACGCATAGCAACAATACTAAAGAATGTACGAATTGAGCTATGCTTCACAACTGGGGAGAACACATCATTATAATCAACACCCGGAATCTGACTGAAACCTTTAGCTACTAACCTTGCCTTAAATCTTGGAGGCTCACTAGGAGATAGGCCCTCCTTCCTCTTGAAGATCCATTTGCAACGCACGGTCTTCTTATTTTTAGGCAAGCGCACCACGTCCCATGTGCCATTTTTCTCCAGGGACTGCATCTCTTCTTGCTCCGGCCCTAAGCCTCCGGCGACGGGCCTCCGCTACGCTCCGTCCAGAAGCTGGCCTAATGTATAGAATTTGGATCACAAATCAACAGCAAAGGAAAGAGCTACATAGGGCTCCATAATGATGTGGAGTAGTTCTAGTTTATGTTGCCCAGATACCCCGATACGGATACACAATACGTCGATACCGCGATTCACCATTTTTCCAAAAACACCGATACGATGATACATTTATATATATGTAATAAAGATAAAAAAATCAGAAGTTAATGAATTCTTACAAGGAATTGAGAAACCGAGAATACCTTAATATTGATGTAGCAAATTGCTTTGTTCTCTAGTGTAGTACTCTTCATATTTCCTTGAAAGAAGGCGTAAATTGTGGTGCGCAAATACGAGATCCTCAGCATGTCCAGGGTTCAGCCTACAACAATGCAATTGCAATCAAATTCCAAGCAGGTGTAAGAAATGGTAAATTAAGAAAAGAAAGTAAGTATAGAGCCTATTCTTCTTCTTTATTCTTTTGCTGTATTCAAACAGATAGATACAGTGAGGGGCTATCCTCTGTGAACACAGACCTAAAACAATGATGACAAGTTCTATATCAGTAACTCAAGTAGCCCAATGAACTTCTTGCTCAGGTCAGGAAGGTTCCTCATGTTCAAATCCCTTATCAGACTTCCATCTTCTATATGTTTATCCACAACTTCAAAATTCGCTTGTGTAACACTGAAATAGGCATCACAGGTTTATTCAGAAGTTCAAGACACCAAAATAGAATGTCAATGAAGGATTAGAAGCTAATAAAACCACGATAGGATAAACATACTTTTTCTCACGTTGACCACACACTAATGTATTGATGATGTTTTTGAATAAAGCATAGAATTCTCTGATAGCATAGGAAAAATATGGATCCGATCCCATTCTCTTCTTCAGATCACGATCTTTTCCACCACTGTCTTTTGCCATATCCAACGCTATTGGAATATGAAACCAGTAAATAAACAATAAATTCCTGGATCCAGCAACATAGTAAGTACAGGAATTACAAAGTGATCAAGAGGAAACACCTTGCCAGCAAATAGGAAGGGTGGCCATTGGATTATATCCAATTCACGATCTTCACAGTATGGAACAAGCAGCAAGTCCATCTCCCTGTTATCTATGAGATCTTCACGCAAACTTGTGATAATTAGGTTCCACATTTGAGCAAATCCTGTAACCATTTTCTCTTTCTCTTGTTCATCACCAGAAGTCTAAAAACTCAAGTATGTCAGATCAAAGAAATGATGGATATTACATCTTCAATACTGATCTGCCAATAATCTACTCATGACACCGAGCTTAAGACACGAAATCCATACCTTAGAAGGTTTGCTGGAAAAAGCAGCACAAAAACCTTTACTCTTGTGTGCATCAGAAGGAATCAAGTGTTCATTGAAGGCCTCAGGCAAAGATTCAAAGCGAGATCTCAACATTCCTAACATCCATATCTGATTTCATGGACCAACAAAAGGTTCAACACAGATCCAGGACTCACCGAGGGGGGCCGGACTGTGGAGGCTGCGGCTCAGGGGTTCGGTGGCATGGAAGCTACAGGTGGCAGTGTCTTGGAAGGGAAGCAGGCGTGGAGGCTGTAGGCGGTGGTGTCTTGCCAGGGAGGGAAGGGGAGCGTCGAGGCTGTAGGCGGCGGCACGGGGCCGGGAAGGAAGGGGAGCTGGCCGGGAAGGGAAGGGGATAGGGAGGGGGAGCGGCCATCTAGGGAGCGGCGGTGGCGGCATGGGGGCCGGTGGCGCCGTCTTGGCGGTGGCAAGGGTGCGGAGAGGAGTCGGGCACGTTGGGCTCGTGGAAAGATTTGAAATGGATGGACCGAATGGGGTGGAGCCAGGTTATTAGGTCAAGGGGTATCAAAGAAGTATCAGAGAAGTTTCAGAAATTATTTTCTTTTTTGAAAAATCAATAATTCGGGGATATATGCAGGATACGTATCGAAGTGTATCGATGGAGTATCCATATCCATATCTGATACACTATCTGATACGGATACGTTGATTTTGGGAAGTATCCACGAATGTAGGTTCTAGTTGTTAGTGAGGTGCTTGCTTGTCGTTCCCATTAATGAAAAAGAAGAATTCTGAAGGTAGCTTTGATTCATGGTCAAGAAATATTATGGTTTGATTCCATGATGCCAATCTGAGAGACTTCTTGTCTAATTCCGATGCGTAGGCAGTTGGCAACTGTGCTCTTTTGGAACTTTTAGTCTAAATTGCATTATAGTAGTTGTTCATGATAAAAACACATTTGATGTTCAGTTCTGTTGAGGTATGGGTTAACCATGTTGAAGTTAGGCGTTCATTGTATGTGCATGAGGTTGCATTGTTGTATAGCATATGATTTATCTTTGTTTCACTAGAAGACTCCAAAATTTGAACTTTTAAGCTATATTTTGTTTTTTTTACTTGTAGATGGGAGGACATCCGTATTAACTTATATAATTGTAGGTAAGTTTTTCCTTACTGAGTACTAATATATTTGTCACTTTGAATCAGGCAAACAAAGGATGTGGTAAAAGCAGTGAAGAAGCGGTTGCAGAATAAGGATCCAAAAGTTCAATTTTTCACTTTGACGGTGCGCACTATAATATATGTCATGATTACTATTATTTCTGTAATGTGTTTCTGGGAAAATATTCTATTTTTTTTGTGACAACCTTCAGTTATTAAAACAAATTCAGGTACTGTAATACGTATCTGTCACAGTCAGACTGTCATCTTGAGGAAGCAGTATATCAAGTTATTCTGCCTTTAAGACAACTTTATGGTTGCTATTTTTCTTGTTCACATTCATTGCAAAATCTTTGCAGCTGTTGGAGACAATGATGAAGAACTGTGGTGAATATGTTCATTTTGAAGTTGTTGAGCAGCATATTTTGCAAGAAATGGTTAAAATTGTCCAGAAGAAGGTATCTCCCTTCTTTGGTCCTTTACACTCCTCTCATTACTATTCTCATGTTGCTTAAAAATGCCAAGAGAAGTAAAAACAGGTAAGATCTTTTTTTAATACTAACAAGTACTATATCTTTAAGGAGGGTGTTACTCAGTGTTAAGAATTTTTTGCAACATTAATTTATGTCTACGTGTTTAAACTACACAAAAAGATTGAAGTATAGATAATTTTGTCAGGACATTTAGAACTTAATGAATGTCACTAATTCTCTAGTGCTACATGCTTCATACTGTCTTGAGTAAAATGGGTATGAATATTTTTTTTAGAAAAAGCTCTGACTAGAGAAGAACCCTAGATAACATTGTTTTTGCTTGGTTCTTGATTCGATCATCCCTATTGTTTTGTGGCTTCTGCAAATTTTGTTTGTATAGCATGGAAGCACACCAGTGCACTTTGGTTTTGCACCATTAATAATCAGCTATTGTCAAAATTAGATTTATCTCAAGTTCATATTGTTATCCACTGGTTGACTGTGTGCTACCAGAGTTCATCATCCAACTGTAGTTATAACTTTTGTTGTTTAATCTTTACAGTTGCAAAATCAGTTGATGCTTCTGAAGTCACATTTCTTTAATTACTATTCAGTATGGGCATTTCCCAGCCACTAACAACTCAGCAGTTTCACTTGTTTAATTTGGTGTTTGAATCAAACCATCATTCTTAATTAGAGCAACTTCCTTGCTGTTATTGTGTGAACAGCTATTATTTGCAATCCATTCATATGGATCGTATAGTTGGCACTGGCATTTTGTGGTTCTGTTGTCAAGTGTGATTTCTGATTAATTCACTCATTTTATTCTATTCTTTTTTATGGAAAAATGATGCTAAGTTCCTGGGTATATTGACTTTCAATTATCCATGCAGCATGATATGCAAGTGAGGGATAAGGTATTGATACTTCTGGACTCATGGCAAGAAGCATTTGTTGGACCTGGAGGCAAATATCCACAGTATTACTGGGCATATATTGAACTAAAGGTTTATCGCTATTTTTCCCCCAATGTAAAACCTCACTGCAACAAAATCAATGTAGTGCTCGTAAATTGATGTGTAGCCAAAAGCTTCCCTGAAAGAAATATTCAAAGCACAAGTGGATCGGTCATCGGTTGCAGATAATTATTTATGTTTTACTATTTATGGAATAAGACTACTGAAATTTGACCATATTAGCTAATGGCAAAATCTGTTACAGAGGTCAGGAGTAATGTTCCCGCCGCGTCCTATAGATGCTCCTCCAATATTTACTCCTCCTGCAACACATCATTCTCAGTCCTACGGTTCACCTACGTATCCTGCTGGAAGTTTAAATGAGAGAATGGCATCCGATGTTGAAACATTGAGGTTCTGTTCTTCTCAAGTACTTGTTTAACTTTTCTCATTCCAGCTATCTCCTTTATTACTCCATTTTATGGTTATAACCTTTTATCCCATTTTTGCTTCAGTTTAGGGGACTTGAATAATATTAGAGATGCAACAGAACTACTATATGATATGGTGAACGCTTTGAATCCTGCTGATCGCATGGTAGTACGGAATTCTCAAAAAGAAAATTATGCAGCTAGTTTTGTTGTAGTTCAGGCAGATGACCTATTCAAATTTTGGTGATTCCAGGCTGTTAAAGATGAAATTATTACAGAACTTGTTAGCCAATGTCGTTCAAATCAACAAAAGCTCATGCGGTTTGTCAGTTCGACAGGGTAAGCTCATCTCTCTCAGGTTGTACTAATTTTCTCTTTATTAATGTAGTGTTTCCCTGGAGTGACTTCGAAGTTTACTGTTTAGTGTAGCACATGAATAAGCATGGTTCACATTTTGCAATTTTATGCCATCTAAATGGCAATGTAGTGCAGACCACGCCACAGAATGTAATTAGCGTGTTTTTGTGGTTCCTTTTGTTTAGGAATGAGGAGCTGCTGAAGCAAGGCCTAGAAATAAATGATCGCTTACAGAGTGTACTTGCAAAACACGATGCTATTGCTTCTGGTGCTCCTTTGCCAGTTGAAACACCAAGTAGAGACGAGTTACCCAGAGAGGATCCAACACCACAGCCATCTGCACCTCCTATTGCATATAATGAGGCTCCCGTTGAAGAGGATGAAGATGATGAGTTCGCTCAGATAGCAAGAAGGTACTTAAAAGTAGGCTTTAACAACCAATCTATGCATTCCTGATCAGCAATTAATTCTTTATGTTTTTTATATGTCTACAGAAAAAACAAATCTGCGATAAGTAGCGATGAGGCATCATCCAGTGCTGGTGATCATGCCCTTTTACCTGTTGATCCAGCAATTTCTGAAGCCTCATCTTCTGTTGGGAGCAATGCACTGGTTCCTGTTAGTGGTACACGGACAAAAGAGCAGGATATGATCGACCTTTTAAGTCTCACCTTGTACAGTCCTCCTGAAGCATCTTCAGATTCAGCAGAGAGCCAAAATCAGGCTCAGCAGACTGCCATATCAAATGGGCCACAATTACAATCGAACTATCTGCCTGCTGCATCGAATGGATCACATTACCCCTCCAACCACCAGGCGTATCCAACAAATCAGGGGTACACTCCATACAACAATTATGTTGCACCTTGGGCCCAAACCGGACAGAGCGCACAGCATGGAGCATACGCAAGTACAGCTCAGCCTGCACAATATGCACCTAGCCATCCGGCACCGCCATGGGCCATGCCTGCAAGTGTCGACTCTACTAATCCTTTCCAGCCTGCCGCATACCAAATGCCCAACCCTCCTGTTGCTTCTGTTGCCCCAAAAGCTACCTATCCAGCTCCTACAACGCCATATGCTGGTCCGCCAATGCAACATGTGCCTTCTCCAGCCCCCAAGCCAATGCAACAGTACAGCTCGTTTACTTCGCAAGCAAACAATGGTCCGACCATGTCTCCAGGTGCTCGAGTGAATGGGAATCAACGGCCAAAAGAAGCTCCAGCAGCCGCAACGAAACCGTACTACATGCCAGACAATTTATTTGGTGATTTGATTGATGTGAAGAGTTTTGGTGCTGGAGGTAAGATGAGCAGAACGAGCAGCATGCCTAGTCCAAAGGGCGGTGGTCAACCAATGATTGGTGGAAAGAAATAGGTTTCGTGGGTTAAACCCAGTCGCTACTGTCGTTTGGTGAGGTGTACATTTGCTGTATATTTCTCTCTGTTCAGGTCACGTCCCCGTGTTGGTTGCATTGGTTAATTTCGTGGCTGCTGCATGTGTATTTATTAAAAAAAAATTTGTAGAGCGTCATTGCTGTAAATGATCAATGACATTCTTCTGAGGGTTGCGTCTTGATAGAACACTTCAGCCATTGTTTGCTTCGGTTCTTCCTCATTGATTCTGTTGCATCGTTTGCATGGGTAAAGCATATGTACATAAATTCAGTTGATGTGCAAACATTTTGTGGTGCATAGCGCGTTTGTACTGCCCGTATAGTTGTATCAATTTTTGCATCCCGTGAGTTCTGAGCAGTGATAGACTGACGGTGTTTTTTTTCTGGAGAGCAGGAAGATGTAGGGATCTAAAAGCTGGCTACGTACAACAATACATCTGATTAAAAAGAACTCATTGGTCACAAACAGTTGTTATTAAGAACGGCAAGCTAAATTGGTAGCTAGGAAACACCGATTGGATGACGACCGGAGCTGGTACGCATCATGGGTTTGCAGGACGGTATCAGGAGACAACGAGGTGCTGTCTCACAAATCGTCTCTTATTTATGGATACGGATCCCATGCGAACCACGTCTGAATGTACGTGGTGGTCAGCTTCGCTCTGCCTCACAGCTTCGACAGTGCAATGTCCATCACCTCGATGAAGAAGTCTGCAATTCGAAGTTGTTGATCATATCGTGTTGTAATTATGAAGCAGAAGTTTTACTGAAACATGTGTTAGCAGAGGAGCAGATCCTACCGGAGTCCTCTTTAGAGAAGCACAAGGGAGGTGTTATCCTGAACACGTTCCCGTAGAAACCACCCTTTCCGACCAGCACGCCCATATCTGTTAAAAGAATAAAACACTCGGATCAGAGATTGCTTGTTCTGCATCTAGTTGTAATTAAGCTGGAAGAGGCATTGAAGCTCAAGGAACCGCACCTTTCATGTGGTTCATGACATGCGCAATCTCAGCTTTGGCCGGAGTTTTCGTTTGGCGATCGGTTACCAGCTCAACTCCAAGAAGAAAGCCTCTCCCCCTAACATCACCGATAACTGCAAAGCCACAGAGCACAAATGTAAGTAACAAAGCTACCCTGAATGTATGTGCTTGCAGTGTGATTTTATCTAGCTGCTACTTACTTTCATGTTTCTCTTTCAGAATGTTAAGTCGTTCCTTCAGATAAGAGCCAACAACGAATGCATTTTCCTGGAGCTTCTCCTTCTCCAGTACCTTGAGAACAGCGTGCCCGCCTGCAGTGCTGACAGGGTTACCACCGAAGGTGTTGAAATAATTTCTGCGGGTTAGCACCTGGGCAATCTCAGGCGTTGTAACAACTGCTCCTATCGGTATGCCATTTCCTATACCCTGAAGACGAGTAACAGGTACATGTGAGCCAAGGGGTTGAACAAATTGATGAGTGGTCCATAATGAGACAGCATGAAATGCATGAAATCTGAACATTATGGAGAGATTATCATACTTCACCTTTGCCATTGTAACCATATCTGGGATGACACCATGCCCTTCAAATCCCCAGAAGTGGCTTCCAGTTCGTGCAACTCCCGCCTGAACTTCGTCAGCGATGCAGAGGCCACCAGCTTTCCTTACCATACTGTACACCGCAGGCAAGTATCCTGGTGCCAATTCAACTATTCCACCAACTCCCTGCAGAAAAGAACATCTCACTTAAAATCACTTTGTATTGAAATGACTAGAGGGGTATGACAGTGCACTGATATTGACATACCTGTATGGCTTCTGAAATGAAACCCCCGACTCTACCCGTAGTCCCAAAATCAATGATTTCCTGAACATCTTTGGCATACTTTTCTCCATCTGAACCGAAAGCGCCCCTATACGGGTCTGGATTAAGTGCATGGTGCACTCCACTCTGGATACATTAGAAATCAGCCTATCATTATCGTCTTATGTCACAAAAACAAAAGCTACTAAGATGTGGATGTTAAAATACAATTGTAAAAAAAAACAAGCAACCAAGTGACCAGAGAACTCTGGTAACTTGCATGTAATGACCAAGTTAAAATTCAATGTCTTTACCTAATGGCATAGAACCAAAAGCAAAGCAGACATTTACCTGAACAACGTTAAATTTCCAGTTGCATTGAGCAGTAGCACCCATTGTTCCAGCTGCATTCCCGTGGTATCCATTCCTAAGCGAAATAATGTCGTGGCAACCAGTGTAAAGTCGTGCAATCATCAATGCAAGTTCGTTGGCCTCTGTACCAGAATTTGTGAAGAAAACAACCTGCAAATAACAACAACAGGTTCAAATGAGTACATGAAGTTCGATCTCCCAAAATAATCATTGAATTTCCAAAATAACTTCAAGTACAGAAATGTATAAGGTTTTTTATAGGCTGAGAATACCTTCAGATCACCGGGCATTTTGGATGCCAATGCCTCAGCAAAATCTGCGATGGCATGATTCAGATAAAGAACCGTGGAGTGTTGTATCCTCTTTGCCTGGTTGACTATGGCTTCAATCACATCAGGGTGGCAGTGCCCACAACAAACGGTTGCAATGCCACCGAAAGCATCCAGGTAGCGGCGGCCATCCTCGTCGAATAGGTATTGCATCTTCCCATCGACTATGTTCAACTGCAATCAATGTTGTATGATAAAATGATCAATTTTCAGGGTTGGAAATTTTCAAAGATCAATTTGTCTCGAATAATATTAGCTTTCTTACTTAATCTGTTTATCACCATACTATGCCCCATTGGATTATTACATTGAATACTGATACAGTCTCAAGTCTCAAAATAACAACAGCATGACAGGTAATGGTTCATTTTGTTATCCCCCCTTTTCAGAATTTTTTTGAACTAGCCCTCTTTTCAAGAATACAAGGGGATCTCAAAGGGCTAGCTGGTAGAGTTTTTTTTCTCTTCCTTTCTCCTTCCAGTTTATCAAATCACATACATGGCCACATCGAAAAGTATTTCACACATGATACACGCGTTGCTTTGAGTATGGCACTTGAGCTCCAGTGTGAGTGGAGCCAGCAAGTTAGGTACAGAGTTTAGTTCCGTCCGCAGGAATCCAATCTTCACCTTTCTTTATGTACTTTGGCAATGCATGTGCAATTTTAAAATGGTAAATTGTCGGTAAACAGTAATTACGAATCTTTAGAAAGATAACTATGTTGGTGGTGCAGCCACAGATGTATGAGATCCAACAGACTAACACAAGACATGGTTGTTCAAATTTTGGTCTGTAAAGATAGTGAAGCCTGATTTCTTATTAACTACACATATTTGCAGGCAAAACAGAGCAGCCTGCTATTTTCACAAACCAGCACAAAACCTCTAGGTCTAACTTTGCAACAACCCAAGAAAGCCCTTTTGCAAAGATCACCTATCACCTGCACTTGCCGGACTAGAAAAATGCTATAGACAAATAATTATGGTCCTAGAGATAGAGAGAATTGACTTCAATTTCTGTACTTGATTGTCTA
The DNA here is from genome assembly GCA_036346575.1 of Dendrocalamus sinicus. NCBI lineage: Eukaryota > Viridiplantae > Streptophyta > Magnoliopsida > Poales > Poaceae > Dendrocalamus > Dendrocalamus sinicus. Next base: position 29,003,498 of record CM070654.1, read on the forward strand.
AGTTCAAATACAGCATTACTACACTATGCAGTCCAGAAATTTGTGACTGCTAGCATCTTTGGAGATTCTGAGGCTATGCTTATGTTGGTTTCTGTTTCTATCTTCTGCTTAAAAAGCCAATACAAACACCTGGTTTCTTGAAATGGCTTCTCAACTCTTCTCGCTACATCTCGCGCTCTAAGGGTAAGGTAGAGAGTCACTGGTGTATCACTCACCTTACTTCTCTTGCTGCTGTCATACACACGCATCTCTCCCTCATTTTTTGCACCGCTCACCCTCTTCTATCCAAAAGTCACTTCTTTCGGCTACTATTATTTATTTTAAACCAAAAGTTATAAGTCATAACTAAAATGCATCAGCAAAATTCAATACGAATACCCCGATCCGAAGGGCATATTCAAACAGACCTTAGATCTATGGTTCCCAATCCCAGATCTCACCTTACCTCGGATTAGGTCAGAACACATGGCAAAATGGCATTCCTGCCAAACCTATCAAAAACCGACAAAAAAAACCTAGTTTGCAAAAAGTCACCTTTTTCTCATAAGAGAAAAAACACTAAAAGCGATCGGCAAATTCAAGATTTGCCACTTCATTCATCGCCACTTTAAAATTTGCCAGTCCATATCTCACTTATGTGTGGGATTGTGAGTCCAGCAGCCACAAATCTGTGGCAAATCCACACACGTGAGTCTAGAGCCACAAATCTGTGGTAAATGCTGAAATATGGAGCGATAAATCCTAAATTTTTCAAAGAATAAACAGAAAATTTACAAAAACAAGAGCGGTTTGTAAGATTTGCATGCCTGATCATTGGAAATGGAAATCGCAGTTTTTTTCCCTATTGTTTTAATCTATTTTGCATTTTTGCTTCCTCCCAAGAAAGTGGAGTGGTGGTAAGGGCGTGGCGGGTACGTACAGGGCGGTCGTAGAAGTGGAAGAGGGAGGGGCTGAGGAACTCGGCCCGCTTCCGGAAGATCTCCGCCGCCCGCGGGCCGTAGTACGGCGGCGGCGTGTACTCGAACGGCGGCATCTTCGGCGCGCCGCCGCCATTCTCTGCCGAGGGGGCGGCGGCTGCGGATAGGCTGGAGTGGGCCCGGCCGGGGGCGAGCGCGGCCTGGAGGAGCCTCCGGGAGGAGGCGGCGAAGCGCTGCATGTCCGTCTCTCTCTCTCTCTCTCTCTCTCTCTCTCTGCTGGTGGGACCTCCTCCGGAAGCGGTGCGAGTGCGCCTGAGCTGGTTTATGCCTTGGCGGACGCCATGGCTACGCGCCTACGCCTATAAATAGACGGGCTGGAGGAAGACGAGGTGTAAATGATGGGTCTGCCCTTCCCTCCGTTGGGCGCGGCCGCGCGGGTATCATCGTTTGGTGGCGTGCGAGCTGCCAGGTTGAGCAGAGCTGCAGTGTATTGTTGTTAGATACTAGTTATCTGTTCATGTGAGTAATAAAATTTACTGATTATGTAGAGAATTATGCTATAGAAAAGGGTTATTTTGATCAGTTAAAAAGTAAAAAGTGATGAGAAGTTAAGAATGAGACGGTTGAAGAAGAAGAGATGTACAACCACCAACTCGTTCTTTTATAATAGTAATAAACACAGATTGATTGCAGATGGATAATAGTTCTATTATATTTATTTTTATATTTTTTATATGTAGATGTAAATACGAATATCTCGGATAAGACTATAAATACGAATAATGTTGAATGCAAATATAGAGCGAATACAAATCGAATCAAATACGATCACGAATATTTCTGGGAACATAAAAACCCTTTAAATTGTACGAACAAAATAAAAAAATAGTTAGTTTATTTGATCTAAACATTCGTGAATAACATTTATGAATTCTTCGTATAGCCTAAGGTTATGTATATGTTAATGCATAATAGGTTACTAACGTATCTTGTAAATGGGTTGGGTTGAAATAGAAGATGTAGGCTACGGATATCCGGTCCCTGAATATCCGGATAATCCGAATCCGTATTTGTATTCGACGGATAGTGAGCTACCGAATCCGTATTTGTATTCGGCAGAGAAAATCCATATTCATTTCCGATCTGATATTATCCAATAAATATCCAAGCCGATATAATTCGTATTTAAAAATTGACCAAGTTGACCGGAAACTATCTAATCTGTTTTCATTCCTAGCCATTGTGTTTCCATCAGCATAGTTTTAAAAACCGGACTAACCATCGAACCGGAGAGGCCACCAATTCACTGGTTTAACTGGCAGTTAATCTGATTGCTATCTTACGAAGTTTATTTTGAAGCAAATAATGAAGTTGTTAATTCATAGTCATCATCATAAGATAGCACCGCCCTTTCTTTTGCTTTCAGTGTGGTTCATAGCCACCGTGGCCCTATTTCAATGAGTATCTGCTTCTAGTTTCCGGCTTCTAACTTTTTAATTTTGTTTGGATTTTAGCTTTTTAGGAGCTTTTTGTCTTTTCTTTTTTCACTTTATTTCTTTGCATTATCCATAATGATGTAACTTTTTATTTTTTAAATTTAATTACGTGGAAAAAGTTAACAGCATGTACGGTATATTTTCAGCCTCTACAGTAAAAAAACTTGAAGCTTGGGCTTATAGCCCTCTCAAGTCAGCTTCTGTTGTGAGCTTTTTCATTATTCCGCACTATTCTGGGCTTATGTGCACTGTTTTAGGTTTATTTTAGTACTATAATTGATGTGAGATTTTTCAACGTAAATAATTTTGTTAAAAAAAGTTACTATAAAGAAATAAAAGACAAAAGACAAAAAAATCTAAAAGGATAAAAAAAATAAAATTAAAAATCTAAAACTGAAGCCCAATGGAGTGGGCCTAAGGCAGGGCTCAAATTGGGCGATAATTAAAGCATTCATCATATCAGATGATTATTGACGTGCATACTTTACACCTTTCTTCAGAAGGTAGCGCCAACAACCATGAACACATGGCAGCACGTAGTGAGCGAGACATTCACCCATCCCGTACGTCCTAGTCAGGTTTTGTGCCCACAAGGCCACAATAGGATAAGCAGCCAATAGATGTTTCTGGAAAGGACGATAAGAGCAAATTTAGGGCCTGTTCTTTACCTCACAAGCCGACGGCTTTCTACTTACATGCATCAACTTTCAAACGGATTTTCTCAAGACGAGGTCTACAAGTTAAACGATCTACACGTTAAAAGCCCAACATCTGTTCGCAAGTAAGTATCATCTCCGTAATCAGACTCAGAAACAAAGATAAAATTCAAAAATTTCACCAAAGCCATAAGCCGCAAATTAAAAGAACATGCCCTTAATAGTACAATTACCTTTAATACATTTCCATGTCATCAAAAGATAATGATGTTAAGTGGTTATAAGTTGTCTCTACAAGAACTCTCAATCATTTAATACATACATGGGTATTGATAATTTAATATATGCATGGGTATAGCAATTAGTTCTATGGGTACATGCATGGATAATGCATCTTTTCCTGTGCTATAGCCTGACTCTTGCATGGGAGTCGGCTTGGCTCTCTCTCTCCTTTTCTCTCCCCTCCACATAGGACTATACTGACATGGATTCCCTTGTAGCTAGTACAGTCAGCCTTATTAAACTTGCTCTAAGCTGCAGTGCCTAAAGGACTATTGCTGATTAGTTAATGTGCTGCTTTGCCCGTGGATTTCTCCAAGGGCGTCCAGGTGCTGACGTGATCGTTAATAAACTAAACTCCAGTTCAGTCTCTTCTACATTTGCTCTAGGACCCCATGCTTCTAGATTTAAGACTAAAGACTTCAGGCAACAAAATCAGCCACCAACAGTATAAGACTGGTCAGATTGGTCGGTTTGATCGCTGAGCCCAGTCTAACCGCAAGTTCAAGGGTTGTCTGATCATTGAGAGAGGTCTGATCGTATGTCCAAGGACAATCTAATCAGTACTCTATTTTTAGACGTGAAAGCCTCTCGGGACAAAATTCAAATATCAATAACTTGCTCAATTATCATCAAAACACTTCTAAATTTTGCATGAAACTTGTTGAAGGTATTAGGAATCTCAACCAATTAAGAATCATAATGTTTTTAGGGTCGGATTCACTGAATTTGAGAGAATGAAATTTAGGGCACACGAGCATCAAAAATAATAAAACTCAAATTACTTCTTGCTCATGAGGATCTAATACATAAGGTCTTTCAGATCTATTCTCGCATGTTCTAGCAAAATAATTTAAGTAAGAGCTCAGACTAGAACACCCACAAATACAAAATCATAAATCTAGCTCAAGAATAAACAAAAACAAGTAAGAACGCAAACAAGAATATGATTGAAACAAATCTTTGATCTATTACCAATGGAGTATGAAGTTTACATACTCATCGATAATTACTAGGGGTGCCAACAGATCGAATATGTATCGAATAGTGGTCTTTTCATATTTGTATTTAAAATGAATACAAATTTCAATTCGAATATGCTCGAATTCATATATATATATATATGTATGTATGTATGTATATATATATATATATATATATATATATATATATATATATATATATATATATATATATATATATATATATATATATATATATATATATATATATATATATATATATATATATATATATATATATATATATATATATGTATGTATGTATGTATATATATATAATAGTAAAAGAAATCATTAAGTTAAGATCAAGCAATTGTATTCTACGATCGGCTATGCCTAACCATTTTTGAACCCAGAGCAGGATATTTTCATGAATATTTCTTCATCCTCATCTATATCCCGCACTCACTAAACCTTACCTCATATCACCAACTTAATCATAATAAAGCCTAATTGAGTTCATTTATATTTATTTGGACTTTTGTGTTATTTAGATTTTTTTGGATTCAATTGCTTATTGTGTAATTAGAATTTAGAGTCTCGAAGAAGCAACAGATCGAGCGAGATCAAGATTCAAATAGAGACAAAGACCAAGAGTTCAAAACCATTGACTGAGAAGACTTTAAGTAAAATCAAGGCCATAGTAAATTGAGCAAGGTAAGTCATCACTTTGATTATATTGCATCTAACTTTTAAATGCAAATAATTTTATTTGAAAGTATAAAATTGCATACTTTACTTTCTGATGCAAATTGTATTTGCATTAGCTCATAATTAATTCTCTATGGTTAATTGCTTAATTATACCACACTAACTAATCTTGGACATAAAATTTTATCACCTAGCAATAATGGTAAACATACTAATAATAAGTCCATATATAAGCGTCATGCTTAGTCTTTCTTAGATACTCGTGGCTGTAATTTGCCCTGTCATTATTTTAAACATGAAAACTTGGTTGGGGCAGTCAATGATGGGAAGTGGCTAGTATGTTGAACTCAATTATTTTATGCTCCCCAAAACCCTAAAACTTGCTTTATATCTCAACGGATAGTAAGAAAGATTGGTGCGGATAGAGCATAAGAATGCGACTCTGATAAAACAGCCCAGATAACCATAAGGACTTAATCTTGTAACCCCTTCCTAATGTAAAATAGTGCAACTACAAGTCTATAATGGGTACGATCTGGCTAATTAATTTGCATTAACCCAACACGGGTTGCGCCGTCTGGTGGAACACGGTCAAGTGAGTTGGATAGAAGCTTTACATGTGATGGCGCAAGAGGGTGTTCCTGGAGAGGGTGGTTTGAACCCCACAGCGGTGGAAACCTTAATGGATGCAACATTGTTGGGAAGATGCATTATAAAGGCCTTGTGGTAATATTCTTGAACCGCGTGTCTAAGAAAACTTGTGGAATATAAGAAGTTAGTTATTTCTTCTGAGTAAAGTATGTGACTTCTATAGAGTGAAACATGTTCGAACAACCATGTCCACGATCATGGGAACTTACTCGAGTTAGTGTCTATTTACAAAACGATCTTTGTGGTTGGGATGAAAAACAGGAAGGGTGGTGGGAACCTTGACTTTGATTTTCCCTAGGTGGTTGGAACTCAGTGATTATAAAGGGTGGTTAGAACCCAAAAAACAACTATAGTATATTGTGGATGGAATCATGCTCTCTAAAAGATGGATGAAACCTACACTACTATTATTATTGCACACTCTTACATCCTTTAAAAATATAGTTTAGTTAAAATGTTAATTTTCAGGCTTTCTACTTATTGTACATTAATGGTAGCTTTTTGCAAATAAAGGAACCTCAAGCTTCCATATTGTCAGCCTAGTATCTATTATAATTGTATTCCGTGTCATGGCTTGCTGAGTACCTTTGTACTCACTGTTGCTCAATTACTATTATTCAATAAGTAAGGAGAAAGAAAAACCATGTGACCATTTAAGGGCGTTAACACGACCGAAAGATGATGATGCCAAGAACTAGGTTGTAAGCCCTAATTGGTTGCCTGTGGCCATATCCTAAGGGTTTCACATGTGTGAAATTTCTTTTTTCACTACTGTTCTTTAATGGTTTCGGTCTGATCAGCCCATGTATAAGTTTACTATTGTGTTAGTCATGTTTCCGCAAGATATGTATTTGAAGTTCAGTCATGTATCTATGAATACTGTCTACTGATTTAATAATAGTATAGTGGAATCATAGAGAATTTCGATTGTAATTTCCAGGTCCGACGGTCCGTTTTCCGCATAATGGTCAGACCGCTGACCTTATGGCGGTCAGACCACATGAACCTTGACATCCGAATTGTAATTTCCGAGTTTGACAGATTGCTTGCCCCATGGCGGCCAGACTGTCGACCTCATGCGGTCAGGCCACATAAACCCTGACAGCATAAACTAAAATCTCAATTTTTTGAAACTTTTGTAAAATTCAAATTCAACCCAACCAAAATATCAATTATTCACCACAAACATATATTAGACCTTAAACATGATCTCTCATTTCCTCTCTTTATTTTCCCCTCCAGTCCTTACCCACACTGTGAGTCTCTCCTCTAAAGATCTACTAACAATATTGCGACGACGCAAAAAGCAGATGCTAGTGGTGCAATCTCGACTCTGATGTACTCCGTGGCGAGGAGCTCAGCTCGAACTGGGATACTTACTAGCTCATAGTAGGCCTGTTTGGGAGAGCTCCACCAGCTCCAGATTCACGAAAAACAGATCCGGATCCACTTTTCCAAGCCAAACACCTCCAGCTCCAGCAACTCCACCGTGGATCTGCTCCACCAAAACCATGGATCTGGCTCCAGATCCACCAAATCCATGGAGCACCTCAAGGGGTGCTCCACCAAACTCAAGTTGGTGGAGTTGGGGAAAATTACCCACCATGCCACTGATTACACACAAAAAAACGGTTCGATCTTTTATTTCCCGTCGCTTCCGTCGCTGCGCTGTCCTCTCCGCCGCGCCGTCTCCACCCCCACCACCGCGCCGCCCGCCTTTGCCCGCCTACCGCGTGCTCGCCTCCTCCTCCTCTGCGCGCCTCCTCCTCCCGGCCGCGCGCGCCTCGCCTCCCCGGCGGCGCGCCTCCCCTCCTCCCGGGCCGCTCGCCTCCGCCGCCTCCGCTCCTCCCGGCCGCGCCGCCTCGCTCCTCCTCCCGGCGCGCCTCCTCGCCCGCCTCCGGCGCGCGCCTCCTCCTCCGCCTCGCCTCCTCCTCGCTGCGCGTGCGTACGCCACGGCCAGCCGCGCTGCCCGCCGGCCGCGCCGCCGCCGCCACGCTCGCCTCCTCCTCTGCGCGCGTGCATCTCAGCGGGAGGAAGAAGAATGGAGCTCTCCACTGACGCGTGGGGCCCAGGTGGAAGTGAGATAGAGAGGGAGGTGGAGCTGTACCAAACACTTTGACGAATCCCAGATCCACGGTGGAGCTGCTCCACGGTGGATCCAGGTGAATCTGGTGGATCTAGGTGGATTTGGAACTGATGGAGCTCTCCCAAACAAGCCCTAAACTCTGCTTTCGCGAGATTTTGATGAGGTTTCTGCTTTTGTACTAGGCCGCTCCATCTCTTCAATTATCAGCTAAACATTCAGGAACTTTTGGCTCAGCTTGGCCAAGTGGTGCCGAGTCAGCCTGCTGATCCAACCGAGCTGATGTGCTTGCTTGTCCTGGTTGTCAATGAACCAAGTTGTGCGTGAAGCGTAAGAGGTGACGTGTAGGCGTGATTATTTATGTAGGACCCGGGAATCAGGAACGTATTCCGTGCCGTGTACTCATCGTGCTTTATAGGATGGTGGAACTATTTCTGGAGTTTTTTTTACCGAATTAGCCGTTTTTAGGGTTATATTTATAAAAATGATGTTGGTCACGCTGAAATAGTTAAAATAGCATTTCCATTGTACGGTGGCTGTGCGGCGGAGCCCTAGAGGTAGACACGTCAAGGCGCCGCACGGCTATCGTGCAGCCAGGGCCTGCCGCACGGCCGAGATGGGTGTCGCACGGCTACTGTGTGGCAGGCCATTAGCACCTTCATTAATTAGTTTGATTAGCACAAATAGGGAATTTATTTTGACGCACTGCTTGTACACATTTTTACATATAGCAAATGAGCTTCAAAAGTTACAAAAAAATTTTGTAAAGCCTCCCGACATAGCTTACTTCATTGTATAATTTATTCGTAATTTTATCCTTTCTGAATATTACTTGAAAAATCATTTAAGTAAACTATATTTTAGGATTTTTTTATGGGAGCATATCTAATGCTAATGGTGTATTCAGTACTAACATGTAAACGCCAACGTGGGCCATTGGATCCTCGTCAAGAGGCTAGGATCAAGGCGGGCGGAATCCCTCAGCTCACTTATGTGATTTTCTGGAAACCCCCATGTAACATCCTATAAATTTAAATTTGAAAATATAAAAGTTCTTGAATTATTTTGTAATATATGTTATTGAAATTTGGGTTTTATGGAGTTTTCCTGAATTTGATTGAGGTTTTAAAATGGGAGAAATTCATAAAAGACAAAGACCCACATTAATAGTACCAAAAAGGTGAATATGCAAATAATGAAAACTCAAAATTTGTAAATACGAATCTGAAAAGATGATTCAGTATAAGAAAAGAGAAACCTGAGTTAATAAAATATAAAATTTCATTTTGGGAATGATAGTACAAGGGTAACAAAAATAAATAATTAACATATATGCAATTATATACAAAAGGACTAGTATGGTAAACAAAAGCATAAATATATATATATATACATTGATAATGGAATGAAGATATATATGCAAAATTTAAATAAGCCAGCAAATTAGTAATATATGAAATATTAAAGGGAGCAACAAAATTAACAAAACAAAAAAAGGGGGGGGGAAGGATGCAGCCGACCCAACTCTTCCGCCCCTCCTTTCTTCTCTCCTCCCTCCCGCAGCTCGCTCTTTTCTCTGCGCTGCGCCATTCCTCCCTCTCTGCGCCGCTCAGCTTCTCTCCGCCCCGTGGCACCCATGCGCCACCATCGCCTCCCCGAGCTGTCCATCTCGCCGGCGCGCGCCGCACTCCACCCCTTTCGCCGCTCGCCGCCTGCCGGCACCATCGCCCACCGATTTTTTTCCCTCGCCCGTTACGTCGACTGGCCACGCGGCACCAAAGGTCTGCCCCTGCGCCATGCCCTGCTCGGTCATGCACCCGATCGCCTTTGACTCGCTCCGCGTCACGGTGCTCGCATCACGCACACGCTTGAGATGACCGCGCCCATACTCGCCCCAACGTCGCGGTGCCTTCGTGGCCGCCACCGTCCCATCCCGAGCTGCGCCAGAGTTGTCGGCCACAGGAGCTCGACAGCGCACTCCACGCCGCGCCATAAGAAGCCCCGAACCTCTCTCGGCTCCGGTGTCTCCCATTTCCTCTTCCTTGCTTCCCGCCACCCCGCCCCGGCTCGGCTGCACGCCACCACCGCCTCGCGCGACTCCGCTCTCCGGTGAGCCCTCCAAAACCGAGCGCCCCTTCGTGCCCCTAGGCCCCACCGCTTCCCGCGGTTTAATTGAAAATCCGTGCGCTGAGACCCCGGTTCGGCCTTCTTCTTCCAGCCGGCCGCCATCGCCTCCGCACCGCCGACGCCGCTCCTCCCTCCACGGTGCGTGGCGTCTCAATTCCATGCACCCGAGCACCCTCACCGCCCGGGTTTCGACCGCCGCCGAGGCCCTTGCCGCCGCACATCTCCGGCGCCGTCGCATGCCCACGCCGCCTCGGCCATCGCGCCGGCGCGCCGGTGCCTCCCGGCTGAGGCCACTCGCACGGTAAGCAATCGACCGCCTCTCTCCGCTCATGCGCACGCTATCCTCCCCTCTCTTTCCGGGCCGCGGCGCCAGCACCCACCTCGCCGCCGTCGCCTCGGGCTATTGCCCTCCCACGCCGCCGCCGCCTCGGTCAAAGCGCCGCCCCATCCTCCTCCCTACCTTCCCGAGTCCGCTTCATGGGTCGCGCCTCCTCTGGCTGCCTCGCGGCGACGCCACCCTCTCGCCCCTGCCGCGCCTCCTGTTCGGCCGAATGGGAGCTCGCCTCATGCGCGTAGCATCTAGAAATATTTCCCCTCTGCTGTCACAAACGAGCGGCACTCGGTTGGTTAGCCCAACCACTAGACACACATGCGATCCTGGGTTCGATGCAACACCGCACCTTTTTCTCTCATTTTTATTTTTGATGTTTGTGGTCGTTTCCAGTAAGAAAAATCAAGGAAAATAGAGAATAATGTAGAGAAGCTAAAAACATTTAATAGGAAGGTAAATAAGATTATTTGAGATTTAAATTTTGGTTAGTTCATATATGAGTAACTCATTTAATTAGAGCCTAGTTACTAATTAAAGGTAGGGTGCGAAAAGTGAGTACAAATCTTGCTTAAGTCCATAGTCTCCTAAAATGATAATTTAATATATGAGGCCTTCCAAACAATATATATGTATATGAATCATAAGATCTTGCATATTAGTAAAGATCATAAAGATTAACCACTAAATGGTTTAGAAACATAAATGTATATACAACAAGTTGTGACCAGTATAAATGGATTTTAATTCAAATTAAGCTAAGCCTAGTGCAAACTAAGGATACATAAAATGTTGTACCACAAAACGTTAAGATCCTAGACTTTAAGATTAATTCGGTAGGCTAATTAGTAAATAAAGGCCTATATCAGAGATTGTTCTAAAACTTAATAAAGGTATCCAAGTGTTATAATACCTTTGACTAAAAGATTTATAGAATAAGTGCAGATCTCATCCATCAGTCCCGTTTGCCCTTACCATAACCTGAGTTGCAAGAAATGCATACCCTAAAGATAAAATTTGTACACTAAACTCCTGCACCCGTCTATAGGTTTAACCCGACTCATGGAACTTCCTTGATAAATAACAAAATAATAAAAAGAGATTATTAATAAAAAGATCAAGTTATCATATGCTATTACCAACCTTGCCTCAAATCACCGAATCACCCATTAACTCGTAATAAAACTAAATTGAGTTTATTCGGATTTATTTGGATCTTTTGAGTTACTTTCCTTTATTTGTATTCAGTCATTTAGCACGTAATTAGATATGGGAATCTTGAAGAATCAAAGGATCAGGCGTGATCAAGAGCGAATCGAAGATAAAGACCAGAAGCCCAAGAGAAAGCATTGAGTGAACTCAAGATCGCGTAAATCATACAAAGTAGTCAATACTTTGATCATGTTGAACCTACATTTCGCAAATTACTTTGCTTTAAATTATCAAATTGCATGCGGTTATTTATATGCAAATACATGTTAATTTAAGATTCTAGTTATATCCCATTGTGTACTTGGTTAATATTACCCTCCTTTGAAATATTTGAACATGTGAACATTGTCGCCTCTAGCACAAATTATAATAGTAACCTTTCAAAATAAGTCCGTAATTGTATGCCATGCGTAGTATTGTTTAGGTACTCATGGCGCAAAGCGCCAAGCATCACTTTTAATCATGAGAAAAGTTGGTTGGGCGCTCATGGTGATAATGATCGTGTATGTTGGATATGGTTATTTTGTATTCCCAAAACTCTCAATTTGCTTTAATATCCGAGCGGATGGTTTGGGGCTGGTATGCGGTGCGAAGGAATGCACAAAATTGTGGAGTGTGGTAGAACCGCTCGATAATACTAAGGACTGAATCTCGTCATGTCAACCCGTAAAAGCAGACAACCACAAGTCTCAGTAAACTACAACTTGGCTAAGTAAATTTATCGAAACCCCTGGAATCATCTCACTGGTAGTGGATAGAAGTGGATACGCAAGGGCAAGAGAAGGCCTAAAGGGACACCGAGTGGAGGGTGACGTTTCCCAGTCGTGCTAGCGCAGAGGGGAGTGGAGCCCGTACGCTAGTATCCGTGGGGAACATCCCGTGCATAGATGGGACCCACCGCAAGTGGGAGCAGCCCATAAGGTGAGATGACAAAAGGGACTAGATACTTTGAAAAGTCACTGTGATGGTATGCTCAACCACACTTCTAAGGAATCGTGTGGGGCAATGAGTTGATTGTCTCTTGTGGTGAAAGTGTACAAACTCTGCAGAGTTAAAACTATTCGAATAGCCGTGCCCACGGTCAAGGGCGCATATGGGAACTTAATCGGATATAGTTCGCTTTAAAAACATTGGAAATCGAATGGGAAACTTGAAGGGCGAAGGACCGCCTCGTTTGGAATTGTCTGGCGTCGTCCCCAGTGGTAAGTTAAGCGGCTATAACGTCAAGAAATTGCTATATGGTGCAGATGCCATGTAACGGTGGATGGAATCAAATCGATATTAATAATGCATTTCCTTGTACATTATGATTTGTTCCAAAATTGCTAAGTCATAGGACTTTTTAATTAATTGTATTCAAAAGCACTATACGCAAAATAAAATAGCCCGAGCCTCTCCTTTGTTAAGCCATGCATACTATTTAATTGCATTCTATGTATTGGCTCGCGGAGCACGGGGTCGGAGTGCTCATGCTCGCTTTGCGACAAAAATTCGAATCAGAAATCAAATCACCTCGCCAAAGAACAAGATTGGACAAGCTGGGCAAGAAGATGAAGATGTCAAGGGCTAGGTCGCGAACCTCCAGTTGGCTGCCTGTGGGCATGTCCTGAGGGTCCCACCTGTGTGCTTCGTTTTTCCGCTGCTGCAATTTAATGATTTCGGCCTAATCGGCCCATGAGTAAGTTTACTATTACATTTACGCTTTCGCATGATATGTATTTTGATATTCGAATCAGAAAGCGTGAGCACTATCTACGATCCAGGAATAGTGCAAGAAATCACGAGAGAATCCGGATTGAAAAATCCGGTCCGACAAATGATGGTATCGAGCATATCGATTGCAGTCGTGACCTAGTTAGCATGGTCGTTAGTTTCATAACTAGAATTATTTCTTCGAATCTATTTCAAAAATATAAGTTGAATGCTCATTCTCATCTATCTTAGATGATTCCCCTTATCCATATGTCGCCCAAGCCATTTTGGATCTGAAGCTCTCTTACCTAAATTCAAAGTGATGAAAATCCAAAGACTTCTCTTGTAAACTTTCCATGAAAACGCACTTAGAGTCAAGAGTCTTAGTGCTTAACCTTGAAGCTCCATATCAAAGATTATTTTATTTTGGAGAAAACAATAGTGTGAAAATTGGAAGAACAAAAAAATTTGGTGGAGCCTAACGGAAAGGATTAGATTGATTAGATGGATGAATAAAGTTATTCTTGGAGAAATAGGAAATATGAAAGTAATTGCGGAAGAACAACATTGATAAATAATTCTTGGGAGATATTTACAATAGTGGAATAATGGAATATGATCGATTGCTAGATAAATTGATAGAGTTTTGAGAAGTTGGAGATATGATAACAACTTTTGGAGTACAGACTGGATTAAATAACGTTATTCCTGGAGGATGCTTACAATAATGAACAAATTCGAAGGTCGAAAGTAAAGATTTAGGATGGTTACTAAATGAGTAATTATGATTTTGAATACCATCTTGGATTATTAGGAAGTCCTGATACACATGACACTGGTGGACTTAAAGGTAATAATGTTGGATAATCATCGAATTCAGAATTGAGGAGTATATAGACAATAAAGATTCAAAGTTGATCATTGGAGAAGCAAACTATGGATTTGGATCAATGACACCATCGGCTTATTAGGAGGTTAAGATACGAAAGTCATCGGTGGATCTAAATAAACAAAGACTTATTAGGAGGTTAAGATACGAAAGTCATCAGTGGATCTAAATAAACAAAGCTAGATCTTCATAGGATTGGAAAGCTGATAAAAATGGAAATTGACGAACCTGAGATTGGATTTATAAAGATGTTGTGGAAATTCAGGCACATATAAGAATTTGGTAACCTTGATTCGATTAATGAAATTTTAGATGGACAATTTATATATAGGTGGATTTATAGTAAAGGTATTGTATTTTCATTGGATTGTAGAGTTAATAAGTTGACCAATAGTGGATCCGAGATTTTGATTATACAGTTATAGTGAAAATATGATAGTTAATCCACAAATATGTGATTGAAGGTCAAATATTTATGCGAGACTTAGATAATCATGACTAGATTAATGAAATGATGGATGATACAATAGGACGAGTATGATTGGTGGATCAAATAAAATAGATAATCTCCTTCGCTGTTTGGAGTCTTAGATGGCAGTAATGCCATGAACAATTAATGAAGAAAGATAGCCTAATTGTAGTTTGCAAAAGTGGAAGTTAAATTATAAAGGCCATTGGATTCTAAGCCTTATGTACAAAAAAATCATATGGGAGTGAATTGATTCAGTGATGGATAGTTGAACGTTGGAAGAGATTAGGATACAAAAAAAATCTATTTAGCCACAAGGATCATTTATAAAAAAAATGAGTGCCAAAACCAATGAAACTATCCCAAATACTTTCCATTTTTTTATTAATTACAAAAGGAAAATTTTGATCCTTTTCTTATGCCCCTACTCCAAATATTAAGGTTAGGAACGTCGAAGATGATCATGAAGATAAGATGGTCTCGTTTTAAACGGACTGTGCATATCAACCCTGCACCCTCCTATGTGTGCTCCCCGAGTAGACGTTGTATTGTTGCAAGATTCTATTTGGCCCTGTGCACTGCCTCTTGCCCTCGGGCGTCCTATTTCGCAGTCACAGGAAAAGCTTGCTTTTAAAATTTTGTGTGGTTCTGTATCACCCTAGCTTCCGGGGTATCTTCCTTTAAAGCTGAATGGGTTAAAACACCTTATCTCCGCGATTTAATCCTCATCTCATGCTATTCCCTCTCACCTTTTCTGAAAACCCCATGGGATCCGAAGGAAAGAAATAACAAGTAACCTAAAACTAGGGCAATCAAGAAGAAGTGAAGACTCTGCAGCCTTCCAATATTTAAGGAAAACAACATCACTGTGAAGAAGACTACCTGCCAATCTCGTGATGACCAAGACATCTAGAGTACAATGGATGATTAATGACAATCGTCATTTATTTAAGGGGGGTAGCACTACGAGATAAAACGTCGAAAAACTGCGGCAAAGTCAAGGAGCAAGCACCACAAGACGCACGACCTCTCCAGAAGAATAAAGATCTCCTCCCTCCCTTTTTGCCTCCTTTAAGTGCAGGTCCTCTTCCCTTTTGTTTACCCCTACGGCACAGACCATTGCTACCCACCTATTAGTAAGGAAATTCTACAAGCATATGTCCAATAGACGAAGCAACTACTCCATTCTACGATAACGTGAAGACAACAACATCGAGAGCAAGAATTTGGAAGTCTACAACCTATTTGGAAGAACAAGGTCTTCTCTCTTCCCTTTTGACTTCTCCAAGTGCTAAACCCTGTTGTGCAGATCTTCATCTCTCGGTGGAGCTAAAGAACTATACGTCGAGCAGCACCCGGAAACCCATTGCTAGCTAATATAACCCCACCTCCTTTCTTTCAACTCTACCGGAATCTCGGGGTCGAGATTCATTTAAGGGGGGTAGATTTGTAACATCCTATAAATTTAAATTTGAAAATATAAAAGTTCTTGAATTATTTTGTAATATATGTTATTGAAATTTGGGTTTTATGGAGTTTTCCTGAATTTGATTGAGGTTTTAAAATGGGAGAAATTCATAAAAGACAAAGACCCACATTAATAGTACCAAAAAGGTGAATATGCAAATAATGAAAACTCAAAATTTGTAAATACGAATCTGAAAAGATGATTCAGTATAAGAAAAGAGAAACCTGAGTTAATAAAATATAAAATTTCATTTTGGGAATGATAGTACAAGGGTAACAAAAATAAATAATTAACATATATGCAATTATATACAAAAGGACTAGTATGGTAAACAATAGCATAAATATATATATATATATATACATTAATAATGGAATGAAGATATATATGCAAAATTTAAATAAGCCAGCAAATTAGTAATATATGAAATATTAAAGGGAGCAACAAAATTAACAAAACAAAAAAAAGGGGGGAAGGATGCAGCCGGCCCAACTCTTCCGCCCCTCCTTTCTTCTCTCCTCCCTCCCGTAGCTCGCTCTTTTCTCTGCGCCGCGCCATTCCTCCCTCTCTGCGCCGCTCAGCTTCTCTCCGCCCCGTGGCACCCATGCGCCACCGTCGCCTCCCCGAGCTGTCCATCTGCCCGGGCGGCGCGCTCGCACCCACCCCCGGTTTCGCCCTCGCCGCCCACAGCTCGGCACCATCGCCCACGGATTTTTTTTCCCTCGCCCGTTGCGTCGACTGGCCACGCGGCACCAAAGGTCTGCCCCTGCGCCATGCCACGCTTCGGTCATGCACCGCGCGCCCTTGACTCGCTCCGCGTCACGGTGCTCGCATCACGCACACGCTTGAGATGACCGCGCCCATACTGCGCTAACGTCGCGGTGCCTTCGTGGCCGCCACCGTCCCATCCCGAAAGGCCGCGCCCGAGTTGTCGGCCACAGGGCTCGACAGCGCACTCCACGCCGCGGCCATAAGAAGCCCCGAACCTCTCTCTCGGCTCCGGTGTCTCCATTTCCTCTTCCTTGCTTCCCGCTCACCCGCCGGTTCGGCTGCACGCCACCACCGCCTCCTCGCGACTCCGCTCTCGGCGAGCCCTCCAAAACCGAAGCGTCCCTTCATGCCCCTAGGCCCCACTGCTTCCGCCGGTTTAATTGAAAATCCGTGAGCTGAGACCCTGGTTCGGCCTTCTTCTTCGGCCGCCGCCATCGCCTCCGCACCGCCGACGCCGCTCCTCCTCCACGGTGCGTGGCGTCTCAATTCCATGCACCGAGCACCCCTCACCGCCGAGGTTTCGATCGCGGCCGAGGCCTTGCCGCTGCACATCTCGGCGCCGTCGCGCATGCCCACGCCGCCGGTCATCGCCGCGGCGGCGCCGGTGCCTCCCGGCTGGGCCACTCGCCGGTAAGCAATCGACCGCCTCTCTCCGCTCATGCGCGCGCTATCCTCCCCTCTCCTTCCGGCCGCGGCGCCAGCACTCCACCTCGCCGCCGTCGCCTCGGGCTATTGCCCCCACGTCGCCGCCGCTCTGGTCAAAGCGCCGCCCCATCCTCCTCCCTACCTTCCCGAGTCCGTTTCATGGGTCGCGGCCTCCTCTGCTGCCCCTCGCCGGCGACGCCACCCTCTCGCCCTGCCGCGCGCCTCCTGTTCGGCCGAATGGGAGCTATGCCTCATGCGCGTAGCATCTAGAAATATTTCCCCTCTGCTTGTCACAAGCGAGCGGCACTCGGTTGGTTAGCCCACCACTAGACACACATGCGATCCTGGTTCGATGCAACCAACACACTTTTTCTCTCATTTTTATTTTTGATGTTTGTGGTCGTTTCAGAAGAAAAATCAAGGAAAATAGAGAATAATGTAGAGAAGCTAAAAACATTTAATAGGAAGGTAAATAAGATTATTTGAGATTTAAATTTTGGTTAGTTCATATATGAGTAACTCATTTAATTAGAGCCTAGTTACTAATTAAAGGTAGGGTGCGAAAAGTGAGTACAAATCTTGCTTAAGTCCATAGTCTCCTAAAATGATAATTTAATATATGAGGCCTTCCAAACAATATATATGTATATGAATCATAAGACCTTGCATATTAGTAAAGATCATAAAGATTAACCACTAAATGGTTTAGAAACATAAATGTATATACAACAAGTCGTGACCAGATAAATGGATTTTAATTCAAATTAAGCTAAGCCTAGTGCAAACTAAGGATACATAAAATGTTGTACCACAAAACGTTAAGATCCTAGACTTTAAGATTAATTCTGTAGGCTAATTAGTAAATAAAGGCCTATATCGAGATTGTTCTAAAACTTAATAAAGGTATCCAAGTGTTATAATACCTTTGACTAAAAGATTTATAGAATAAGTGCAGATCTCATCCATCACCCCGTTTGCCCTTACCATAACCTGAGTTGCAAGAAATGCATACCCTAAAGATAAAATTTGTACACTAAACTCCTGCACCCGTCTATAGGTTTAACCCGACTCATGGAACTTCCTTGATAAATAACAAAATAATAAAAAGAGATTATTAATAAAAAGATCAAGTTATCATATGCTATTACCAACCTTGCCTCAAATCACCGAATCACCCATTAACTCGTAATAAAACTAAATTGAGTTTATTCGGATTTATTTGGATCTTTTGAGTTACTTGCCTTTATTTGTATTCAGTCATTTAGCACGTAATTAGATATGGGAATCTTGAAGAATCAAAGGATCAGGCGTGATCAAGAGCGAATCGAAGATAAAGACCAGAAGCCCAAGAGAAAGCATTGAGTGAACTCAAGATCGCGGTAAACTGCGCCAGGCGAGTCAATACTTTGATCATGTTGAACCTACATTTCTGCAAATTACTTTGCTTTAAATTATCAAATTGCATGCGGTTATTTATATGCAAATACATGTTAATTTAAGATTCTAGTTATATCCCATTGTGTACTTGGTTAATATTACCCCTCCTTTGAAATATTTGAACATGTGAACATTGTCGCCCTAGCACAAATTATAATAGTAACCTTTCAAAATAAGTCCGTAATTGTATGCCATGCGTAGTATTGTTTAGGTACTCATGGGCGAATGGTGATAATGAGTGGTGTATGTTGGATATGCACCCAAGCATCACTTTTATCCGAGCGGATGGTTTGGGGGTGGTAATCATGAGAAAAGTTGGTTGGATAATACTAAGGACTGAATCTCGTCATGTCAACCTGTAAGCAGTACAACCACAAGTCCAAAACTACAACTTGGCTAAGTAAATTTATCAAACCCACAGAATGGTGATAATGAAGAGAAGGCCTAAAGGGACACCGAGTGGAGGGTGTATGTTGGATATGGTTATTTTGTATTCCCAAAACTCTCAATTTGCTTTAATATTAGCGAGTTCGCTTTAAAAACATTGGATGGTTTGGAATTGTCGCGAACCTCCTATAACGTCAAGAAATTGCTTGCCATGTAACGGTGGATGGAATCTAAATCGATATTAATAATGCATTTCCTTGGATTTGTTCATATCATAGGACGAGGCCATCCTATTTAATTGCATTCTATGTATTGCTTCGAGCACGGGTCTGCTCATGCTCGCTTTGCGACAAAAATTCAGAATCGAAATTCACCTAACAAGATTGATTTGAAGATGTCGGGGCTAGGTCCTAATCGGCCCATGAGTAAGTTTCTTCTTACATTTACGCTTAATCGCATGATATGTATTTTGATATTCGATATTCGAATCAGAATCGTGAGCACTATCTACTGATCTAGGGAATAGTGCAGTAAATCACAGAGGAATCCGGATTGAAAAATCCGGGTCCGACACCCCACGTGTGGCGATGCTTTCTTGAGAGCAATACACCTAAGGCATCCCTCGGCACCGCCCTCCCCGTCCTCCCCGAGTGCTGCTCTCCTCGTCCTCCCCCGACATCGCCCTCTCCATCCTCCTCGAGCGTTGCCCCACCGCCGCCCTCAGCCTCCCTCCACCACTGGCGCCGCCCACCCGCCTCCCTCCACCCCCTCCGGCCTCCCTCGACGCCACCCCTAGCCTCCCCTAGCGCCCCCTCCTCCATCCGCGCCTCCCCCTCCTCGACCACGCACTGCTTCGACCACGGCAGCTTCGACCATGGCAATTTCAACCATGACGGCTTCAACCATGGTGATTTTGACTACGTAGGCTTCGACCACGACAGTTTTGACCACGTCGGCTTCGACCACGAAGATTTCGACCACGGCGACTTCAACCACAGTGCTTGGTCGAAGCCACCGTGGTCAGGGAGGCGCTGGCTACCAGAGGGGAGGAGGAGGTGTTGGGGAAGGCTAGAGGGTCGGCCGAGGAGACCGGGTGGCACTGGGAGCCCGAGGGGCGGCGGCGCAAGGAGGCGGAGGGGCGGTGCTGGGAAACCGAGAGGCCGGGGGCAGCGCTGGGGGAGGTCGGAGGGGGCGACGCCGAGGAAGGCCAGAGGGTTATATTTATAGAAATGATGCTGGTCACGCTGAAATAGTAAAAATAGCATTTTTACTGTACGGTGGCCATGTGGCGGAGCTCTAGAGGTCGACACGTCAAGGCGCCGCACGGCTGTCGTGCAGCCAGGGCCTACCGCACGGCCGAGATGGGCGCCGCACGACGACCGTGTGGCAAGCCATTAGCACCTTCATTAATTAGTTTGATTAGCGCAATAGGGAATTTATTTTGATGTACTGCTTGTACAAATTTTTACATACAGCAAATGAGCTTCAAAAGTTATAATTTTTTTTGTAAAGCCTCCCGACATAGCTTACTTCATTATATAATTTATTCGTAATTTTATCCTTTCTGAATATTACTTGAAAAATCATTTAAGTAAACTATATTTTAAGAATTTTTTAATGGGAGCATATCTAGTGCTGATGGTGTATTCAGTACTAACATGTAAACGCCAACGTGGGCCATTGGATCATCGTCGAGAGGCTAGGATGGGCAGAATCCCTCAGCTCACTTATGCGATTTTCCAGAAACCCCCACGTGTGGCAATGCTTTCTTGAGAGCAGTACACCTAAGGCATCCCTCGGCACCGCCCTTCCCGTCCTCCCCAAGCGCCGTCCTCCCCCGACATCGCCCTCCCCATCCTCCCCGGGCGCCGCCCCACTGCCGCCCTTGGCCTCCCTCCACCACTGGCGCCGCCCAGCCGCCTCCCTCCACCCCCTCCGGCCTCCTTCGACGTCACCCCTGGCCTCCCCCAGCGCCGCCCCCTCCTCCATCCGCGCCTCCCCCTTCTCAACCACGCACTGCTTCGACCACGGCGGCTTCGACCATGGCAATTTCAACCACGACGGCTTCAACCACAATGATTTCGACTACGTAGGCTTCGACCACGACAATTTTGGTCACGTCGGCTTCGACCATGGTGTAACATCCTAGATTTCGAGAATTCAAAAATGTGGAGTTTGTAAAAATTTTTCTTGCATTTTGCTAGCACACCAATTTCTTTGAATGTTTATTTGGAGTCTTTTTGAGTTTTATACCATACAATTTAATGACCAGGGTTACTCCCAAATGCAAATAATAATATTGTAAATTATAAAACAGAAAGTGTCATTACAGATCATGGAATTAAGGTGCCTACACCTTGAATTCAAATTATAGTCAATAAGATAATATCCAAACTAAAAACTTAGGTATTACATAATGGACATTAAAATTTGAAATCCAATTAAAGAAGTAATGGCTAAAGGAATATTAACAACTCACATTTTAATTGGTTGGAAAATTTTAAACCTAAATTTATGCAAGAACTGAAACTAATAATCTTGAATGTGAAATAAAAATTCAACTTCCCAGTTTATCATCCATATTTCCCCTATTTTCCAAAATCATGGCTGCAGCCTTTTTCTACTCTTCCCATTACCCTCTCTTCCTCTTACGTGCGGGCCCCACCCCTTCCCTCTCTCCTCTCTTTTTCCTGCAGCGCGGGACCGCTTTCCCCTCCCTTTCTTCCTTCTCTTTCTTTTCCCCCAGGCGCTGCGCTTCCTCCTCCGCCATTCGTTTCCTGTGGTCGAGCTCCTTCCGCGTCGCCTCCTCCTCTTTTTCCGTTGCTCTCGCTCTCTGCGCTTCTGCTCCCTTCGCCGCTCATCCGTTCCCTCCGCGCGCTGCCGTCTCGCTGCCTGCCACGCCTCCGCGTCGAGCATGCGCGGTCCATGCCCGTGGGCAATCCCGCAGCCCGGTCCTCCGCGCCTCTCCGCCTCTGCGCTTACAAAACAGAACAGCCCTCAGCCCCTTTCATTCCCCTTTGCCCTGTGCTTGGCTCCAACACCACGCCTCCTTCACCATTGCCAGCCGCCCGCGCTTCTGAGCCAAACTCCGCCGGTCCGGTGGCATAGCCCACAATCCATCGCGCCAAAATGCGTCCCTAAGCCTCCTCAAACATCCCTCCGAACCAATTGGACTCCCGCGCGCGAAAGCTCACTGCCGCCACTTCTTCCCCAAAATCCGCCGTCGCGCCTCCACTGCGCCACCACGCCTCGGGCGACTCCTCCCGATTCCGTTTGCGGTGAGCATCTTTGCGACGCCATGGACCCTTCCCACCGCCGGCCGAGCCTCCCTTGCCGGAGTTCCTCTGCGCCACGGTGCCCTTCTTGCGCGCGCCGCCGTGCCGTCGGCGGCCGAGGCGATCCCGACCAGGAAAATAGCACGGTGAGCATCCCCAAGACCCCTTGTGCTCCTGTTCCGGTCAATTTACTCTTCCCTCCACCACGGCGCCGCCGTCCTCCTCCCACCTCCGCCGCCGGCCGCCTCGGGCTGCCTCCCGGCCACCTCGTCGCCACCCCGACTATCGCGCCGCCTCTCAAGGCTTCCCCCTCTACCCCACAGCGCATTTTACTGGTTCGTGCCCCCTTTCCGGCCACTAGTCACCGCCGGCGAGTCCACCACCGAGGAATCCAGATGTTAATATCTGGGCCCTTACAGCGATGGTATGAGAGCATATCGACTGCAGGTCGTGACCTAGTTAGCATGGTCGTTAGTCTCATAACTAGAATTATTTCTTCAAAATCTATTTCGAAAAATATAAGTTGTATCACTCATTCTCATCTCTCTTAGATAAATCTCCCTTATTCATATGCTACTCTAGCCATTTTACTTCTGAAGCTCTCTTACCCGAAGTTCAAAATGAAGAAAATCTGGTACTCCTCTTGTAAATATTCTATGAAAACCTCCTTTAGGATAAGAATCATGATACTGAACACTGGAGTTTAGCTTCAATAATTGTTTTATCCTTGGAAGAAATGATAGTGTGAAATGGGGATAAACGAAATGGATGAACTTAAGTAAATAGATTGACCAGACAAATAGAATAAGTGATTCAGGAAGAAATAAAGAGTGCGAACCTAGTTAAAGGATTGCAGCAATGATGAATTGAAAAATCCCTGGAAGATGTATTAATGGAATAATAGGACATGATCGATAGCTGGATGGATTAATTGAAATATTTAGAAATTGGAGATGTGATAACAACTATCAAAGTATTGGCTTGATTAATAACACAATATCCGGAGGATGTAAAAATGAAACAAAATGGAGATAGCGAATATTTAGGTTGATCTCTAGAGGAGCAACTTATGGATTCGAATCCACAATACCAGGTTGGATTATTAGGGAGTCTCGATACAAAAATAATAATAATAAAAAAATCGGTGGACCCAAGATAAAGAATACTAGGCTCCCATTGGATTTAGAAAATGATCAAGTTGGCAAATAATAGATCTAAGATTGGGAGTATATGGACGTAGTGAAATATGAAAATTGAATTATAAGTCTTTGGTGGAAGATAAGCTTTATATGAAGATTAGATATCCATGGCTGGATTAAAGAAATTGAAAAGACACAATAGGAAGTGTAAGATCTGTGGATTGAATAAAAGACACCGCTATTTGGGTTGTAGCCAGCAATAAAGACAGATAGCATATGTACAATCTACAAAAGTGGAGGATAAATTATTAAGGCCGTTGGATTCTAAGCCTGGTGTATAAGCTTATGTAGGAGTGAATCAAATCATTGATGAATATTGGAGAGATTAGTATACCTTTACAACAAAAGGGGGTATTGCAAGGTTGCGTATTTTCAAAACAATTACAAGAATGAGTACTACTAACCTCCCAATACCTTCCTCTTCCTTCTATGGATTTCAACAGAAAATTTAATTCACTTTCTCTTACCCTTGCTCCAAAAATCCAAGATTAGGATTGTCGAAGATGTTCCGGAAGATAAAGTGGTTTCGTTTTAAACGAACTATGCAGATAAGCCCTATGCCCCTTATGTGTGCTCCCCGAGTAGTCGATGTATTGTTGCAAGTTTTTATTTGGTCCTGTGCACTGCCTTCTTGCCCTCAGGCGCTACGTTTCGCGGTCACAGGAAAAGATTGTTTTAAAGAACTTGCAAGATTTGTGTGCCACCCTAGCTTCTCGGGTGTGCTCTTTTAAAATTTAGAATGGGTTTGGATTACCTTATCCCCACGACTCAATCCTTACCTCATGCTATTCCCTCTTGCCCCATTGCTATAATCCTAGCCAAATCTATTAAAACGAAGAGATGGATCGCCAAAGACCAAGACTTGGGACTCTGCCCCGCTAACACTCTCTCCTTACCACCAGAGGACCCATAAGAAACGCGTCAACGACATGAAGGGGAAAGACATTGTGCATACCAATGCTCCTGAACTACTTCAACTGCGAGGAAGGCCACCCGCCAGGAGGGAGCCCACTGAGCAAGACCACCTGTTTCTGCAAAGGACAAGACCCTTGCCCTAGGAATTGCTCCTCAAATTTGTTGTTGATCAGGACAGCTACGAATACAATAGATGAATAATGACAATTGTCATTTATTTAAGGGGGGTAGCATTAAGAGACGAAAATATCGAAGAACTACCGCGATGTATGTTTTGGGGGTGCAACAACCTGGACTCAGGGCTAATCGAACCAGTACGAGAAGATTTGTAGAACCAGAAGTCTTATAGCAATAAGGACAAAAGACCACCATATAGAAGTGTTCATCGTCACCTCTGCATTCCTAAGGCCCTCTACCCTCTAATGCACAGACCATTACTATCTACCTCTCGCTACGAATTATACATCCATCGCATGTCTAATAGACGATGCAACTATTCCATTCTCCAAGGATGTGAAGACGACGAAGACAAAGAGCAAGTATCTGGAAGTTTACGACCTATCTAGGAGAACAAGGTATCTCTCTTTCCTTTTGACTTCTCCAAGTGCTAACCCCTATTGTGCAGATCTCATCTCTCTGCGGAGCTAAGGAACTATACGTCGAGCAACTCCCCGAAACCCATTGCTAGCCAATATAACCCACCTCCATTCTCTCTGCTCTACCGGAATCTCGGGGTCGAGATTCTTTTTAAGGGGGGTAGGTTTGTAACATCCTAGATTTCGAGAATTCAAAAATGTGGAGTTTGTAAAAAAATTTCTTGCATTTTGCTAGCACACCAATTTCTTTGAATGTTTATTTGGAGTCTTTTTGAGTTTTATACCATACAATTTAATGACCAGGGTTACTCCCAAATGCAAATAATAATATTGTAAATTATAAAACAGAAAGTGTCATTACAGATCATGGAATTAAGGTGCCTACACCTTGAATTCAAATTATAGTCAATAAGATAATATCCAAACTAAAAACTTAGGTATTACATAATGGACATTAAAATTTGAAATCCAATTAAAGAAGTAATGGCTAAAGGAATATTAACAACTCACATTTTAATTGGTTGGAAAATTTTAAACCTAAATTTATGCAAGAACTGAAACTAATAATCTTGAATGTGAAATAAAAATTCAACTTCCCGCTTTATCATCCATATTTCCTATTTTCCAAAATCATGGTCATGACCTTTTTCTACTCTTCCCATTACCCTCTCTTCCTCTTACGTGCGGGCCCCACCCTTCCCTCTCTCCTCTCTTTTTCTGCAGCAGGGACCGCTTTCCCCTCCTTTCTTCCTTCTCTTTCTTTTCCCAGTAGCCGCGCTTCCTCCTCCGCCATTCGTTTCTGTGGTCGAGCTCCTTCCGCGTCGCCTCCTCCTCTTTTTCCGTTGCTCGGCTCTGCGCTGCTCTCGCCCCTTCGCCGCTCGTCCCGTCCCCTCCGCGCGCGCTGCTTTCGCCTGCCTGCGCCTCCTCGCCGAGCCGCGCGGTCCATGCCCGGTGGGCAATCCCGCAGCCGGTCCTCCGCGCCTCTCCGCTCTGCGCTACAAAGCAGAATGCGACCCTCAAGCACTTCTTTCATTCCCTTTGCCTGTGCTTGGCTCCAACACCACGCCTCCTTCACCATTGCCAGCCGCCCGCGCTTCTGAGCCAAACTCCGCCGGTCCGGTGGCATAGCCCACAATCCATCGCGCCAAAATGCGTCCCTAAGCCTCCTCAAACATCCCTCCGAACCAATTGGACTCCCGCGCGCGAAAGCTCACTGCCGCCACTTCTTCCCCAAAATCCGGCCGTCGCCGCCTCCACCAGCGCCACCACCGCCTCGGGCGACTCCTCCCTGATTCCGTTTGCGGTGAGCATCTTTGCGACGCCATGGACCCTTCCCCACCGCCGGCCGAGCCTCCCCTTGCCGGAGTTCCTCTCGCCACGGTGCCCTTCTTCGCGCCGCCGCCGTGCACGTCGTCGGCCCGCTGAGGGCGATCCCCGACCAGGAAAATAGCACGGTGAGCATCCCCACGAC
Organism: Dendrocalamus sinicus; assembly: GCA_036346575.1. Lineage (NCBI taxonomy): Eukaryota > Viridiplantae > Streptophyta > Magnoliopsida > Poales > Poaceae > Dendrocalamus > Dendrocalamus sinicus. The sequence continues at coordinate 29,030,134 of CM070654.1, forward strand.
CCTTTGTGCTCTGTTCCGGTCAATTTACTCTTCCTCCACCACGGCGCCGCCGTCCTCCTCCCACCTCTCCGCGGGCCGCCTCGGCTGCCTCCCGCCACCTCGCCGCCACCCGACTATCGCGCGCCTCTCAAGGCTTCCCCCTCTACCCCACAGCGCATTTTACTGGTTCGTGCCCCCTTTCCGGCCACTAGTCACCGCCGGCGAGTCCACCACCGAGGGCCGCCGGAGGGGCTCTGTTTTGCCCCAGCCATACAAAGCATATAGATACTAGTTCCCTCATACGATCGGTAAAGGGCAACTGCCCAGTGGTTAACCGAGCCCAGCATAAGTCAGCAGATCCTGGGATCGATTCTCCTTTTGCACATTCAGTTCTTATTTTTGTTTTACCCATTTCTACTAGATAATAATTAGAAGACAGATCAAGAAAGCTAGGGTAAATGATTTAAGATTAAATAAAATTTATATATGCAGCAGAATATAAAGTTTATATGCATAAGAAGCAATTAAGTGATCAAGAGAAATAGTTTAGGATTAGCTCACTAATACCTAATTAATTGAAAATTTCCTAGTATACCCATTGAATAAACCTTGGGAATAATCATGTGAGATATAAGTATTTAACCTAAATTTAAAATGAAAGATAAAAATTTAATTATAGAGATGGAATAAAGCATTGTGTAAGGTAAGATCATTAGAGATTTAATTATGGATTAGCTACCATATGTTAATAACTCATGTGCATTAATCTTTATTTTGTGAGCTTAATTGTTACATGTAGTCTAGGTCCAAATCCCCAGGAAATGACGATTTAGCCAATGGAAATTTTGTAAAGAATGAATCGTGAATCCTCGTGTAATAGCAAGGTTGTAGAACTAGCCACCACATAGTTTAAAACATAACCATATGCCCTAGCAATAATGAGAATCCTTTGTTGGTTATAATACTCAAATTAAACTAGAGAATAGCTTTGGGGATCTAACCAAAGATTAACTAGAATGTAAATGAGACTATCTAATATTTATAATTGGGCTAGCTCATGTATGCATAATTAATATGGTTTGAGTAATCATCTATAAGGCTAATTACTAATCTAAAGCAATGATAAGGAAATATGACTATGGTTAAATATCTAAACCTACTAAAGATTACACTTAATATAATAAAAACATATATGCTCCAATATTTTTCAAGCCACCATTAAACGAATCTCAGTAATATATCTTATTAAATGGCCCTAATGAAATATTACCCTAATCCCTGCCTAGACAAATAAATCTAAATTAAATAAAACTAATCACAATAATGACTAAAGTATAGGCCAAATACCAATGGTACTATTAATTAAATTTTAACGTAGATTTGGTAAAATAATAATATTGAGCATAATTAAATGTAGCAAGTTAGGACCTGAACAAATGGATCCTAATCCAGACTAAATTATGTATAGCAACAACTAAGTGTACATGAAATATCACGCCATAAAATGTTAAGAACGCGGGCTCTAGTATTAATTAGTAAGCCAAAAACTATATACATCACATAGACCCTGGATATTAGCACTCGACAACATACACCAATTCCTAGGATTAACTTAACTCATGTAATTTCCTTAATAAATACAAAAATGGCAGAAGTAGTTCATAATAAAAAGATTAAGTTATCATATGCTATTACCAATCTTGCCTCAAATCACCGAATCACCCATTAACTCAAAATAAAACTAAATTAAGTTTATTCGGATTTATTTGGATCTTTTGAGTTATTTGCTTTTATTTGGATTCAGTCGTTTATCGCGTAGCTAGAAACTGGAGTCCTGGAGATTCTATGGAGCAAGCGAGATCAAGATCGAGGTGAAGATAAAGACCCGAGCCTCAAGATCGACAAATCAAAAGCCTTGAGTGAGCTCAAGACCGCTAAACCGCACTGAGTAGTCAATACTTTGATCATGTTGATCCTATGTTTTCTCGCAAATTACCTTGTTTTAAATTATCAAATTGCATGCTGATAATTTATATGCAAATACATGCTTAATTTAATATTCTAGTTATGTGCCCATTGTTTACCTTGAATAATATTACCCCTCCTTTGGAATATTTAAATGTGTGAACCTTGTCGCCCTAGCAAAAATATAACAGTAACATTTCGAAAATAAGTCCTTAATTGTATGCCATGCTTAGCATTGACTAGGAACCCGGGGCAAGAAATTGTCCCAAGCATCACTTTTAATCATGAGAAAATTTGGTTGAACAGTCATGGTGGTAAGGACTGGTATATGTTGGATATAATTATTTTATACTCCCAAAAACCTCAAATTGCTTATTTATCTGGGCGGATGGTTCGGGGGTATGGTGCAGGGGTGCACGAGAGTGTGGTTTGTGGTAGACCGCCTGATAATTCTAAGGACTGAATCTTGTCATGACCTCTGTGTAAAACAGTACAACCACAAGTCATAAAAGTATAGCTTGGCTTAGTAGATGTCTGGACCGAAAGTCATCCTTCCGGAGAGGGTGTGGAGTAGTGCAAGTGGCAGTCGGTGAGACGGCTTGAATGGGACACTCGTAGGAGTGAAGTTCTGCTGTGGCGGGCTAGCAGGGGGGTGTCTAGCTGCTAGACGTTCAGAAGGAGAACATCCCGCACAACGTATGGGACCCACCGCAAGTGGGAGTGCCCCATAGGGTGAAATGATGGAAGGGGCGAGGTACTTTGAACGGTTACTGTGATGGTCTACTCAACCACACTTCTAAGGAATCGTGTGGGGCAATGAGTTGATTGTCTCTTGTGGTGAAAGTGTACAAACTCTGCAGAGTCTAAAACTATTCGAATAGCCGTGCCCACGGTCAAGGGCGGACATGGGAACTTAACCAGATATAGTTCTATTTCAAAATGTTTTGTGGGTGGGAATGGAAATGTGAAGGGCGAAGAACTGCCCTGGTTTGGAATTGTCCTGGGTGTCGTCCCAGTGGTAAGTTAAGCGTATATAACGCTGAAAGATAAGCATATGGTGCAGATGCCATATATGGTGAACGAAAAATTTGTATCAGTATTAATGATATTGCATTCTTTCACACAATAGGATTTGGTTCAAACTGCTAAGTCTCAGGAGATTTCTATATACCATATTTCAGATGCAGTTTATGGCAAATAAAATAACCTAAGCTTTCCTTTGATAAGCCATGCATACTATTTATTTGCATTCATGTATTGGCTCATGAGCACGGGTGGAGTGCTCACGCCGCTTTGCGACAAAAATTCAGAATCAAGACTCAAATCACCTCGCCAAGGCAACAAAATTGGACAAGTGGCGAGAAGATGAAGATGTCAAGGGCTAGGTCGCGAACCTCCGCTTGGTGCTGTGGGCATGTCTGAAGGTCCCACCTGTGCTTCGTTCTTCCGCTGCTGCAATTTAATGATTTCGGCCTCATCGGCCCATGAGTAAGCTTACTATTAAATTTTACGCTTCCGCATGATATGTATTTTGATATTCATTACTGTAACTGTGAGCACTATCTACTGATCCAGGGAATAGTGCAGTAATCACAGAGGAATCCAGATGTTAATATCTGGGCCCTTACACATGGCGACTTCAACCACAGCGCTTGGTCGAAGCCACCGTGGTCAGGGAGGAGCTAGCTGCCAGAGGGAAGGAGGAGGTGTTGGGGAAGGCTAGAGGGGTCAACGCCGAGGGAGACCGCGGGGTGGCACTAGGGGAGGTCGGGGAGCGGCGGGCGGCGCCAAGGGAGGCCAGAGGGGGCGGTGCCGGGGGAAGCCGAGGAGGCTGGGGGTGGCGCTAGGGGAGGTCGGAGGGGGTGACGCCGAGGAAGGCCGAAGAGGCAGCGTCAGGGTTTCATGTGCGACGAGGGGACAAACCACCAAAAGATAGGTTGTGTCGCATCTGTCCCCGCACGCACAGTTCCCTCCCGTCATTACCAATGCATTGTTAGCGTGTGCTTCACTATCGCTCTCGCTATAAATTCTGAGCTACGTGCACTCACACTCTCGTAGTCTCTCCGCTTGCACTCTTCGCTCACACTCCTCGCCTACGCTTTTCATCTGCTAACATCGTGTCGTTCTCCCATCACAGGTCTGTCGGGATGCATCACTTCTACTATCTGCACCCCGTACGCCGACTAGCACTCCCCCTCGGTCATTTGCACTACACATCCGGGAGGTACAAGATTCATAGTTTTGACTAACATCATTCACTCTTGCAGCCTTCAATTCACTATGGGGGTGACTGCCAATGACCGACGAGGATACGGGCCTCCCGGCTGCTTCTAGGGAGCAGCACATGGTGTCAGGGTTCGGAGTGTACGCAAGGTAGAGCTTAGGGTTTAGACTGTACATAGTGTTTAGAGCATACGAAGGGCAGAGCTCCTCTAGGTTTGTTGGCACATCGTACAGTGAAGGCCAAAGCTCCTCCTCATGACCAGAGTTGCACACATCGTACCTTGGGGACATTGGATTTCTATAGTCCCTCATTCAGGACTTCATCGCAGGCAGCCCCTAGTTCGACATGTCTTAGAAGGATGACATCGGCGCTTAATAGACTCAGTCTGCTCTGACTCAGCCTATTAGTGCACCTCCGGCCACTCAACAGACTGAACAGTCTTTGTACCTCCTCCGATCCGACACATGCATTCTGGACCGACTGTCGTATCCCACGGGACATGCTTGACTCAAGACAAGGCCACGCCCGTAGATGCAGACGCAGCGAGGAGAGAATAGTGGCTCAAATGAGTGAGTCATATCGTATCCCGTGTTATGCAACTTTGTACTGCTATATCTGCACAATTTTACAAAAACTCCTATTTCTGCATATGTATTTGGTATCTCAGTAGAAATACTAAAAATTCATCCTCAGTAGCGGCGGGAGCTTAGCAGAGCTTGAGCGGTTAGCATTCAATCCCATGGTACTAATTCTGAATGCAAGCGAAATGTTATGTGATTGTATGGCCAAAAGTACATAAATCACTGAATAAAATACAGGTGCGGGCCCTCTTTTTTGTTCCGAGGGAAAAGTGCCAAAGGGATGATCATCCTTTGGACGCACCCGTGCAGACTGCCAGCCGATCTGGCTCTGATACACCCACCGGAGTAGAGTAGGACGGATGGCACAAGGGCTAGATTAGCTGAGGTCATGCATGACTCAGTGGTGATCGGTTCAGCTGAAAAAAGTACTGTAGCTGACAGAGATTTATTTAGTATAATTAAATTTAAAAAATTTAAAAATATAAAAAATATGTTAGCCCATTACGTATAATACAAACAAATACAGGAAAAAAAAAGAACTGGCAAAAAAGCTCAACAAAAAGCCAAAAGTTCAGAAAAAGACGAAACTTATAAATAGTAAAAAATAAGTCAGAAGCTGAAGCCAAATTGATCAGGGCGTTTCGATCGCAAGGAATCTTTCGTTCGTCTGCACTAATGTGACTGATACATTGGAGCAATGAAACCGAACTAGCTACTCGTGCAAAAAAAAATCGAGCATGTTGAGTGGGGGTGGGCCGTTGGCGGAAACCGGACCGGGTAAAGCCTCGTTGGACTCTTGTTAGGCCTTGGCAGGCTGCCAGCATGTTGGGGCAGTTGGGCTGCGGCCGCGCCTCACCTTGATTAGAATCGTTTTCTCTTTTGGCCCTTTATGGCCTTTTTTTTTTGCAGCTTCGGCCTCGACCAGCCCAATTTTATGGTTATGGCCTCCACTCGAGCGCGAAATGACCAGAGGCCAGCGTGTGGCAAGCCCGCGTTGGGAGAGCACGGATCAGTGCCTGGGGAACAGGGCTTTTGGCCTCACCAAGCGCACGCGCGCGGAAGCGAGTGGGCCTACCAGAATCAGCAGTTCCTGATCAGGGCAAAGACGAAATATTTACTTGGTTGTGTAAATTATCTGCAATTTTAAGTGTTCAGATTTTTCATCCATAATTTATTTATGTGTATTGCTTATGTGAATGTTATAATGTAGAAAACGAGGTTGAAATATTTTGAAATTTATTTTAAAAGCTCCTTATGTAGTGTACTTGGTTATGTTTTTTTGGAATTTTATATGTTATGAAATTATCTAGAAAATTGAGGGTTTACATCTCCGAAAGTAGGACCTCATATTTTGGAAATTAATGTTTCATGATTTCATGTGACTTGGAATATGAGAGCTCCATTTGAGTAATTTCCTCTGGTAGCTATTTAGCAAGTTTGTTGTGTGTCTTTGGTACTCAATTATACGTTGATGTAAATAAATTTATTTATCTTTAAAATTAAGTACAAGTATTTTATTCAAGCAATACAGATTATGAACACCATTACAGAACTTTAAGAACAAAATTATCATAATTACTGCATGAAAATAATTTGGTGTCATGCTTTTTTCACTATACTAGTTCCCTGATGCGTCCATGCAGATCCTATGTTCTGGTGGGCACTGGGCAGGCACTCTCCTGGCATGTTGCCAATTCTTTTAGAGATAATAGATTCTATGCCACTAAGGAGTGGCCAATTCGACAAACTGCCATCGGCGAAGGGCCTAACTACTGTATGCCACTCGGTTCAATCAAAACTCTGCTATATATCATTGCCATCAGGTAGAGTAGATTTACACCAAGAAAATGACAATTTTGCCCTCAGTTCAAATCTGTCCCTATTATAAAAAATTAAATATAGGATAAATTGGCTTTAGCCAAAAATATTAATTTTTTGGTATATCATTGGGGCAGCGTGCAACACAAATATAAAATTTTGTGAACTAAATCTTCTATTTGTTCCATTTTTTGAAATTCAAATACAAAATCAGCCTATTTGAGCTATTTTTTCAACTAGGACAAATTCACTATAGAAAATGGGAAACAATATTTTTTTGGGAGCTATGTGACATCTTAGAAGCATGTGAGATTTTTTTCAGAATTTTTAGACCTCATTTAGTCTCTATTTGTAAATAGTAGTTGTTATTAGCATTTAAATTAAAAATCTGAAAATTTTCTTTGAACAGTGCATCAAAATATTTTTTTTAGCTCACTGACATATTAGATAACACCCTTGTGAAGTTTCATAATTTTTGGAGGTTTTTTGCTATTTTAAATAACTCGGGTCTTCGGTCTTTTGAAGGGGCATTTTGGTCTTTTTTCAAAAGATAACAGTCTCCCCTAATGGTCAATTAACGGAAGTGGTATATAGTGAAACTATTCTCAAGGTTAGTGGTATACAGCAGTTAAGCTCTTCGCCGATAGCAGTTTGTTGAACCGACCACTCCCGTGTGGTATAGAATCTATTCTCTCATTCTTTTATGGCGAATGGTCTGTACGCATCAAATGTACAGTTTTTGAGAAAAGAAACCCACAAAGTACCACATTTGAAATTTCTCAAGTTTTGTACAGGTGATGAGGAAGCCCATTCTGCCTCCACAGGTCCACATCTATTCCCTCAACATTTGAAAATCATGGATTTGAGTGTTGATTAGATCAGCCAGGCTACAGCAGCACCCCTTAAGGGAGATATAAACAAAATAATTGTCCCGTTCACAACCATACAGTCTAACAATATTAACACTTCTCTGCACTCACCAAGTGTGGACCTTGCCTGAGCCTTTTCCATGGTCGGGAACCGCTGATTTCTGTGTGCACGCTCTGCGAGGCCAAAAGCCACGTTCCCCGGGCACTGATCTGCGCCCCCCCCCCCCCAACGTGGGCTTGCCATGCGCTAGCCCCAATCATTTCGCGCTCGGGCCAGAACCACAAAATCAGGCTAGTCAGGGCCAAAGTCGCAAAAAAATAGGCCACAAGGGGCCAAAAGAGCGAAACAATTCCCTTGATTAACCTGCGGCTGGGCTCCCACAGAGTTATTGGGTGTTTTTTGTTGTATCTTATGGTTTACGGCTAGAGCTTATGATTTTTGGCTCTAACATGAGCACTTGTGTAAACAAACCGAATACCGATAAGCCACTTCGAAAAGTCCATCCCAATAAGCCGCTTTTAAAACGATGATGAATAAACTGTCTATTTATTTTTCAAGGAAAACATAAACCATAAACTTTAAGCAAAAATAACTAGGCCAATCTTAAGCAAAAAGAACTAGGCCATTCTATCAGGCAGCGTGCCTCACCCCACCTAAGGCTATAAATGAGCCGAGCTCGAGCGAGCTTGACCTAGCAAGCTTGAGCTCAGTGGAAACTCGAGCTGAGCTCGAGCGAGCTTGGGATTGTTGTCGAGTTTTAAGCTAGGATCAAGCTTGGCTCAGAAAAAGCTCGAGCTTGCTCAAGCTTGGCTTGTGTAGGTTCAGTAGCGCCTAAATCAGCAAAAACCGTGCCAGCTCGAGCTCAGCTCGTGTAGTCTCGGTAAAGTATGAATCACAGAATTAGTATAAACCAGCATTCTATTTGTAATCAGGGCAATGAGGCAATGAGAGAGCAATATAGCAGCATTTTGCAATATATAACTAGAGGTAGGTTTAGCAAGTATGTAGTAGTACTGGTACAAAATAGATTAGACATTCATGATAATAGAACAGGTTAACAACCATAACATATGAAAGTTTTGAATGGGAGGCCAGCAGGCAGCAGCATGATAACAAATTAAACCATCAGTCCATCACTTCATCACAACCATGAGCCATCACATGATGCCAGCAGCATCTTGGAGTTGGAGATGCAGCAACAGGAACCGTCACAACCGTGAGCCATCACATGATAAACAGCATGCTCTTGCAATGAAATAGCATTGATCAACATATGGTATATGTAACATTGATGAACTAGCTCTTTTCTCATTGGGATTTCAAAATCTTAAGTGTCAAAGAAACATGGAATGGGGGCTATGGTGCTTATGTATTTGTATTGTGCAAAACTGTGTACTATGGAACACTAGTAGCCATTTTTCCATTAATTAATATCAGCCTCATACATAGATGATGAATCACCTCAGTCCAAGATTCACCATTTTCATATATATAACATGACTATTCTCCACTGAAATGTAAACTTAAGGGATTCATTTACATAACATCAATGTTGTAAATTAAATGAATAATATTTTCTCATAATTAGTATCGCGAGTTGTGAGTAATAATGTTCTAATGTTACACCATACAGGCATACAGTACAAGTTTCCTTTCACGAGTTAATGTATCAGTTGTAATAATACACCATACAGGTATATTGTATAAGCTTCCTTACTTGAGTTATGTATGAACACTGCGAAGACACTTATTATGAAATGACTATAATGAGTATTAAACTTCTCAAGCTTTTCCTTATATCAGCTTATTGATCCATTCAGTCATAAAGTGATAAGTAGGAGTGCAATGGGCCAGCATACCTGTCACCGATAAGGAAGACATAATACCTAATTGCTACCTACAATTGAAATTGTTGTTGTAGTGTCGATTGATGACAAAGGAATGGAATTAGTGTCATCCTCCTATGCAAGAAATAAAGTAAATAAGGCTTAGTTCACTACTTCATCCATTTGGTTAAAAAATAGCAACATCCATAAACATACCAAGTCCGCTGGTTTGTGGTGGCCTCCTCTATTCCAACTAGATGTACACACCAACCCTTGCACTATTGATGGGAGTAAAGAGCTACGGTAATCATCGATTACTCAACCTCCAGAGCTAAAAGCTGACTCCGATTAGATCGAGGTAATGGGAATAGTGAGAACATCTTTGGCCATCCTAGCTACACCTAGATACTTCAATTCATTCATCCTCCACCACTGAAGTATGTCAAAACTTTTCACAGGAATAACTTCAACCGGATCATCCAAGTACTTCTTTAAATCTGATTTTGAAGGATGAATAGCATGTTGGGCTTTCATGAACTCTTGGAATTGGCTAGCAGTTGAGAAAGCACTAGAAGTACCCATAGATGGACTGGTGCATTCAGAAGAAGAATCATTGCTCTTCAATGTTGACATGCTTTTGTTGTAATCACTATCATGTGAACCGTATAACTCATCTAGTGTAGATTGAATAGATGCAAGTTTTTTAGGGAGATCAATTTTAGAGTACAAAGAAGGAAATATGAACTGAATCACCCCCATCTTAAATCTTGGGTCTAGAATTGTAACAATTGCAAACAAAGTATAGCATTATGGGCCCTAATACTTATCAAACTTGTCTACCATTGCATCAGCCATTTTTGTAAGAGATACATCACTAGACAGTAACAATTGACCTAGTGCCTTCTTGATATCAACAACATGAGGATAAAATAAATTGGAAGTAGGGTAGGTTGAACCTGAGAACTCTTTTGTAGCAAAGTGAAAAACAGACCACATGTCTTTAACTTGTTCATACAACTTCCAGTCCACCTCTGTTGGCTGCCACCTATAGTTAGCATCTCCAGCAGCATACACATCAATGGTAGCTCTATAATGGAAAGCAGAATCTAGCATTTTGTATTTGGACCCCCAACTAGTGCACACAAAAGAGTTAATCCCTTTTTGCACTGAAGGTTAAGAGAATCAATGTCAGCGCTGAACTTAGGCCTGGGCATTCGGGTTACCCGATTTTTTCGGGTCGGGTAGTTCGGGTAATTCGAAATTCGGGTAATGAAAACTGCTACCCGATATTAGCCCCAAAAACACTACCCGCAATTTGGTGCCGATAATCGGGTTCGGTTCAGTATACGATATACCCGAATTCACAAAAATCAACAAGCGCATAGAATTTGATAGCAATTTCGGGTTGGGTTCGGGTAATTCGTGCGGGTAATAAAGTGATAAGTTCAAGTGTATTTCGGGGTAGTTCGGGTAATTCGGGTAGTTCGGGTACCGGGGGATATTACCCGAACTACCCAAAATAATTTCGGGTAATCAGAATCGCTATCCGAATTTGGGATCGGGTACCTCGGGTTCGGGTATTTCGGGTTCGGGTCCGGGTAATTCGGGTACGGGTAATGGGTAGCGGGTATTTTGCCCACCCCTAGCTGAACTTATATGTTCGACTATTAGATTTCTTGATGTATTTGATAGTCTCCCTAACTTTGTCAACTAAAGGTTGAATAACCTTCATACCATCTTGGATAACCAAGTTTAGAATGTGAGCACAAAAGCGAATGTGAAGAAACTTTCCTTTAAACAAAAAGTGCACCTCGGTTTGTAAACTTGGCAAGCAGCAATTTAACAACAAGATCATTACTCGAGGTATTATCAAATGTCATGCTAGCTATTTTATCTTCAATTCCTATGCAACCAAACAAATTGAAAAGGGCATTACATATGACTACACCAGTGTGGGGAGGCTCCAACTCTAAGAAGTTAATGATACAATAATGCATCGACCAATCTGCATCTATGTAGTGAGCAACTAAACTCATATAACATAGTGTTTGTTTAGACGTCCAAAGATCACATGTGAGGCTATTCTTAATATCCTTAAAACCCTTCTTTAGTAGTTCCTTTTTAGATTCATATATCTCTATGCAATCATTTCTGATAGTGACTCTAGACACCTTTTTGTACGCATGATTTAGTGACTTTAGCAAAATATTAAACCATATGTACTCCACAATACTGAATGGTAACTCATGAACAATGATCATCTTGCAAATAAGTTCACAAATTCTTGTAGGATCACAATATCCAGGGGTAGCAACATAAGGAGTTTCAGTATCAACATCATCTTCATCGGTGCTACCGAAGAAGACCAATGATGATATCCCCTACTTGCCGTTAGCCCGAAAATTCATGCTAGGGGAGCTATTGGTCATCTCGATAGAGCGCCTCCTAACCCTAGGACTAGTTTGCTAGAGATTGCATACATGGTACATGGAACATGCCAACAAGTCGGAGGGACAACGACGCTCAGGTGTCACCATCAAGTTCAGGCCGCATCATCTTTAGCATGATCTTCATGACTGTGTCTTCACGATGACCTTCGAGTACTTATTCTTTCTCTTTACACTCGACGCCTCATTAATTCGATGCTGGACACTGTAAGTGTGTATAATCACAGTCTATATTCATGTAATACTGATAAATGTCATATATAACTAATTGCTTTTGTGTGTGTGTAGATACATGGTAACTGAAACCAGATTAAAGAAATCATCGGTTGGTTTCCTCGGCCCACGGTTGGCCTCCATGGATATCATCAAAGAGGATGCATCTCTCGTCGAGAATTACATGCGATGGTATTGGTGTCTTACCGCAATAAGAAATTCATACTTATGCCCTACAACCAGAGGTAAGTGCGGCACTAGTGACTATACTTGTTGATTTGTAATTTATAAGCAACACGAACTTAGGTTTAATGATCATGACAATATACCTGTGTAGATTCCACTAGATTCTAATTGTAATTATATCAAAATAGACCACGGTAATATATCTTGATTCTCTAAAGAAGAACAAAAGCAACTACACAAGTGTCCAATAATTAATCAACAAGCAAACATATTTTCTCCATATATAACTCTATTGCAGTATGTTCTTCCTTCCCAATGGAATCACGTAGGTTGTTCGCCACGTACATTGCGGAGGTACGAAAATTCAAGGGAGGGATCAACGCCCTGTGACACGATCTAGATTACCCGGTATTCGCTAGTACACATTAATCCTATATAACTCTTCGTATTAATGCCTCTCAAACTAACGAATTCTATTTTTGCAGTGCCACCAGCAACCGCCAGGCAACACCTATAGATTCTATGTTTGTCATAACATGCAATTACTCCTTGATTCCGCGAAGACCAATGATCTTCAGGTTTGTCAATCTTGTAATAATCATTTCATACTTATCAATTTATATATGCATGCATGACATTGATATTTCTACCGACCGGTTATGTCCATCGCTACACCTCTGTTGGAACAGGCCGACCTCAAATAAATTCGAGGACAGTGTGCATACTTCTTAATGTCTAAAGTCGTAAAGAAGATGGAGGGTTCCACAATGTAGAATAAATTTGATTGGTATAAGATTGAGTTTAATTGTACATGTGTATATTTGTTCATGGATGGATAATTTATTTCATTTCAGTTAATTGATTTGTAAAATAGATGTTCTTGTTTCTAAAATGAATGAATGTGATAGTTATATTCCTCGTTATTAAAATTTGTTATTAAAACCGTCTGTGATAGTTTGCATCACAGACAATTCGAAAGTCGTCTGTGATGATCTCATGTAATTATTGACCCATAAACTCAGACGTCTTATGAAACCGTGTGTGATGATGTTTTTGAACTGCCTGTGATGACTTTTTCTGCAGTAGTGTAGTTAACCATCCGACCATCCTAGTTTTACTCATTTACGTCAAGTGTTCTAAGGTGAGGTTTTGAGAAGTGTGAATATAGTGATGTGCACTCGTGTCCTCCAAGTAGAGTGGCTATAAAAAATTTATCTTCAAGTAGCAATATATCAATTTTGTTCATCTCTCATGGATGCCCCTTGTTTTGGCTGATTTGCTCTTGATTTGATTGTTTTTTATCTTCTCTCTCTTCTTAATCTTGCTGTATACTAACAATAAGTGATGGAGATCTCTCGTGAGAATCAATCCACATCCATCTGGGCATCAGATTTGACAAGTTCTTGAAATTGCCTATTTTGCTTGGATTTGACCTCTCTGAGTAATTTCTTGATCCGAGTGTTTTTTCCATCAAATCTTTGAGATTTCTTCCTTGCTGTGACATGAGAATACATCTAGAGCCATCTTGGCCATCCTCCACCCATGAGCAAGTTATATTCCTCGTTTTCCTCTTTTGCCCAATTTTAGTACAACATTCCTTTAAATGGATAAAGGTCACAACTTTGACAACTTTTCTCTCAATCATTAATTGGAATAAGTTCGTGACATCCTACAGAATGTGCATATTAAGTTTCAAGTTATTTGGATTTACGGATCAAAACTTATATACGTTCTTAGTTTTGAAATTGCGTTTATTTTACTGTTCATCGCCTAGAGGTCTGACCACTAGCTCACAGAGGTCAAACCGATGGAACTTTGAATTTCTCATAATTTTAGTTTCTTAATTTTCTATCTTTTGTGTTGGCTTTTCATCCTAATCTTCATAACTCTATAGCTATCGGAGTGAAAGATCGATGAATATTTGGGGGAAAATTGAAAGCACCATTCCTCTCCCCTCTGATACAATACCGATCCTACACACCGGGTGATGATATCCGATTAGCGAGAGATGTCGACTAGCCCCGAATGGTCCTGGTATCTCAATGAGCGAATCCTATGAGAGATATGGACTCGGGTTCTGACAGTAACCTTTCTTCTTTGTTTTCTTTTTTTCTTTTTGACATATAGGTGCATTTCCTACAGAAAAGTGGATTGGAAGTGCAGCTTTAGAAAATATTGATGTAATTTTAATTACGATGTAAATGCAAATTGATGTATTTGGACTGTAAATGGATTAACTGATATAATATGGACTGTTTTATTTTTATTTGATTTGAAGAAAACTTTTAATTATAATTTAAATAATGTATTTATTTGCTAAATTAATTATGTTTATTCTGAATACAGTTATTACCGCTAACTAAGAATTGCGGGTCGTCACATCTTGTACTCCAGTACTACACATTATTGATCGAACTGCGATGTGCAGGAACAAAACGATCGATCATCTCTAACAGTACAGCGACGGACAGGACAAAATTAATTAAGGCGGCCCAACCACTGCATGGACAGGACGGTGCACGTATGCTTCACTTGACAGCGACCGGCCGGCGCCCTATGGTCAGCGGTGAACCCAGCCGGCCTCCCTCCGGCAGCCGCAGAACTGCACCATCCACGGGCTCGTCCGGACCCCGAGGCAGAGGACCCCATTCGTCGCAGCAGGCTCGTAGTAGTGCTGGTCACCGCTTTCTTCCACGCTGCCTGAGCCGGAGAAGAGCCACCGGGTGGACGAGGAGGACTGCAACGACGCCGCCGACGAGGAGGAGGAGGAGGAGGATGCCGCCCGGGACTTGCCGACGGCGAGACGGCGGAAAACGGTGGCGATGAATCCGATCTTGATCCACTTGAGCTTGTAGCCGCAGTACTTCCTCCCGCCGCCGCCGCAGTTCTTGGCTCCAGGTTTGCTCCTGCCGCCGCCGCCGCCGCCAGCCAGCCTGCCGCTGTGGCCGTGCGGCGCGGCCTGCAGGTGGTAGGACGGAGGCGGGGTGATGGCCGGTACGGCGGCGGCGGCGGCTAGCATCCTGCAGGAGGCGTCCTTGGGCGTGCCCGGCTGGGACTCCCAGCCGAAGGGGACGGCAACGGGGCCGGCGCCGTAGTAGCGGAAGGAAGGGTTGGCGAGGGAGCTCTCCTTGGTGAGCAGCCGCGCGTAGAACTCGCCGTCGTGCGTGATGCGGAGCGGGCTCTGCGGCTTGCTGGGCGTCTCCGCGCCATTGGGAGGCATCTGGATCTCTCTCTGGGAGAGGGGTTGGTGGGCACGATCCAAGAACTCGAGAGATCCAATGGCGCGTTTTATACGCAGGATCTTGCTTGGTAATCACTTGCGATAAGCTACGCACGCTTTCCTTACCCCCAGTTGCAGGGAATGACACGCTGGCACGTGCCGGGGGAGAAGTGAACCAATACGCGCGCGAGTACGCACGAGCCGTTTGGATCAGGGCTAGGCAATGCGCGCAGGAACATTTAATCATCAGCTTTGTACTGCAAGGCACTGTCTATACAAGTATGATTAAGTAGTCATTTGGTAATTTAAAAAAGAAAATTCCTCATTTGGTGGCTTTCTTCTGAACTTGTTTGCGATCCATGTCAATACATCGACTTGACTAGGGAATTGTCGTGGCCAACATGCCCGATCAATACTGTTTAGTTATCAGTAGAGGTAGTGCCATCAAGGACTAATAAGCATATCTCGCATGATCCACTGGTCCTTTAGAATTACCTGCCTGCCTTTAGTCCAGTCCAGTGACATCCAAACAGCTCGGACATGAAGAAACAGTCCAGTGACATGCTCGGACATGCACGCATGCTCCCACACACTTACGCACGAAGCCCTCAGCATCACCAAGCAACGCTCCATCTCGTCCTGGCCTGCACCATTGAAGGCACCACAGCGATCGAAAGCCTGGTACAACGCCCCGGCCGCCTCGTCCTGCACGCTCTCATAAATTCATAATCCAAAAGAAAGCAGGACAAGCAAAAAAAAAAAAAGCTCCGTGCAGTAAATAACCGTCGGCGCGTGGCTGCGAGAATCTTATTATTGACCCGTAGGCTGCCGCTGTATTTTCCCCCCTAAAATAATCACGCATGGGTCACACTTAACATCTCGAAGAGTACTTATATGCTTGGCACTGAGCGGCATTGTGGCAATACTGCGCTCGCAATCCACATATAAAGCTTTTTTTTTGCGATTTATGTTTTTTTTTGCTACGTTTTATCAGTCTGATAGATAGGGATGACAGAAAGAAACTAATCTGATCTGATCGACTCTGATCCAGTACTCGATTAGGTTACTAATCTTTCTACTCGAAAACAGAATCTTTTGTGTTAAAAAACAAAGAAACGGAATTTTTGGTTCACGACGGTCTGGAGCCTTGACCACCAGATCTCAGATCTCGCATGTGCGCGGCAGCAAAGAGTCACGCAGGATCATCGACAAAACACATGCTTAATAACGGCATAAGTGGTTTTATTGCTAAGAGTATTTGGGTGCAAATGGGCCGGCCCGGGCCATGTCGGATGCCAAATATTCCCCTGGGTTGGGTGGGCAGTCTCTCCATTTGGTGCACGCTCGCCACATGGCTGAGGAATGTAGAACAGTACTCATCCACACGCCCGAGTGGTACTTAACTAAGGTCCAACTATTTCCAGCTGACGAGCCACTTTAGGCCAAGCTCAATTCTAGCCTTGAATGATAGGTGAGATTTTTAAACTGTAGTTTATACTCCCTCCAATTCTATAATATTTGCCGTTGAAGACCTCTTAGCTTTGTGTGAAAATTCCTGTCGCTGCATGCTTTAGAGAAAGTTTTGGACGAATTTGCTCCTATATATGAAGCTTCGTTTCCTGTGTATCCATGCGCAGTAATTGCTTTCTCCACATCTCATGCATGCATACGAAGCTTCGTTTCCTGCGCTGCATGTGGAGTAATACTTCCTGCATGGCTGCGAGACCAATTTCGATGGAGTAAGATTTGCATGCATTAAGCCAAGCTTGCACGGGACTGAGGAGAGCGGCGTCACGGTGTCTGTTGTATAAATACATGAGCAGCGCGCGCGAAAAAAAGTTGTCTAGAGTTGCATGGCGGCAAAATGGACGAACGAAACTTACAGGTGCGAGTGAAAAAAAAATACTCCAGATGCCCACCAAAACAACGCTGCCTTAGAACCAAAAATACTTGGTTGGATAATGCATGCGCCATGCAAAGCAAGCAAGTCACAGGACCATACAAAAATCACACAAAAAAACACAAGCAACGTGACTCGAACTCCTAACCTCTTGCTTTGAGATGGCAGCCCTAACCACACAGCCTAGGTGCTAGTTGTGCTCAAAATTACCACGCAATGCTATTTAATATGGGCAAAATAGGGAATAGCCACACTAATTAATCCCTCCTTGGTAAGTGAGATTATGTCTAAAACGACAGATATTATGAAACTGGAGGGAGTAATTCTTTTTTACTATAGCTTATTAGTTTAATAAATAATAATTACTAAAAGAAATTAAACTTAAAAGCTAACTAAAAACCTAAAAAAGAATAAGCTGCATTCGACAGGTTCCATGCTTCCATTCTAACGGGCCCATTCATGGCACAGAGCCAGACCCACGGCACACGTGATACGTGAGTGCACCCTGCTACCCTTGTGACAGAATCCCGGTCCGTTTCTTTTTTGGTTTTGATTTTTTAGTAATTATTATTTATTAGACTAATCTACCGCTAACATTTCCGGGGGAAACGCCGCGCAGGCGCAAGGCCACGTCGCCCCGCCCGCGTTCCCCGGCCGGCGCGTGGCGGGGCATTTTGCGTACGGGCGGGAGAGGTGATTTCCTCGTGTTTTTCAGAAATTACGTAAAGGTCCTTTTTTCTCGCGAAAAAGTTCCTGCAAATTTTTTTAAAAAAAAATTTTTGATAGCGCCCCGCGGGTTTCCAAAATTACGAACAGGCACTTATTTCTTCCGAAAAGACCCTTGTTTTTTTTCAAAAAAACCCTGCACTCTCTTTTTATTGCAAAAAGGCCCTTGATTTTTTACGAAAAACCCTGGGCTTTCTTTTTCCTGCGAATTTTCGTCTCTTTTACTTCGTTCTACACATGGTGGCGTGGCGTTGCGCCACGCCTACGTGACTAGTTAGTCTGATTGTCCATGCGATTGCATGATAGCTAGCTCCATAAAAATTATTACACAAAGTAAGAAGAATTCTGTCAAAAAGTTATGCATTTTGGCAACATATTTACTCAGGCATATCCATTTAATTTTGTCACGATGAAAACAAAAAATCACAAACAGAAGCAGAAGGTTTTTGAAAACTGTGAGATCTTTCGTGCTTCCAATAAATTTCAAACATGTGTAGGAGATATACACACATGTATGTGGATGATGTGAGCGTGGCATGTGTTGTACTCTCTCAAAAAAGCGTATTATTCAATTTGTATGGCTACACTTAAGAGTTTGCTTTGTAGGCTTTGATACGTTAATACCTAGGATACCATGCGCGTGCACACACACACGCATATACATACATACATACATAAATACATACATACATACATATATATATATATATATATATATATATATATATATATATATATATATATATATATATATATATATATATATATATACACAGTGTAATTACACCCTATGTCGTATCTCACAACATAGGTAGTATCTCGCGTAACGGAGAGTATGTACGTGTAGTATACGAGTATTTAAGACCATCTAGGTGGTATGAACAATTTTTTAGAGGTGATAAGCATACTTTTTTTGACATACTTCTTTTTATGTACGTATGTATAGGTATTTATAAAATACGCTAAAAACTATGGACTTCCTTGCAATTTTTTTCGTGTGGTTCACATTGGAGTATCTTATAATTAGTATATGAGTATACCTAAAGTGATAAAAGAGTATTTCAAGTTTGTTTAGGTGGTATATTAGAGGTGGGAGTAATTACACCCGGGAGTAAAAGGTATTTTTCCTATATATATATATATATATATATACACACACACACACACACACACACACACACACACACACATATATCAAAGAGTGTATACGGAAAAGCATTCTTGAATGCTAACATGAAACCTTAAGAGTGGCAAATAGCTATTTTCCATAGTATTTATATTTTTTTTGTTCTCTTGTTTCTTATTTGTTCTAGATTTATACAAATACAATTTTCCTCAACTAGTCAGAAATTCTGCGTACATGTACATCAAGGTTCAGAAAGCTGGTGCCCTACAAACTAGAACTGGTCGCCCTACAAATTTGAAAATGAATCAGCACAACATCCATAGAAACATGTATCTTAGTGTCTAATTCTCAACATTTATTTTCTATAAGACACAATTTGACTTGGTGTGGTCTCCCAAATTTAAGTTTGACCATTAATTTCTTTTACAATGTATTGTTCGTAGATGCAAAATCATGCATGATCATGAGAAAGTATGTTAAGATATGAATCCAATGATATCACTTTTGTGTTACACAAACAATATATTACTGGTAAAAAATTTACATAGTTCAAATCTCGAAATGTGTGGGCCAATTATAAAAATCAAATCAATGGAGGGAGTATATTAGAATTTGAAATACTTAAGAGTTCAAAATTAAGTCCATCTCACACCTGTAGATGGCACTTCTTCCTGTGTTCTACCTTACATGGACTGATCGAACATGCATGTGCATCAATAGTGGAAGATGCACATAAGAATACCATGGGTTGTGAAAGATGAAGCATGGCGAGATACCAATGACGTTTTTTTCTTATACAAGCAAATAGATCGGATTGACTTGGTGAAGCATATTGAGAGGGAGAGATGAGACAAAGGGGTTAGATGCCATCGTACTTTCTTTTAATCGAAACATATATTCCGCTTGTTGTTTCATCAAAGCGCACATTAATAGGTTAAGTTTTTTTAAACTTTCCTTCATACCTAGAGTTTGTTTCATATACTATATACTTTCTTTCACATAATATGTTATAGATTAGATCAAACCAATCTAATTAATTTATCTGCTATGTACATAATAGATGGTTAGATGTTGTTATTTAATATTAGGGTCCACTAGATCAAAGGATAAATATTTTTCTGTCTTTAGAGAATTTCTAGCTATTTTTAATAATTCTAAAATATTTGTCATCTACTTTTAATATCTCTACTATTATATAAAGAAGGGTTAGTGGTCGTCGGTGCGTTCTCCTCTCCCCTCTTTACAGTCATCCAATTTGATCTGGACTATTCGTCTCTCTCCTCTCACTCTCAGGATACAACCGCCCATACCTCTACTTTTCTCATCTCCTCACGTATTCTGGCCACTCTTCTCTCTGTCACTTGCTCCATTGTTTGATGTGTGAAATTTGCTAGACAGTAAGTTCCGTCTTATCATATTTATAACTTCATTGCAACGTATAGACTTTTAACTAGTATAATAGATAAGTCGCAGTTAAAAAACATGTATACAGTAACCAAAGAGAGCGAGCGCACGCAACTCCTCGCCGGAAGGCGGAACAGCATGGCCTTCCTCTCGAGAGAAGAACAACAGAACAGCGACTCAGCGAGAGCGTGGAATTTTTGGTACAAATAATCCATTTTTTATTCGAAATTATAGAAATATACCAACGAGAAAATTTTTTACAAAAATAGGCTCCAGTCGCCCAATGGTTGAGCGATCGAGCCTTTCATAACCAATGACGACACAATAGCTGTCGCCCTCCCATTGGGCGACTGCATCTAGTCGCCCTCCCATTGGGCGACTTTCATGCAGTCGCCCAATGGTTGGGCGACTACACTCAGGGGCCGACAAAAACCGTATGTACCGATCGTTTTATATACCGATGCAATATAAACAACTAGTCTGAAAAGATAAAATGGTAAAGTTCTATATGGCTTATATATACTCATTTGAAAGGTTTCGACGAGATCTACAACTTTTCAGTTGAAGAAAAATCCAAATTCCAAAGGGAAGAACAAGAAAAAGGCCAAAAACAGAAAGAAAAAACTTACGACGTAGGTTTAGGCCCAAAGATAGCCGATTTTCGGGGTCTTGGAGGGCGACTAGCGCAAGCGGGTCATTATTTTTGGATCGGGCTCGTCGTTAGCTTTCCAACGAGTACAAGAACGTCGAAAACGGACACCGTATGCAAAAGTTATGCCCGTTTTACTAAAGGTGTGTCGGAAACGGACTCGAATTCGTTCCGATCTCAATTGAAACTGCTATAACTTTTGATCCTATGGCCGAAATTGCTCAAATTTTTTTCTGGAGGCTTTTGGATGTATGAAGAATAGCTCCACCAATATTCACTATTTTTGGCGAAGGTTTGATGCACTTTCCAAATTTCGGCAAAATAGACTCTTTCCTCTCTTTTTCTCTCGGGGACTGAGTGCGATCGCCCAACCATTGGGCGACTTTCATGCAATCGCCCAATGGGAGGCGACTAGATGAAAGTCGCCCAACGGTGAAGCGGCGCAATTAATCGCCCAACGGTTGGGAGATTTTCTAGTTTTATTCTTTGGGTTGGGCGAAAGGCCCCAGTCACCCAATGATTGGGCGACTCGAGCCTATTTTTGTAAAAAATTTTCCCACAGGTATATTTCTGTAATTTCGAATAAAAAATGGATTATTCGTAAAAAAAAATTCCGAGAGCGTGACCCGTAAAAAAAACACGGAACATCACGAGAGCACTGTGTACTATTTATTGTCCCTTCCGTACGTCGAATAGTGAGTTGTTCCGGCTTCTCGTTCGCCAAGGTACCTGCAGGCACGAGGACTCTGCCCTGCAAAACGTAATTTCTATGCCAGACGTACATTGCACATCGGCACCGGCGCTAGAATACAAAGGCAGAGACGGGCTCTATCATCGCGGTCACCGCCTCGCGCGTAGGCAGGTGGGGCATCGCCCCGATACGCCACCATCATTCGTCAGGAGGCCATGCTCCCTTCCGTCCAGTACTCCTGTCACTCCGAGATGGCCTCGAAGCCCGGAGGGTTCCCGATGCGCGGCAGTGAAAGTCACTCAACTTTTTTTCACTCCGGAAGAGTGCAGTGGTACAGCAGGGAGAAATAGTAGGCATTTCACTTCTAAGGGCGGGTACAATGGTCAAGTCGCCTGTAACTTCTTCAACTTATTCGCGTGTCCAACTAAAGACAACCTCTGTAAATATGATATAGCATATTCTTAACGTTACTTTTATTTTTTTTTGTACTGTATTCCACACGTCCTTCTTCTCTCTCCCTCTCTACCGACAACTTCTATGCGGGTACAATGGTCAAGTCGCCTGTAACTTCTTCAACTTATTCGCGTGTCCAACTAAAGACAACCTCTGTAAATATGATATAGCATATTCTTAACGTTACTTTTATTTTTTTTTGTACTGTATTCCACACGTCCTTCTTCTCTCTCCCTCTCTACCGACAACTTCTACAACCCATAAACACCTCCTACAGTCCTCTTCCCCTCCCCACCGACACTTCCATCCTCTCACCCTTTTCACTGTCGCCGCCAGCTTCTCAAGTTCAAATTGGCACTAGCATCTCCTCGAGCTTGCACTGCCCTGCTAACTCCTCGAGCTCATGCCGTCATGCCATCTCCTTCAAGCTCGCACCATCGCCTACCATCTTCTCGCGCCTCGCTCCTCCATTGTACATACTCTCGGTTTGGATTTTGAAGCTCCCACAAATCTACTAGATTCTTACTTATTACTGTTGTCAAGTGTTAATTGATTTATACAACAAAGGGAACAAGATTCATGAGGTCTCACTGCAAACGGTTTTAGCTTCTAGTTTCTTAATGTCTTTTTTGACCTTTTAGCTTTTTAAGGATTATTTTATTTTTATTTTATTTTTTCTCTTATTCATTTGCATTTGTCGTAATGATATAGAATTTTTTAAAAAAAATTAATTGCTCAGAAAAAATTAATAGTAGCTATAATATATTTTTAGTTGCTATAATAAAAAAATAAAACTATAAGCTTATAGGTATAAATGTAAAAGCAGCAGAAAAGAGTGCGTCATGCAGGAATGATAGTGGAACCATGGAGCCACCGACTGACCGACATGCATGCATTTTGCTAGACTCCAAGAACCAACCTTTGACCCCTCCTCTCATGTGATGCTGTCTATCGGGTGGGCCCTTGGCCTTTTGGGGGCACCTTGGGCCCCTTGTCGGGGTCTGGTCCCTGCAGCAGTGCAGCTTTTGGATTAGATTAGTGTAAGCGCGCACATAGGACACGTCGCTCTCACGCGAGCGCGCGTGCAGGGGAGAATTAAAATGGCGGATTTCGCCACTAATATACGGTGCGTTAGAGGCTTCGGTCCCATTTATGATTTTGTTTTTGCTTTTTTACTTATTATTACAGTAATTAGTTTTTAAATAGTAATTTTTTTTAAAGTAGGATCTATAAATTAATTATAAGTAGATAATATACCGAGCTCAGCTATATCGATCAAATTCACATGTGACTATTTTTTCGTATTGTCTTTCTCGAACAGTCAAAATTCAAAAGACAAAAACTAAAAGCCAAAGGTACAAACCAAAAGAACCCACACAACGATCTTATTGCAGTAGTATTCTACCCTGTAGGTACATTGAATCATGGGGCCTAAAAACATCAGACCAGTTTTTTTAAAAAAATTGTTTTAGCTCATCAAAAAATCATACACTTTTCAACATTAGATTGGCATTTCAATGTAATATTGTTATACTGATAATTCACAAAAGAAAAAAATACTAAGATAATCGACTATATGCCACTACAATCGTGTTCGATCTGAAAAATGCCACACCAAACGTGTTTCTTTGAAAAATGCCACTTCAATCATGAAATTCTCCTAGAAATGACCTTATGCTCAATACTAGCCGATTTTTATTGATATAAAATGGGTTTTTATTGATTATAATGGTATTTTTGTGAGTATGCAATGTTGGAGTGGTATTTATCTACACAAAAATACAAATTAGAATACAGAAGGTGTATTAATGCAAAATCAGCTTGTATTGGTCATAATAGCATCAATAAAAGCCCATTTTATATGAATACACCTATCTTATGTCGATATATATTTCGCCCATACAAAAATAATTGAAAAATGGCGTCTCACCACGTATGCATTAATACATCTTCCATATTCCAATATATATTTTTGTGTAGATAAATACCACTCCAATCATCTCATACTCGTATAAATACCATTATAATCAATAAAAACCCATTTTATATCAATAAAAATTGGCTAGTATTGAGCATAATGGTATTTCTAGAAGTATTTCATGATCGGAGTGGCATTTTTCAAAGGAAGACAATTGCATTGGTATTTTTCAAATAGAACACGATTGCAGTGGCATATAGTCAATTATCCCTAATGCTAACGTGACCTCGTAATTTATAAGCGACTATATTGCACCACTCTATGGTTTTCCTAGTTTGCAGCAGCAGGCCAACAGGCCAAGAAAAGGAAGAGAGCTAAAGTGATGGATATACAACAGGTCAGCTACTATTTCGACAACTTAGAGATTCCTAAATGCAAACGGTTCATAAATGTTTCACTGTTGTAATATTTTTTTTCAATTTTGGTTCTCTAGCACTTATTTTTTACAAAAATGACCTTCTCCCCATGCTCAAAAGACGTGGCAGGTGACACATGCCATCATAGCTCGATAGGAGAGGAGTTGCGCAGCAAGCCAGGCACTGCTGAGCCAGCGCAGCTTGGCAAGCACCTGCTGAGCCACTCTTGCTCAGTAGGAGCTTGCCGAGCGCCCCTGACTCGACAGGCAGGCGAACAGGAATCGGTCATTCCAACTAGATCAAAATGCCCGAGTGCCTCTGTAAGCCCAGTGCTTCCAACCAGCAAACACGGCGTCAATAGCTCGACACCACAATCTAAGAGTCAAGGTACTCTCAATGTAGTTGTGGATGACCATTATTTGCCAATGGCTCCTACATATTCTGGGAGCAGACAATCAGATGAAGATGATGACTCTCAGCATCCAATCAGTAATCCATCGAATTAGGTTGAGTCCACTGCAAAGCCCTCTACAGGTGGTGGTCTCCAACTGTTCCCCATCATAGGAGCTACTTGCTGAAGTGGTGGAAGGTTCTCTCTTAGTTTCGATAGGAGTTCATCAGAAGATTCTTGCTGGAGGCATGAAGTTAACACAATTGGTGATACCGATTGAGATATCGTGCATGATTCTTTACGATAGAATCCCCCAAGACCCAGTGGTTGGGACAATGCAAACGCTTCTACATCACCCCGAAGGGATGGAGATAACGAAGCTAGTGGACATCGATAGGCTAATCCATCTGCTTCTACCCCACCATGCTTGATAGGTAGAGTGGGACAAGTAGGAGGCTCGGAGGGAAACTCAGGTCATCGTACCCCTTCCACCAACAGGAATCATCCAAGGCCCTCGGAGACTGTTCAAAACTTGCAACGAGTCCATGATATCTTAAACAACCCGAATCCTACTCTAGCAGAAACCCCCGAATATGCTCATATTGCAGGTCAAGTGTAGAAAAACCTCTAGCAGAAACACCTTTAGTGCTTAGATTGGTCATAACTTAGAGGCCCATGTTGATGACTTGGTCATGAAAAGTATCAACATCGGGCACTACTACAGAAAATGTCATCACAGACGGTTCAAAAACGTCATCACAGACGGTTTTGTGAACCGTCTGTATTTATGGGTCAGTGATAATACGAGGTCATCACGATTTTGAATGATATATAGTTATCACGAGCGGTTTTAAGAACCGCTCGTGATATATAGTTATCACAGACGGTTTTTTTGTTAAGAACCGCCTGTGATATATAGTTATCACAGATGATTTTTTTGTTAAGAACCGTCTGTGATATGTATAAATCACAGACGGTTTTTAGTTAAAAACCGTCTGTGATATTGCCTTCTACTCCTAAACCTATTTCTGTTTATTGGCTAACCTCAGGAAATGGTAGCCATACCATCTGAAACAAGCAGATCAACATGTACATGTATACATCCAATTCACATCTCAATTCATTTCACAAACATAAAACATCCATTTTTATTAAGATTAGAGCCTTCCATTACAATATTCCAAAACAACGAGTAGGTTACACAATAAGAACAACGAGGAGCAGGTTACACAACAAGAACAACAAGTAGGTTACACAACAAGAACAACAAGCAGGTTACACAACAAGCAAAGATCCTCTATGCCTTTGACGCCCACCATCCTTCTCGCCCCTGATGCAACGCATGAGCCGGATGTCTTTGACGCCCACCATCATCGCCGTAACTTGTGCGTCGTCTGCAAGGAGGAGGACAGCAAGGAGGACATACAGCAAGGAGGAGGATAGCAGGAAAGAGCAGACCAGCAAAGAGGCTCGATCATATTTATAGGGGAGGGAGAGGGAGGGAGAGGTGGGAGTTCAAAATTTTTTGGCTCCGGGACAGAGAGGCGGAGCTACTATCCGTGGGGTGAGGTGTAGGATCGATCGCCCAAATTGCCGATTATTATAGACGGTTCTACATATAGAACCGTCTGTGATGAATGAATATCACAGACGGTTCTACATATAGAACCGTCTGTGAATTAGAGCACACAATTTTATATACCGATGCAATACAAATAACTAGTATGAAAAGATAAAATAGCAATGTTCTATATGACTTATATATACTCATTTGAAAGGTTTCGACGAGATCTACAACTTTTCAGTTGAAGAAAAATCCAAATTCCAAAAGGAAGACCAAGAAAAAGGGCAAAAACAGAAACCAAAAACTTACGACGCAGATTTAGGTCCAAAGATGGACGATTTTCAGGGTCTTGGAGGGCGACTGGCGCAAGTGGGTCATTTTTTTTGGATCGGACTCGTTGTTAGCTTTTCAACGAGTACAAGAACGTCGAAAACGGACACCGTATGCAAAAGTTATGCCCGTTTTACTGAATATGTGTCAAAATTGAACCATACTCGGACTCAAGCGGGAAAATATGAAATTTTGAGAGATTGCAAGGCGGGAAACATATCACAGACGATTTTTATTATAAAATCGTCTGTGATATTCCAGATTATCACAGACGGTTTTATAATAAAAACTGTCTGTGATACTGGCATATCACAGACGGTTTTAATAAAAATTGTCTGTGATAATCTGAATATCATCGGCGGTTTTATTATAAAACCGTCTCGTGATATGCCGATAGAGCACGCACGTTCAGCGGTAAGAACCGTCTGTGATACTCCTTTTTCCCGCCACAAACACCACAGATAGCCTCCAAATTAAAACCGTCTGTGGTAGTGTACATTACAGACGGTTTCACAAAACCGTCTGTGATTTGGCGTCTAATATTAGGCTTTCTGTAGTAGTGGGGGATCATATCTCCGATCTACAAGAAACTTTCACTAACTTAAGAAGACATAACCTTAAGTTGAATCCAGAGAAGTGTGTGTTCAGAGTTTTCTCTGGAAAGCTTCTTACTTTCCTAGTTTCGATTAGAGGAATTGAAGCAAATCTAGATAAAATAGCGGCCATCGAGTAGATGCATCCTCTGACCGCAAAGAAGGAAATCTAGAAACTAACTAGCTGCATGGTAGCACCATGTCGTTCCATTGCACGGTTGGGAGGAAAATGATTGTCTTTATTTAAGCTTCTTCGAAAACATGGAAGTTTTGAATGAACTAAAGAAACAAATGACACCTTTGAAGAAGTTAACAAGTACCTTATGAGTGCCCCGGTCTTAGTCTCTCCAAGACCAGTAGAAACCTCGCTTTTATATCTAGCAGCGACACCACAAGCAGTCAGTGCGTACTGGTCGTTGAACATGACAATATCCAATGACTAGTTTATTACGTAAGTGAAGTCTTACATGGACCAAAAGAGCGATATTCAAAGATACAAAAGTTGTATGCTCGACTTATAACTTTAAGAAAGCTAAGGCATTACTTCCAGGCCCACAAAAGTGGTCGCACCGACTGGGTACCATATAGGTCAAATTCTCCAAAATAAGGAATTATCTGGACGTATAATAAAATGGGCGGTTGAACTTGGGAGTTCGATCTCCATTTCATTTCATAAACAACAATCAAGTTCTAGACTTTAGCAGAATTCATCGCCTAGTGGACAAACCCTGAACCCACCCGAGACCCTGAGTACGAACTTCACCAAGAGTGGACTATGTACTTCGATGGTTCCTTGATGATAAAAGACTCGGAGGCTGGGGTAGTCATGGTTTCTCTATTGGGGAAACATAAAATATGCCATTCAGTTAATCTTTTTTGCTACCAATAATGTAGCAGAATACAAAGGTTTACTGGCAGGGCTTCGAGCAGCCAAAGTGCTCGGTATTAGTAGATTACTAGTGAAAGACGGTTCTCAACTAGTAGAAAATAAAGTCGGGAAAGAGTACCAATGCTCAAGTACCGTCATGTCATCTTATCTATTGGAAATAAGGAAACTCGAAAGGCATTTATTTGGTTTGAGGTCTAACACATTCCTAGAAATGAACTTTTTGGCAAACCAGTTGGTATGGATGGATTTCTCAAGATCACCTGTCCTACTTGGAGTTTTTCTCGAGCAACTTGACAAACCCTTGGTAGTGGAGCATTTTGAAGACACTCCACTGGAGGTTGCTTAGATCATCCCCAACAAGAATTGAATGATACGAATCTACGAATATCTTCAGCATGGCACACTTCCTGAAGATGATGTGAGGGTGATCATACAGCTCGAAAAGCCAAGTTATACACTCTGATCGAATGCACCCTCAACAAACGAGAAACTCACATAGTGTTAATAAAATGAATATCTCAATAAGATGGTTTGAAATTACTGCCTAACATACATGGAGGAGTCTGTGGATTGCATCATTCATATAGAACTCCAGTCGGTAAAGTCTTCTAACAAGGGTACTACTAGCCAACTACCCTCTATGATGCGAAAGAACTTGTGACAAAGGGTGTATAATGTCAGTTTCATAGCCGACAAGTGCATTAACCTGCACAAGCTTTGTAGACAATACCACTTTTGTGGCCTTTCGCAACCTGATGTCTAGACATTCTGTGACCTTTCCCAAGAGCACCCGAGGGCTTTAAATTTCTTTTTGTAATGGTTCATACATTCACAAAATGGATAGAAACGGAGTTAGCAATTAAAATACCAGTTGAAGTGAAAGCATGTAGGCCCTTAAAAATGGTTTGGTAATTAATGAAATTATGTGAATATGGGACTAACGTGTTTTATGAGCGTGCAAAGGGTTAGTTCACATAAGTGCAACAAGATGCAAGCCAAAGGATATGTGTGAAGATCAAATTGGCTCAAGACAAAGGTATACTTAGCGTAGGATCCTTTTTGATTTTTACCGGTCTTAGGCGAATGGTGGAAGACTGGATTATATGATAGATGATCGTACCATCAAGAGGATCTTGGCAAGTAGCTTGAAAACATACTTCTTGTGCCATATGGATCAACATTAGAAACCTGCATCCATCAAAAATCAGTTTTAAAATAAATTATGTGCTCTGTCTGGAAGGGCGGTAGTACCACAGTTTTGAACGTCGGAACTATCGGAGAGCGGTAGTTCCGCGCCCAAACGCGATAGTACCGACGAGCGGAAGATCCGTTTCTTGAGCGGATCAATTTTTCCAGAGAGCACCCACGGATGCACTTAAGCTCTTGCGGGAACGGAAGTACGCCACTTAAACGCCGGAACTACCACACCGAGCGGTAGTACCGCATTATGAAGCGGATGCCGGAGCCCGTAAGATCCGGAGGAGAGCGATTGATTTTTCCGAGAGCACCCTCCGGATGAAGTCCGATTTTCTGGAGCGGAAGTACCGGCGATTTCAATGCCGGAACTACCGCTGTGTGAGGTAGTTCCGTTGCCCAGAGCGGTACTTCCGGAGTCCGGAAGATCCGGCCTCAGAGCGGATCAATTTTTCCAGAGAGCGCTAAAATTGGGACCTTTTGGATTTTGGCTGGAGCGATTGTACCGCGCTGACTTTGCGGAACTACCGGGGAGCGGTAGTACCGCAAATGTCAACGGCGGTAGTACCGCGTCGCCAAATCCAACGGTCATTGCAGAGCTCTGACATAGCCGTTCTGGCGCGAAGATTTGATTGCGGTAGTACCGGCCCCTGGGTGCGGTAGTATCGCTCGACCAGAATTTTTTTGTAGAATTTGTGTCAAACAGCTAGTTTTGGTTGGTGGAGGCTATAAATACCCCCACCACTGCACAAGGGCTAAGGTTAGAGACTCATTGCATATTCTTGAGCCCAAGAGCATTCATTCCACCCACTTTCTCTCATTAAGCATTAAATTGAGGTGGTTTTGCAATTAGTGCAAGATTTTCAATTGTTGATCCACTTAGCACAAGAATTGCATTCAAGTGAAACCCTAGGTCTATTACTCTTAGTGCTTGCCGGCACTTGGATGATCGGGTGAAGTTTGGCTTGGTGATCTTCTCAAGAAGCTTGTGAGAAGACCCGACAAGTTGTGAATGTTGGAGCTCACCTACCCGGAGCGGGGAAGAGCTACATTAGTGATCGAGGTGTTTGGCTCAATTCGTGGAGCCGGTCCGATTCGTTCGGGCTAACCTCAACGTGGACTAGGGGAAACCGGCAAGTTTCCGATCACCACGGTAAAACATCGGTTGTGTTCTTTTGTGCTTAGCTCTTACTTATTTACTTCTTTGTGATCATTTGATTGTTTAGAGCTAAGTTTGCTATATTGTTAACTAGAATTGCATAGGATTAATTGCTTTACATTCTTGTCATTTAAATTGTAAAGAATTAATCAATTGAACAAGAAAAATTTAAAACCTCCTATTCACCCCCCTCTAGTCGGTATCCTTGATCCTACATGAAGCACTAAGAAGCTCATAACAAAAATGTGATTACATGATTTGGAGTTGCAAGTTTTCGAGCAGAGATTTCCAGGAATTCTACAAGAATCTAGGTATCAAGGTATGTTATGACTTAGTGGCTCATCTATAGAGTAACAGGGCAGTAGAAAGAGCCAACGGTATACTAATATAAGGGATCAAACGCCGAGTATTCAACCAATTAATACAACAGTCAGACGCTTAGGTTTAAGAACTTTTCTCTGTATTATGAGTTGTTCGGACCACGATTAGTCGTGCGACTAGTGAAACAACATTCTTTCTAGTTTATGGTGTAGAAGCTATACTTCCTATAGAACTAAAGATTGGAGTTACTTAGATTGGTCGTTATAATAATAATGATCAAGCAGAACGATGGATTGATGACATCAATTTCCTTAAAGAATGATGGAACACAGCCTTAATACGATCGATGGTCTATCAATAAGCTATATTTTCGTCGGTGTGTTTTCTCTGTCCTTCTTATAAGAGAAGTTGTAGGCTTATAAGAAAACTCTTGGGATCATAATATAAGCCTACCTTTGAGGGGGTTTATTTATTATTATTTATAAGAAAACTCTTGGCACAATTTTATTTACTATTATTTTACGTATAATTTAGAAGTGAGCTACTTAGGTGAGCTAGAGCAAAATCCAAATTAACGAATATAATTGAAGTAATTTAGAATTGAGTCAACGAGTTTTTTTTGCACTTTTGCCCTGCCTGCTACCCAAGCCACCTGCTGAGTTGACGCAGCTTGGCAGCACCTGCCGAGCTGGGGTGGCTCAACAGGCTGCTGCCGAGCTACGCCATGGCACTATCGCCTGACCTATTGCACCTGGCCTTTGCCCTCCCGCGCCAGTTTGACTTGCCATACAACTCCACTGTTGCTAAGATATGACGGTGCAACATGTGATAAGTATCGTCTATCGTATTTTTCGGGCTTGAAAAAAGGTTATTTTTATAAAAATAGATGTTAGGGGGCCTAAAATTTTAAAAACCAGTTGCGACAATACGACGTGCTTGACTAAAAAAAACTATTTAACTATGATCCTACTGCAGTAGTAACTTGGACACATCTCACAGTTAACATCCTTGGGCATCTCGCAGTTAACATCCTTGGGTCACTAACCATGTAGACACGGCGTGATGCACGGATCAACCTGTCATCAACCCCCAAACGGTGGTAGCGCCACGGCGCGCCGCGCCGCGCCACCGGAACCAGCATGGATGGGTTACGGACTGAAACGGCTATATCTGGGTTTTTTTCCCAGCCGCGGCCCGCGCAACTACCTTTTCATCCCCCGGCTCACCACCGCGATTACTAGTTTACGGGTCCCCACGCCGCGCTAAAGCTGCTACAGCACGCACGCACGATACGGACAAAGCGAGCCAAAAACCGCAGGGTTCACGGGCCTCGTGCGCCCACTCCCTTATCCCTTCGGTGCCCGATGCTAGTCTGCTGCTACTAGCACTACACTACTACTGCCGTCACGGCCGCCTCCTCTGCCACGCTTCTCACACGCCTCGTGCGCCATGGCGGAAGTGGTGGCGCAGCACGCCGTCGCCGCCGCGGGGGTCGGCGACGCGCAGGCGAAGGCCGCGGCAACGCGGGGGCGCGGGGAGGTGGACACGTCGTCCCCGTTCGAGTCCGTGCGGCAGGCCGTCGACCTGTTCGGCGGCGGCGCCGTCTCCCCGTGGCGGCAGCCGCAGGCGCCGCCGCTCCAGCTCCGGCCGGAGGTCAGTCAACCGGAGCCTCTACCTACCCACTCACATCTCTTCTCTTCTAGTTTATGCAAAGCAATGGCCTTTGCTTTTGCTCACGCCATGGTGGCAGCGCTGGCCACCGCATTTTCTTTCTCAACTTTTCTCTCTCAAAGCGCTTTCGCATTTTCCTGAACAATTTCTTTCGAGATCTTCTCGCTGGCCCTGCCTGCACGGATTATTAGGGATGAATTCCTAGTGTGGGGTATTATGTGATTCCATCCAGTTTGCAGTCTCCGATGTTTCTTTCCTTCAGCTGGCGTTCGCCATCGCAAAGATACTTGCTTCCTTTTGGGTGGAGTGGTTCGAGCAGTGGTTGGTGTGGGCGACTGTGACATGACATTGTGGGTACTTGGGATCGATCTCGAGCGGAAAGGAGCCGAATACATCATGGCATTTCGTACCAGTAGATAGCCTACTCGGCCCGACATTGCAAGGAATAAAGCTCCACTATTAGGTCTTGATGTTGATAGTTTACGAGCATTTGGTACAAGAGCCTCTCAACTTTTCTGTCCAGAGCCTGTTACAAAATTATTACTTGTATCCTGAAAAATTGAGGAGAGAAAGCTCATCAGTGAGCAGCATTTCAATGCATGTTCCGAATCGATACTGTTAACATGTTATTGAATATTGATACCAGTGTGGAAGTACTTGAGAATTAAGTGCAGGATGTGCTGTGGGCAACAATTCAACATTAACAGAACACAGAACAAGAGAAGTCTCAAAGGATAGCATTAGCAGCAAGGTGGGGGCACTGCTGCATTACTGAGTAGTACTGTCCTTGACAGTCCTTTGCTGTACGTATAGGCATTGGTCTTCTCCCAAGGATACTACTATGTTCTAATGGATTGTATAGCGAGGACAATTTGGTATATGAAATTTTAGGCGACATGGTTTTATTTGGCACTAACATGGTTTTCACTGCTAGCAAACTTCTTGCTACATTAACCAGAAGCACGAATACCGTTGCAAAGGCTCATCTTGCCGTCGTGCTGTTTGGTTGGTTGTTGACTTCCATATCCCTTCAAAAAGAAGATTTTTCATCTGCATCTTCACATCACATGCAGTTTTTTTAAAAAGATTCTTTGAATACATATCCTCGGAGAAAGTGTTCTTATTCTCTTGTGCATTGTGCATTGGTCGCTTTCCACTAATTAGTTCTGTTCCTGCTATACAATTCTGTATCGTTAGAATATATAAATTCATTTTGTTTTCTGGGATGTCATTTCTTTCAGGAGGTGGAACTTATGAAAGTTGAGGAACAAACTGTGAAGCTCGAGATGGAACTTTTTGTCAAGGAAAAGGAAACATTTAAGGTTTTGAAAGAATTACAGTCAACAAAGCAGGTTATTGATGACTTGAAGTTACAAATAGAGAAGGTAACTTCAGAGGGCACAAACGCTGCAAAAGGTTTTACTGATGCCATGAAGGTACATCCACTTCCTGATATTGAACAAAAATCCAGTGGCCATACGGAGCCACCGATCCAGAGCACAAAAGGCAAACAGTCCCCATTAACCGCATTGATCAAGCTGAATCAGGCAAAAGCATTCCTGAACATGGATACTGTCAAGATGTTTAAGAGCCAGATAGAGGAGGAGAAAGCATCACTTGAGAAAACCCGTGAAAGGTTACAGTTGAACATAGGGAAGGCTTCATCATTGGGAGCAGATTTGAGCAAAACTGTTGCACAGCTACAAGCAGCAAAAGCCCCAAAACCTACCCTTGAACCTTCTGATATATGGTTGCAGATGAAGCAGTTGAATTCTGAGAAAGAGAAACACCGAAAGATGGCTGAGGATTCGAAATATGAGATCGGTGAATTAACTGCCACGATTGAGCACACGAGGTCTAAGACAAAGACCCTGCAATTCAGGATTGTCATGGCTGAAAAATTGATGGAAGCCTCAAGGCGGGGAGAAGCTCTCGCTCTTGCAGAGAGGAAGAACCTGAGCAACGGGCAGGACCTGGACACTGCCACAACCGATGTCACACTTTCTGACGAAGAACACTCTGTGCTTGTGCGCAAAGCACAAGAAGCAGACGATACCTCTAGGAAGAAAGTCGACACGGCGATGCAAGAGCTAGATAAAGCAAACCAGTGTAAGCTAGAACTTTTGGAAAGAGTAGAGGAAGCAATGGCAGCTGTTGAGACTAGCAGAAAGGCTCTGGAGGAGGCCGTAAAGAGGGAGGAGTCTGCAAACAAAGCAAAGGTTACAGCCGAAGAAACGCTTCGGAGACTGCGGTCCGAGCAGATAACCCAGAACTGGCGACCGATCGGTAATAATTCGGTAAAATTCAAGCACTCAGCAACGACACCGCGGAAGGCGGGCTCTGGGATATACGACGTGAACGGCCTGAGCTTGGTGACCGCTGCGCCGAAAAACACAAAGGCAATGTCCATCGGACAGATCCTGACCATGAAGCTGGACAGCGAGTTTGAAGCCGGAAAGAGCACGAACGCGAAGAAGAAGGTCTCACTTGGGCAGATCCTAACCCAGAAGTACGAAGTGTACTCCCCGCTGAGGATAGACCATGACGGCGCGTCCCGCAAGCAGTTCCATCCCAGGAGGCGAAAGCTGGGGTTCGTTGTGTACGCCTTGCTTCTTGCCAGGCAGAAGCATAGGAAGAGGCAGGCCGCCACCTCCAACTGTACCCATGGCAACTCCAGCGCTAAGGTTGTGTAGTTATCTTTCCAAGATCAGTAGGCGCAGAATAATCGGTACCTGTGTAATTAGTTAGCGCTATGAACAAAGTTGATATTTAGCAGAGACTCCCGGTTCCGGCTACAATTTTGGTGTGGGATGATCTGTAAAAATTTCTGCCAGGACTTGGTTACGTACGTGTGGAGAAACTCACCTGAGGTGTATGTTTAGAATTGTTGCAGATGCGTTCCAAGCCGTCGATGGCGTTGTGAACTTATGTGAATTGTGATCTTCCGTGGAGCTGGATGGATCCGGCCATCCAGGATCCTGGATCACTGCGGCTCACCGTTAGTCCCTCGTCCCCACACCAACCGGTGGCGTCGCAATCGTCCTCGCCTCTCCGATGCGTCTTTGGACTCGTACAGTACAACGCGCGCCGCCGCGACGGAGGCGGAGGCTCAACCGCGCCGGCGCGCGCAAGGGAGGGAACGCGCGACGCGGGGATCTCCGCGCGGCACCCCGACTTCTCCAGGCCGCGCTCCCTAATGGGCCGAACGCTGCGAGCGGATGTCGGCGTGGTTCAAGCCCATGGTCCGGACTACGGAGCGCGCGAAAACAACCCTCTTCCCGCCACAACCGCCCGCCGCCTCCCGCCAAAACGTGCCCCCTTCGTCCCAAGATTTTACCCCCAAATCTGCACCCACCAGCGACTCCCGCCGCCACGTTCCCCACGCGCACCACGCTCCTCTCCTCCGTCGTTCTCGCGTCCCGTCTCCGAAGCGGCAGCCATGGACGTCAACGAGGAGGCCATGGCGGCGCACAAGCGCGCCTTCCTCGACTTCCTCGACCAAGACGTAAGCCCACCCCCCATCGTACCTTGCCTCCCGCCGCCTCCTCGCCGGCTTCCTGGCTGACGTTCTTTCTTGCTTCCGCAGGTCGGGAAGGGGGTGTACATGCAGGCCGTGCGCGACATGGTCCAGAACAAGCGCCACCGGCTCACCATCGGCATGGACGACCTCCGGAACCACAACCTCGACCTCGCCCGCAGGTGGCCGACGCCTTCCTTCCCCTCATGCGTTGCTGATCTTGCCTGGTTGATTCCTGGGTGACGCGACCTTTCAATTCCTTGCATCTGTAGGGTTATACGGAGCCCCGGGGAGTACATGCAGCCGGCGTCTGACGCGGTGACGGAGGTGGCGAGGAACCTGGATCCCAAATTCTTGAAAGAAGGGGAGCGCGTGCTTGTGGGATTCTCGGGGCCGTTCGGCTTCCACAGGGTCACGCCGAGGGACCTCATGTCGTCCTTCATCGGGACCATGGTCTGCGTCGAGGGCATCGTCACGAAATGTAATCGAACCCCTTCGTCATGATCATAATCTGTCTTTATGCCGTAGTTTTATGTGAGTCAATTCGTTTATCTGGTATTAAAGTGTGGTCAAGAATTTCCATGAAGTTCCAGTTAAGTTCTAGCATTGTTCTTGCTGGTGGAGAAAAGAACTATCCTAGTTCAATCAGTAAGTCGTGGTAAAGGAAAGCAAAAAAAACAAAGGGATAAAACATTGCCAGTATTAGCTCCGGGCCAGTACAAAAATGGAACTGGAAAATTAATGTTAAGCTGTCTCAGATACTTGATTAGGTAATTAAACATCTAGGTTTATACTTGTGGTATTAGTGCAGCTCAATTAATCTGAGCATATGGCATGCTAAGTTGATAGCTCACTAGGTCTATCGTGTCCTTACTCATAATTCATAAGCATTTGACGATAAGAAGATATAAAATACCTCTAGTGTAGTACCTTTACACCCCAGGGGCTAATGTTATTTTACTTTTCTCAAAATATCAGGTTCTCTGGTAAGGCCGAAGGTTGTTAAGAGTGTTCATTACTGCGCTGCTACTGGGAGTTTTCTCTCACGTGAATACAGGGACATCACATCTTTCGTAGGCTTGCCTACTGGTTCCGTTTATCCAACAAGGGTACATTCTTATGGTCTGCTTTCATTCAATTCCATCCAATGAATCCTCTTTGCTATTACATTTGTAATGCTGCTAAATCTGGAATGTTTAGGATGAAAATGGTAACTTGTTGGTCACCGAGTATGGGATGTGTGAATACAAGGATCACCAGGCATTGTCTATGCAAGAAGTTCCTGAAAATTCTGCCCCTGGACAGCTCCCAAGAACTGTGGATGTTATTGTAGAAGATGATCTTGTAGATTCTTGCAAGCCAGGTGACCGTGTCTCAATTGTTGGTGTATACAAGGCTCTTCCAGGGAAAAGCAAGGGCAGTGTTAGTGGTGTGTTCAGGTTAGTTCAGCTATGACCTTCACCTGAGCTGAATTAAAATTTTCATGTTTTTGAAATCTGATGTGGTTTAGTATTATTATTCTTATAGGACCGTTCTTATCGCAAATAATGTTTCACTTCTGAACAAAGAGGCAAATGCACCTGTTTATACCCGTGAAGATCTGAAGAGGATGAAAGAAATATCACGGAGAAATGACACATTTGACTTGCTGGGAAATTCACTTGCTCCATCTATATATGGCCATCTGTGGATAAAGAAGGCAGTGGTACTATTAATGCTTGGTGGTGTTGAGAAGAATCTGAAAAATGGAACTCACTTGAGAGGGTTAGTGCTACCTCTTCAGATCACTGCTGCTGATCTGCTGATTTCATTGATTGCAATGTGTTTGTGTGTGTGCTTCTTTGGTATGCAGAGATATAAACATGATGATGGTGGGAGATCCTTCAGTTGCCAAGTCCCAGCTCCTAAGAGCTGTCATGAACATAGCCCCCTTGGCTATCTCAACAACTGGAAGGGGTTCATCTGGTGTTGGTTTGACTGCTGCTGTCACTTCGGATCAAGAGACTGGTAAATTATTGAAAACTGTTTCATACACTTTTGTTCAGTTTCTGTAGAAGTTCTGATCGAATGCCTGTGGTCAGGGGAAAGAAGGCTTGAAGCTGGTGCCATGGTTCTTGCTGATCGTGGTGTTGTCTGCATTGACGAGTTTGATAAGATGAATGATCAAGACCGAGTTGCTATACACGAAGTTATGGAACAGCAAACTGTGACCATTGCCAAGGCAGGAATACATGCCTCGCTAAATGCGAGGTGTAGTGTAATTGCTGCAGCAAATCCAATATATGGAACCGTAAGCTCTTATAGTTTCTTTTATTTTCTGCTTAATGGCATTCTACTGGTGAAGTTGCTGTTTCTGATCATAATTTCTGGCTGCATGACAGTATGATCGTTCATTGACACCAACAAAGAACATCGGGCTTCCAGATTCATTGCTCTCACGTTTTGATTTGCTTTTTATTGTTCTTGATCAAATGGATCCTGAGATTGATCGTCAAATTTCAGAACATGTTTCACGAATGCATAGATATTGCACTGATGATGGAGGTAATTTTGTGTTTTGCAATACAGAGATTTATTTTCATGCATTTTCAGTCCTTTCCATGTGCTTTGCTAAAAAACAAATTTGTAAACTGCAGGAGCAAGGTCTCTTGATAAAACAGGATATGCTGAAGAAGAAGATGGTGATGCTAATGCAGCCATTTTTGTTAAATATGACAGAATGCTCCATGGGCAGGATAGAAGGAGAGGCAAGAAGGCCAAACAGGACAGGTTGACTGTCAAATTCCTGAAGAAATATATTCATTATGCGAAAAACCTTATTCAGCCAAAGCTCACAGATGAGGTAACTCTCATAAGAGATATTATTCTTCGGGTCTACCAGCTTCAATGGGACAATACTAATGTGTATAACTAGCCACTAATGAGTATCAAGTTCTGGTTACAACGTGTTGTAGCTGATATACTACTTTTTTTTCTTCAAAACACTTTCTGTATTTTGGTGTTTTGTTGATAGCTTTCTCCATTATACATGAACAATTCTGTCGTGTGTTAAATGGTAGCAAGATCCCCCTTCAGATATAGCATTTAAACTTGTGTGCTTCTGCAGGCTTCTGATCACATCGCAACTTCATACGCTGAGCTTAGGGACGGCAGTGCAAATGCCAAGGTTTGCTCTAAGCAATAGCTCCTTGCTTTCTTGTTAAAGGTGTATGTTTATAGTCATTTTCTCATCCTTCTGTTTTAGTCTGGCGGAGGTACACTTCCAATTACAGCGAGGACATTGGAAACAATAATTCGTCTATCCACTGCTCATGCCAAGATGAAATTGAGACACGAGGTACTTTGCTCCATACTACATATGTTTGTTTAATCCAATTGTCCAAGCAAGCTACCTGTAACAAGAACTCTCTAGAGTCTAGATGAATGAAGTACCTATTACTTTAGTCATTCTTTTTCCTGAAGCTTGACCAAGAAATAAGGCATTTCTAATGTTAGTGTTCTATTTTTTAAAAAACAGTATATATTCATTATTGTGAAGCATAGCAGATGCGGAAATCCCTCTGGAAAATATAATCAC
This sequence comes from Dendrocalamus sinicus, assembly GCA_036346575.1. NCBI lineage: Eukaryota > Viridiplantae > Streptophyta > Magnoliopsida > Poales > Poaceae > Dendrocalamus > Dendrocalamus sinicus. The sequence goes on from CM070654.1 coordinate 29,069,952, forward strand.
ATTGCCCGTATATTCTGTTGCAGGTTATAAAATCTGATGTTGAGGCTGCATTGCAAGTTCTGAATTTTGCAATATACCATCAGGAATTGACGGAAATGGAAGAGCGTGAACAGCGAGAGATGGAGATGAAACAACAAGCTGATCCAGATGCAGTTGCAAGTGGTGGCAATGTGGATGGGCATGGAAGGTGAGTTTACGGCTTGGAAATGCATAGTGTCTAAGTGCCTCCCGTATTTTCTCTAAGAACTCTCATCAATGGCAGTATCCAATACATGCATTTCTGTTCCCTTCTAACCTTTAACCGGTCATGCAATACAGTAAGAACATATAATACCAACTCCACTTTATAAAGCTTTAGTATGCAACAAAGCAGCAATCTACTGATTTGCTTCAAATTGAAAAGAGTGCAATTTTATACTACAATTCATTGTTTCCAGCTAGTTGTGTATTAAATAAAGTCTCACATGGCACGTTCTTGAAAAAGAAGTCTCACATGTTTTCTATTTTCTACTCTTCCCAGTTCTGGAAACGACCCAATGGATGTGGATGTAGGCAATGCATCAAATGATCAGGATGTTCCTGCGGAGAGGTTACTACACGACCTTGAATTTGCAAAATTTGAAGCTTCAGCTTTGATTTCTTGTTTGCATCTGATTCTTTGCTTCCCTTGTGTATTCATAACATGTAGAATTGGAGCTTTTGAGGCGATTCTTGGTCAGCATGTGTTGGCAAACCATATTGATCAAATTTCAATTGATGAAATTGAGCAAACAGTTAATAGAGAGGCAGCTGAACCTTACACTAGACGCCAAGTAGAATTCATTTTGGAGGTATGACGAAAAACTGGTTTTATTTCAGCATTGTCAAAGAAAGTTTAACCGCGATACTTACTCTTTATATCGGTTGTGTTAAATTACATTCCCTTGTGCTTTCAGAGGATGCAAGATGCAAACAGGATAATGATACGAGATGGCATTGTTCGAATCATCTAACTACCTCATGGTTTGAGATTGGACAGGCTGATTGTGCTGTGCGCATCGTGATCTATTCCTGTAAGAACTTCTCCATTTTGTCCGAATCCGTGTCGATGTTCTGCAGACACTCTGTTTATGTAATTGAGGTGCTTGTTGGTGTACCTGTGTATCTTAATTTTTATTAGCGAGGTTTGAGATGACCACCGGTTCCCTTGTACCTTTAATTCATGCAGTGTAGTACTGTAATGTACAATGTCTGACCTAGTGATATTTAGTCCGTGGTGTGGCTTTACTATTCGATTTCGTGCAGCTAACTTGCAGCAGGCATGTGATCTGACAAGGTTCAATTCATGCTGCGCTGACTGCTGAGTTTTATTGTGTTCTAAGATCTCCAATGCTGCAGCCTGCATCGAATGGCTTGGGTGGTCCAACTGAGATCAGAAAATGGCACCAGATCGGCAGATCCTCCAATCACAGTCAGGCATGCTTCGGGTCGGAAATGTGGAGCGCGTTGTCACGCGCTCACATGCTGGTGGATGGATTTCTGAGAAATGTCGTGGCATGCTCCAGGTCACTATCATTCATACACCACTACCAACCAACAACAGTGGCGTCAAGCTAAAGCTGAGGTGTCTACTCGTACTACCAAACCAAGAAAGAAAAAAGGACCGGGCAAGTTGCGCTGGGCTGACGCGCTTGCTAGTTCACCAATAATTGGGGCGTAAACCAAGGTACTCCACAAGTTCACATCAACTACAGGTTTGGGACGAGGGGAGACGACCTCCGCCGTGGACATGCAAAGCGGTGATGGCTACTCCTAGTCCTAGCCACTGCGTACATAGAGGCACTCGGGACGCCAACCTCTAGTAGCAAACCAGCGCTTCCTGCAAGAAAGAAACGAGCTAGACGACGACGCCGGCAGATTCGCGCCGCCCTCCCTGCACGCTCCTCCGCCTCTCCTCTTCGCGGTGAGTACGTCCAACTCTAAACTGGCTGGCATCTTGTTACCGCCGTCACGTCGCGTGTGCCGCGTCCGGCCGCCGCGCGCTTACCTTTCCTTTTCCGCCTCAACCGTCGTGCCGCGCGAACGCGGCCATCTTGCTCGACAGCCGCGCACGCCGCGAGCCGCAGATGGGCACGGCAGCCGGCCTCCGGCGGGGCCGCGTCGGCTGCGTCGTCGGTTGACTTTGCCGCCACCTATCGGCTGCGGTGCGGACCGCGCGGCGGCTGCCCGCGCCTCGATCTTGCTCGACAGCCGCGCACGCCGCGAGCCGCAGATGGGCACGGCAGCTCGGCAGGTGAGGCCGGCTTGCATTCGGCGGGGGCCAGAATCAGTTAGCGAGTATGAGCATTCTCGGGGCATGCTTCCGTATAGCTCTTTTAAAAAGTTTTCGAATATTAAATAAAAGTAATCAATATTAGATGATGGTAAATCTATATAAACATATAAAAATAAATCAAATTAGGGATTAAATATAATTATAGATTTGAATATTAGGTAGGGACAAATATTAGATTTGATTTATTTTTTGACTATACATATTTGCCCCCATCTAATATAGTAATATTAACTACTTTTATTTTATGATTCGTAATTTTTTTAAAAAGGAGATGTACTGAAGCATATCGGAAGATATATAGAAGGATGCTTTTGCGAACAATGCATTGTCTGATCAGTTGAAGTGGGTCTGCTTCTGGCTTTGGCTAAACATGGAAGGATGTGAAATTGATGTGAATCATGCCGAGGGGTGATCCATGTAGCAATTTATGGACCATTTTGTTCCATTGCCACATCAGTGTTTAGAGCCAACCGAAAAGCCCAAAAGATCTATCGATGCACATCCACCCCCATGTTTTCGCTTTTGTACAGGTTTTAGTTGTTTTGCTGAAAATTTCTCAGCTATAAATAAGTTATAATTGACACAATAAATTTTAAAAAAAGAGATTCTGATTAAAACTAAAGGGAGTATGTGGACATCAATTAACATTTCCTTGGCTAAAATCAGTCACATTTTGGACCATCTGGATATTGCCTCGATATTCATGCAAAACATAACACTCGCCCCTCGTTAGCCAATCCACCATTAGTGCTGTTTTAAAAATACAAAAAAAAATCATGAATGTAGTACACAAAAAGTTACGTAAGGTTGCAGGATTTTAATTTTAAATTCGTTCCCGGTATCAGTAGTTAGAGACGAATTTCGAGTTGAAATTTTGCATGTTCACGCAACTTTGTGTATACTATATATATAAGATATTCTAAGATATAAGTTATACTCATATACTAATTATAAGATATTCTAATATGAACCACACGAAAAAATTGCAAGAGAGTCCATAGTTTTTAGCGTATTTTGTAAATACTTTTATATACGTACATAAAAAGGAGTATATTGAAAAAAAATGTATATACCATCTCTGAAAAATTATTCATACCACCTATATAGTCTTAAATACTCGTATACTACATGTACATACTCCTCGTTACGCGAGATACTTCCTACGTTGTGAGATACGACATAGGGTGTAATTACACCCAGGAGTAGAAAAGAGGCTTCCTATATATATATATACCAATATATAAATAAATGGAGCTTTTTTAAATATATTCAAACACTAATTTAATTATTCAAATGCTAATATATGACTAGTTAATGCTAAAATTCTGGTCACTATTTAATGGATTTGAATAGTAATATTCCACTTGTGACTAATATTGTGAATAGTATTTGTGCACTATGATGGTGGGTATACTATTTAGTTACTATTTTGATTACTATTCACTGAAATGGACGTTTCTTTTACGATGAATATGATTAAATTTAAACAGTAATTTTTCAGGACCTTGCGGGTTGGCGAAACCAATAAGACAGCCGAAGTGCTTTCAGTGGTGTAAAAGTTCTACTCGGTACTCACCATATTTCTCACTAATTTGCTTCAGGAGTAGATAAACCTTTCCTTGAAATTTAAAGTCAAGATCATATGAGACAATTTTTTATCATCTCCCCAGGCAGTTCCACCCAAAGGGAACACTTCTCTAAGGCCTCAACATTCTCCTTAGTCAAACTCAGGTTCAGCAGAGAATTGCCAGAGAGGTTTCTCCTATAGGGTCCCTAGCATAAAATCTTGTTCCATATGATCAGACTTAGAACAACCAAGGAGCTGAAGAAGAACTACTTCATTTCCACAAACTAGCTTACATATGATTTTCCCTTTCGGGAACCTCGAAAGTTACTACACAAGGATAGAAAAATATACCTTACACAGCTGTATTACAACACACTTCTGATGGATATTTTACAGTGGATATACTAGAACTAAGATATTACAAAGGTGGAGCTCTCGAAGACTATGAAGCTGAGTGTTGCTCTCTTCTTCTTCGATGCCTTTCATCTGCGGAGTACCCCTCCTTATATAGCTGCGGGATATGTCTTATTAATTAGGCCTAGGGCCTTAGGGTAGGTCTTTCTGGATGCAAACCATTGTGAGCACCTTTTCCTTCTTTATTCAACTCTTCTGGCAATATTCTTCAGAGTATTTCACATCATCTTCTGAGTGGCTCATATAATTGGAGAACTTTTCCTGTGTTAGCAACTCATGCTTTGTCCTTTCTGCATATTCGAGCTTATCTGAGATATTCGCGCATATCTGAACTGTCCTTTAGTATATTTTATCTTCTGCGCCTCAATAATTGATAGTATTCTATCAATATTAGCATCCTTTATAGGGGTAACTCTAGATATTCCTTTACCTTTTTAAGATTCTTTCTATTTGTAGACATGCTGATTCATCATACCTTTTTATTTTATATTTTGCCCATGACCAGCAATATCCATTATGTCATCGTCGGATAACGATATGTCAAATTTTTCATCATATTCCTTTTTCATGGCTTCAAATTTGTTATTTATTTCTATTCTTAATTCTTTTAAAATTTCTTCTTTTATATCATTTTTCCATTGAGGAGTTATGGATTCGAACTTTTCATCTATTTTCCAGTCTAGGTATGACCCATCTAATGGGTCTACTCCTTTTATTAAGCATTCTTTATAGGTAGATTTCTTTTGAGTTCCTTCTTCTTCCTTTATATTCGTTGAGGATGACGCTACTGGAGCCTTCTTATTTTTTGCTTTTTTAAATTTTTGAATATATTCTTTTGCAGTTGGTTCCATATAGTAATTAATTCCTAATATTTTTCGTGCTTGCGTTAAGGCTTCTTCTATATTTACATATTTTTTCCAAGATATTCCTCCAGATAATTTGGAGTCTATTTTTTGAGCTATGATTTCTTCAAATGATATGTATATTCCTGGTACTTTACCTTCAAACACCACATATAATGGTTTGGGCTCTATGAATTTAGGATTATCTGATATAGGCATTAATGAATATTTCCACATGATGAATGAATTAATGCCTATATCAGATAATCCTGAATTCATCGAGCCCAAACCATTATATGTGGTGTTTGAAGGTAAAGTACCAGAATATACATATCATTTGAAGAAATCATAGCTCAAAAAATACTCCAAATTAGCTTGAGGAATATCTTGGAAAAAATATGTAAATATAGAAGAAGCCTTAACGCAAGCACGAAAAATACTAGGAGTTAATTACTATATGGAACCAGCCGCAAAAGAATATATTCAAAAATTTAAAAAAGCAAAAAATAAGAAGGCTCCAGAAGCGTCATCCTCAACGAATATAAAGGAAGAAGAAAGAACTCAAAAGAAACCTACCTATAAAGAATGCTTAATAAAAGGAGTAGACCCATTAGATGGGTCATACCTAGACTGGAAAATAGATGAAAAGTTCGAATCCATAACTCCTCAATGGAAAAATGATATAAAAGAAGAAATTTTAAAAGAATTAAGAATATAAATAAATAACAAATTTGAAGCCATGAAAAAGGAATATGATGAAAAATTTGACATATCGTTATCCGACGATGACATAATGGATATTGCCGATCATGGGCAAAATATAAAATAAAAAGGTATGATGAATCAGCATGTCTACAAATAGAAAGAATCTTAAAAAGGTAAAGAAATATCTAGAGTTACCCCTATAAAGGATGCTAATATTGATAGAATACTATCAATTATTGAGGCGCAGAAGATAAAATATACTAAAGAACAGTTCAGATATGCGCGAATATCTCAGATAAGCTCGAATATGCAGAAAGGACAAAGCATGAGTTGCTAACACAGGAAAAGTTCTCCAATTATATGAGCCACTCAGAAGATGATGTGAAGCACTCTGAAGAATATTGCCAGAAGAGTTGAATAAAGAAGGAAAAGGTGCTTACAATGGTTTGCATGCCAGAAAGACCTACCCTAAGGCCCTAGACCTAATTAATAAGACATATTGGGCACCAAGCAATTTCTGAAATAAAAAAGGGCTAATTTTTCGGTGGAAACCAGCTATGTGATAAATAGCACATCCCAAACAAAAGTTTTGTACATACAACAGATTGACAAAAGGTCAATTAACGTGTCTCGAAGTAGAAATGTACACAGATCTTCACAAGCAGAGGGCCAGCGATCGCCAACGCGAGCCCGGGGAAGACGAGCGACACAGCCCCGACGGCCACCGCCCACCATCCCCTCGCCCTCGGGAGGTCGAACTCGAGCGGCCTCAGCATCTGCCTCAGGCTCGACACGATGGCGGCCAGCATCACGAGCATCGCCGCTCTCAGGTACACGTCGCACCTGTTGTGCCTAGGTACACCGCGTACGTGCCCGCCATGAGCGTGAAGCTCATGGTCGCCACGGCCTTGAACCCCTTGACCATCCTCTCTCTCCCCGCCGCCTCGCGGTCGTCGACGTCTGCTCCACCAGGGCCTGGCGCGTCCATGCCGCCTTCGCGCCACGCGATGATGGCAACGTTCAGCGTGCCGGCGATGACCTCCGGGAGGAGGGAGAGCATAAACCACCACTCCAAGAACTCGACGGCGAGGATCATGGCCATCGAGATCAGAGCGGCGAGCATAGCGCATCTGAGGTGGCCGACCACCGCGACGAGGCGCGCCCTGGCGGACGGAAACAGGGCGCGGACGGGCAGCGCGGTGATCGTCATGGCGAGCACGGACACCGTCGAGGCGAAGAACGACACGGCGAGGTCGACCTGCGAGTGGCTGCAGCCACCGAACGAGGGGTACTTGAGGTACCCTAAGATGACGACCCCTTCAATGGCGAAGGCCGTGGTGGCGCCGAAGGACGCGAGCTCGGCGTTGCTCTTCATCGCTGCTTCATAGGCCTCATCCTGCTCCGCAGCCGCCGACGTAACTTGGGCGGCATCAGCTGGCACGTCGTCGCCGGCAAGCATGCCGACTACGAGTACAAGAGGAAGTACCAGGACCACGAGCACCGTGTCGTCCTTGTTCATGAGTGCTACGAACATCGCGTTGGTTGCCATGAGCAGGACGCTGGTGAGCAAAACGAGGACCGCTGACGACAGATCAGTGCACCGGGTCTGCCATGCTCCCGGCGGCAGGTGCAGCTGAAAGTTCATCAGGATGACGGCCGATATGAACGTGAGCAGCAGGGAGAAGCCGCCGGCTTTGAACAGGAGGCTGACGCCCTTGGCGATGTCCTTGTACCCGGAGATGCCGGCCATGATGGCCGAGCCGGTGATGCCGATGGCCTCCTTGCCGAATGCACTCGCCCGCTCCCGCTCTTGGTTGGGTTCTTGAACCCCGCGGGGCCGGGGAGATTGCACCGGAGGGAGGAGATGGTCTTCGTTTTCCATTATTGTTCGTTGCCGTATCCGTCAAGACAGCCGCGTGTACATATATATAGGGGGAGCCGGAGCCCTCCATTCATCGTCACTCCACCCGGCGTTGGCAATGGCGAGAAACTTCGAAGAAACAGCCGGTAATCATGAAGGAAAATGGCAGAGCTGTCGGCTATCCCCATCTAGAATGCTGCCATTATCCAATTTCGCACCGGTGCTATTCAATTTAAGAAATCTGGACATATGTGGACCTCTAAACACCGTGCTATTCAATTTAACCCAATTTCTACCTGTCTGTTTCCTCTTGCTTTGAAAAAGGATGCTTTTTGATTTAGAGGTTTCCAGATTTCTCAATTTAACCCAATTTCTACCTGTCTGTTTCCTCTTGCTTTGAAAAAGGATGCTAGGTTTCCAAGTTTTCCGATGAGCATTTAACAAATAAGTTGGCCTATAAAAGTGTGCACCTCGTTCTGATTTGAATGCGTAATTTCAGTACAAGTTTAGTTGAAGTCGCATCGAAAAAAGATGTACGAATACGTACCAGTTCTTACTGTATGTAGTGTACATCTTTCGGTGTTATTCAGCAGTTGTGGACGAGCTGACCAACCACCTGAAGCCACATTCTCTGGCACTCCCACTGTAATTTCCTAGCTCGTTCTCGGCTTCTTGCCAAGCCAAGCATGAGAGCATCTTCTGTTCATGAGCTCATGATTCATGACCAGAAAAATCTACTGGTGGAATAAGAACAGTATGATCAAGGATCAACTGCTCGGCTTAATAGAAGGCCAACAGGGTGCTATCAACCACTGACGTTGGTCACCTCTGCTGTGTTTCCACCAAGGTAGCGGTGATCTTCAGAACAACTTCCTAGTTGCTGCACTACAAGCCTGTACTGAGTAATGACCACAGTGACTACAGATGTTTATTAACACAAGTGAGGAGATTAAAATACAATTCTTGCATAGATCAGACCCCTAACCTTAAATCGTGCAGACCTTGATAAGTGCAGTCCTTTGGAATGTCAGCCATCAATTTTCGGAACAGTTTGCTGACACATACCGATATTTTCTGAAGTAGAAACGAGTTCACGTAACACTAGATGTACCCAGATACAGAAAAAAAATAGCACCCTAGCATAACAAGCCAATCAGGGAACCTTGCTGAAATTAACTGCATTGATCATTATGTTGAACTTACTAGACACATTTCACAGTGATCACAAGTGAACAAAGTAGATAATACTTCTCTACATACAGACTTTACACTTTCAGAGATAAAAACATGGTAAACAAAGAAACATAGGAAATAATAGGGCTTCCATGGTAGACATTTATGTGAGAACTACAGATAGATTTACTAATCTAAGAGCATGTTAACACGTCAAGACTCTGTTGTGAACTTGGCTGTGGCTGGTCTTATGTGTGCTGCTTTTAATTTGATCGTAATGCCAGCTTGGGTAATGGTGGCAATGGTAAAAAAAGCTGCTAGTCCCGTGTTTACTGTGGTGGAAATGGTGACAGTGGCGGCAGCGGCCGCTCTGCATGCCCAAGTAGCTGCGACTGCTGGTGATCACCTTGCCATGCCCAAACAATATCCTTAAGTGATGGCCTAATGTCATCTTTTATCAGCCTTTGATACTCCAACGTGTCACCGTTGGTCTTCTTCAACTCGACTAAGAGAAAAGAAGGAGCAACCTCAAAAATCTCCGCATCAAGCTCAAGAATACCCTTCTTTCCTTCCTTCAGTGTAGCCAATTTCAACACTCCATTGTCTTTCTTTGTAACTTCGAGCTTCAACCGTTTGGCCAGTTCCTTCAGCTTCACAAATACAGTTGCTGCTGGCTGTCTGGAAGTAAATCGTGACTCCCTTCGGCCATATCTTTCGTCAAACAAACCTGATAGATCAAATCCTGTAGAGAGAGAAATGATGTCAAATGCATTCAAGTTTGTCAGCCTCAATGGTCCTTGATTTCTCTCAGAACCAATGCAACCTGTCGAACCAGAGGTAGTAGCATCGCCTGCACAAGTCTTGTCACTTGTTTCAGTTTTCAGTGCTGTTATCTCAATGGGCTTCCTGTACCAAGCACTTCTCTTTATCCTTGAGATGGACATTCTAGTACAAGGATCTGGATCAAGGATTCCATAGAGGAGCTCCTTCAGCTCAGCAGAAAAATAACGAGGGCATCTGTACTCAGCTTTTGAAATCTTCCTATACATCTCGATGAGATTTCTATCGTGGAAAGGAAGGTAACTGGCCACAAGCACAAACAGAATTACTCCACAAGACCATACATCTGCCTTTGCACCACTGTAGCCTTTCCTGCTGAGCACTTCAGGAGCAACATAAGCTGGAGTTCCACACGCGGTGTGGAGCAGACCATCTTGCCTCTTTGACTCAGATAAGGCACTTAAACCAAAATCAGAGACCCTAAGGTTTTCATTCTCATCCAGCAGTAGGTTTTCAGGCTTCAAGTCACGATGATAAACATCTCGGCTATGGCAATAGTCCACAGCAGAGATCAGCTGTTGAAAATACTTTCTTGCAGCCTCCTCGCTAAGCTTCCCCTTGGCTATTTTGTTGAAAAGCTCACCGCCTTTAGCATACTCCAAAACAAAGTAAATCTTGCTCTTGGTAGCCATTACCTCAAAAAGCTGCAGAATGTTTGGATGCCTTACCAATCTCATTATCGAGATCTCCCTCTCTATCTTCTCCATAAGACCAACCCTCAAGACCTTCTCCTTGTCCATCATCTTTATGGCAACAGACTGACCAGTAGTAAGATTACGAGCATAATATACCTTTGCAAAGGTCCCTTGTCCTAATTGTCTCCCAATTTCATAACGTTTCATCAAAACACTCCTCTCTTCCATTATATAAGCAAAAAGTCCAAATTTTTACGATGGTCTATGTACAAAGTGGTACTGACAAAGAGATAAACATTAGCCATCATCACCAAGGTCGTCGTCAAAGAAGACAGAGTCCTTCATTCTATCATGCTTTGGAACACAAAGAAGAGGAATGAAACCCGTATGCAGCCCACTCTCAACTGAACTCAACAAAATCAACCTGGACGGAGCAGTGATCTTTTTCGCACTAGATAATTGCCCCTTGAAATACAAGCACATGTCTCTGCATTCCCAGGTGAATCGCCTTCAGCCGTCACTAGCCAGAAGCTACCTGTAAAATTAATAAACCAGATTAGAACACATGTATAACGCAAATTAACTACATCAAAAATCTGCAAGAAATGGGGAGATGAGGGTAAAATTTTGAGACATCACATCCCTATATTGTGAATCGAACATCCAATTCACTTGTATCCAAAAGATGCAGCAAATATATCTATGAGGGTAAACTATGAAATCTGAAATGCTAAAAGTTGGGAGATCAAACAGCATTGCCAAACTCGCTCAGAACTAAACGTCCTCAACAAGATCAACCATACGGCCTGTCCTAATACCTCAGACGACAGATTGAACAAAGAATTCACATACAATTTCCAACATTGAACAAAGAATTCACATACTCAGTACGATCCAACAATCCATTCTTTCCCCTGGAAGGATATTAACCAACAATTCCCGCCGTAAAAAAAAGCCCAATCCGCACCTACTGCAATCAAACCGAGCGAAACCAAGAACCAACGACAATCGGCGAATCGAACATCGCAATTCAGAAGCAAGGTTAACCTCACCTGATCAGCAGACGAGCGAAGGGGGGAAGAACGGATCCCCAAGACTGAACCCAGCCCCAAACGGATCGATTCGGCCGCGACGGAAACGGAGGGCGATTCTTGGCACCCTCGGGACGTTCTTGCTTCCTATAGTGGCATTACACGGCGGCTCGCTGGCTCGCCCGCAGCAAGGAGGCTGGGCTTGCTTCGGCTCCTCGCCGCCTACCCAGTCGTCGGTTTTGGTCGAGCGGTCGACGCGCCGCGGCAGGGCGCGGCGATGTCGGGACGGACGTTGCAGGTGTTTTTCGAGATCGGCCCCGGAACGTCTGGGGATTTCTGTGGGGGGAAACCGGCGAACGGAGCGTGACTTGCTCACGTGGGATGTCCATGGGCTCCACTGCCCCAACGAAGCTTTAGGAATTAGTCTTGTCTCAAAAAAAAAAAAGTCTTCCTAAAGCATTCTAAATGCTACTCGAACTAATTATCTTCCAAGGAAACAATTGTATTGCTTGCTGCAGCTCTTCAGTTGCTTTGTAAAGTACTACCGTCTAACAGGCGACAGGGCCGTGCCGGTAAAATTTAGAGCCCTGTATCAAACTATAAAATGAGACATTTTTTCTTGATAAATAGGATTATAGTAATTATCAATTCTACATACATATCTTACGTACATAGTAATGAGAAATATTAAGAATCATACATATTCTTTTATAATTATCAATCCATAGCACTTCTGAAGCTAAGTTAAATCATCTATCATATGAAAGATAGTTTTTTTTATAAGGATCATATGAAGGATAATTGTAGTTCATATAATGATATGGACAGTAGAATTCTTCAATGTCCTCGAAAAAAATAATTCAAATTAGAAAAAAAGGATTCAAATTGAAGGAAAAAATTAAATTACCTAGGAGTTGTCGTTGACTCCAGGCGTACTGGTCCTGCTCCTGCACTTCTGACTGATGCCTATCTGCGTTCCGTTCAGTGCTAATAATCCATCACGAAAGTTAACGGCGTGGGCTTGAATTGATCTCCTAGCTAGGCCTAACTGGTAGCAGTTCGCATGCACCTGGTGACGAACTAATGATGGAGTGATGGCCTACAGCTGGTGGATCCATCAGAATTTGGGGCCCCTGGAAATTGGAGGCCCTGTTCCCTTGCACCGCTCGTACGCCCCTCGGCACGGCCCTGACAGGCGATATCTTATTCCGTTACGAGTAGCTACTTAGATTCGGAGAGATAGGTTGGTTATGTGGGTTCCATTCTTTTTAGCGTATATCTTATAATTTATAGTTTTTTTTTGGAACAAATAAATAGGATAACTTCTTCGTTGATATTTTGAAGCTGCGTATCGAGACAGTATTTTTGAAGCAACTTATCAGTATTTGGTTTAGTTTACACAAATATTTGTATTAGAAACAAAAGCCATCAATTATTAGCTATAAGTTGCAGCAATAAAGAAGGCACACAACGTATGGTTGGTTGGTGCGTGACGAAGATGTGCCATTTCTTGACGCAACCAAACGGTGCTTGAAGTGGTGGGGATGATCCTTCACTTTCCGTTCAGTTTTCCTTCTTGGCGGACGAAACATTCCAGCGATGCTTCTTCTGTGGGCTGTCAACTAGCCCACGCTGCAAAAGCGTTCGGGCTGCCGAGCCGATTAGAGTCGAGCCGTTCAGCGAAGTGTTTCGGCCCATTGAGCGACCCAGAATCTCGAATCCTGTTCATGGGGAACCCCATTGGTGCAGCATCGACGAAGACAGGCTGTGTCCTCTCTTTCAAGAAAAAAGAAAATAAAAGGAAAAGAGTCAGGAGCACTGTACAATCATACTGTTGATAAATATCGCCTTCGCTATGTATGTATCAGACTATCAGTATACTGTTGATGGATTGACGGATCAGCGGCCACCGGGATTCGGTTCATGAAGCAACTGGGATCGAGCGTGAGTTTGCCAGGTTTTACCGTTTCAGGCTAGAAACTTGGGCGCCTTTCACGCCTGGCTGGCTGCAGGTTAACCGTACGCGCGCACTAGCGGAGCGATTAGCGCAAATCATCCCGTATAAATTAAGGCTATGTTAACTGTTAAGTGCCATGCTTTTGGCTCGCATGATACTATTTTCTGTGACATTTAATTCAAAAGATAAAATAAATAGAAAATATAAAAAAACACCACTATATCTCTAAAGACAATACAAAAGAAAAAGGAGAAAAAAAAGAAAAAAAATCATGTTAAGAAGTTAACACATTCCAAACAGAAACCATCGTTATTTAGAATAAGCCTAAGCTTTTCTGGCCCTTCTAGGCCTTTTGGCTTCTGTACTCTTTTCCTTCCTCCTATTTTAATATAACTAGCGGGGAGGTTGGCGTATTTTGCGTGGCTAAATTATTTCAAAATTTTATTATCAAATGATATAAATTAAATACTTAGAATATGTTTACGTATTTTGTAGGCTATTTAGGATTTTAATAGTAAACATTGGAAACAATAATAGAAGCTTGAAGTAAAAACAACTTGAGAAATGTAATTGAAGTATGGGTTTGATGGATCGAGGTTCTTAAAAACGTTAACACTCTTCATCATGCATGTATCATATAGCTATATGCCCTTATTATTACTCAATGTTACCATTTTCCAAAATGTATGCATGTGCATGTATCTCTATTTAATCTCAAAGTAATACGTTCATCATATGTGTGACAAGCTTATTATTGTACATGGTATTAGAGTATATTGCTCATGCATACGCCGATGCGCTATGAACGACCTATCTTGAACTTATAATCTCTCACACGCCAGTTAACCCCACCGAACCATGTGTTTTCTATTTCTTCTCGCTGTTATAACTTTTCTACTTCAACCTCCAACAGCATGCCCAATTCTTGATCAATCCCTCTTAGTTGTTATCTATTCCTATACAATCTCGTAGTTGCTACTCATTCTAACACAATACGCCACCACATAGTTATCTTTTACTTCTCTCATTATTGCTTAATGTTGACTATTGCAACATCAAATATACATACACATGCAACCATTGTTGATCCCTACTAGGGACACCAGTCACGATCCCTCAGGTGGCCCTAAGCTTATTCCCTATGGCCGCGACATCTCTACTTTGAGCCCTTTGCTACTCTGCTTCTATACGTTTGTGCTTCTGTTTGCACATATGCATGCATATATACACATATGTATGATGTTATACATGCTTGATGTCCCTCTTCTGCCGTGTCAATTACTCTTGTTCTTTAACATTGGTCACCTCAACGCTAAGGCTTCCTCACTAATTGCGGTGATCTCATATCTTTATTGATGTGGTATGTCTACTTTAGTTGTTGTCTAACGATATGGAGAATCTTCTCACCATCGTAGGTGGCGTCATGTCCCTTACTAGCGATAGCACGCCCTTAGCTACCTGATGGTCTCATATCGTTATAGTTTATCTTTAATACAAAGCTTCATCTCCTCTCTGCCAAACCTTCATATTATCAAGCTTATTTGGATACTGACTTGTTCAACAATGCTGATGCTCACCACTCATCGTGGCCCTTATCTTCTTTGACTCTGGTCTTTCTATGCAATAACTTCGGTAAGTACACAGCACTGTTCTTGTCGAATGGCTAAGGTGGACGCACGATATTGTCCTATCTCCCTAGCCATCGCCTCAACTATTTCCTTCCTTGTGGGTCAATATCTTTTTATTGGACAAATCAACACTATTGCACCCTTTCGTGGTCTCCTTCAGCACCATTCATGCTATCTTTACTATAACTTTTATTTTTGTTAAAAATTTCAGATGCTTTTATTGGAGTTTGTATACAAATTAAATTGGTAATTTTATTTAATTTATATTGAATTTTAGTTATTTAGGGGGTTTTACTTTGCAATTATATGCAAATCAAAATTTTAAACTTTATTTCATTTTTACTTCCAATTTCAATTAATTTTTGTTGGAATTTGTGTACAAATCCAATATCTAGTTTTTGTTTAATTTTTATTTGGAATCATTGTTATTTAGGGATGTCACTTTGGAATTTGTATCAAAATCAAATTGCTAGTATTATTATATTTTATTCCAAATTTCAATTATTTGTTGGGTTGGAATTCGTGTACAAATCGAATTGCTAATATTTTTTAATTTTATTTGAATTTATATTTATTTAGGGATTTTACTTAGGAATTCATTTGGAAACTAAATTGCTAAATTTATTTATTTTATTCTAAATTTTAGTTATTTAAGGATTTTACTTTGGAATTGTATGGAAATCAAATTACACATTTTGTTTTCTTTTGTATTTCGAATTTCAGTTTATTGGTTGTAATTCGTACGCAAATCTAATTGCTAGTTTTGCTTAATTCTTTATTGTGATCTATATTTGTTTAGAGATTTTACTTTGGAATTTGTATAGTAATCAAATTGCTAATTTTTATTTCATTTTTATTCAAAAGTTCATTTTTGTTAGAATTCATATACAAATCTAATTGTTATTTTTTGTTTGATTTTATTCCGAGTTTTTTATTTAACTTTACTTATGAATTTATATGAAAATCAAATTGCTAATTTTAATTTATTTTTATTCCGAATTTCAATTATTTTTTGGATTGTACTTGAGTGAAATCTTTTTTTAATCTAGACCATTATAGTTTGGACCTACTACTATCAACAGTGTGGATTTTTCTATTTTTTTCCTCTGATTAACATAAGAACTTCTACCCCTTAAAGAGCGAATATGATGGTTTATTTTGCCTTTGCTTTAATAATATAATAGATAGACATCTCTCCTAGTGTTCATTAAAAAAAACGTATGGGCGCCACCTGGGCCTTCGCCGTTGTTACCTGCAGTAAATTTCACCAGCAACGGATCGACCAAATGGCTGCTCTGCTATGTCATGCGTTGCAGCATATTTCGACAATTTAGATTCTCCGTCGTTTGCTTTGGCGGGCACATTCAAATACAACACAATATCATCCAGCACCCGATGAGTATTGCAACCGAAGTAAAAATGAGATGCTTGAACTGTCGCCCGGCGAAAAATTGCAAGGATGCAACAACACCAAAACCAAATAATTAATTAACAACCCAAACTACAATGGAAAAAACCATTACACAGAGAGTCCCGGCGCCCCGGGGTGGTTGGATAGTTTTCACAAGCCAGGAATGATATGCACATAAATCACATGAAGAAGCAAGCAGCTTTGCTGATCACCTCCCTGCGCTGCTGCCTCGTGGTAGGTCCAAACCAACGCTACACACCACGGCACAGTTCACAGATACGCAGCCCGGCCATACCATGGTAGCTCGTCGTACTCCGGCCGGTGCGATAATGCAACGGCCGGGCCAGGCGAGCGGGGCCCCGGCTCTCGGGCGGCGGACGTAGCACCTACTCGCTGCCACGCTCGTTCGGTCGGCAGGCATCATCACCAATCGAGTCGACCACCGCGTGCCCTCGCACTGTATCGCGCGCGCGCGCGGTTCGGTTCACGCGGTCGTAGCGTAGCGCCGCGCCTGCGACGACGGATGTGTCACGGCGTGTAGAGGCGGTTGCGGCACTTGCAGCGCCACGCCTCCGGGTAGTACTCCGTGGTGACCAGCACGCGCCCCGGCGGCACGGACACGTTCACCGGGTAGCACGGGCTGCAGCTGCCGCACTTGGACGTGCATCGCGGCGGGTGCGACCCCGGCCCCCCTCTCAGCAGCCGCCGGCCGACGTGGTAACCCTCCTGCATGCATACGAATGAAATCGCTCATTTACCCGTGAATATACACGTATAAATGTACATGAGGTGTGGTGTTACAGTGTATGGACAGCGACGTATGGTCGGTCGGCGATGGGCCACGGGGCCCCGCCGCCGTGGAAGGCCTGTCGGAAGGGACGCCGTCGTCGTGAGCTAGCTGGCAGTCGCTGTTCGCATTGGTGATGGACCAGCAATGCAACGACGCGCGGCTGGCCATTGTGCGGGTTACCATCTCCGCGTCAGTTTGGCTCGTCGAGACGAATGCGCGCGGATTCAAACGTGCGACTTGCAAACGTTTGATTTGACTTGTCAGCTGTATCAGCTGACGCCAAACAACGAGGCGGTGCACAGGAAGATGGCTAGCTAGCTTGTGACATGGTGGTTTCATACATTTTTACAGAGAAGGAGGAGTTCTTAGCAACATTTATAGCACGCACAATTAAGGAGATGCAGAACTCACCAGATCACTGGAATGGGCTTCTGCTCCTGCCCCTCCTGCCATTGCCCCGAGATCTGTTCAGTGAGAAGAAACCGAAACGAGTTAATTGATGCCTTATATAGCATCATAATAAGCTAAAAAACGGAGAGTGCAGCGATATACAAATCTAGTCAATGTTGGAAAGAATAAGACACAAGAACGCAGCATGTACTAGCTTCGACGAGCGTGCGAGAAGATGAGAAAATCTTTGCACACAAGAGTATACAGCTAGCTCTGCCAAGTGCTTACCCGAATGGAGCACGCTACTCCCCCTGCAGCCGCCGCTGCCACAGCACGCAGCAACGAAGCAACCGCGGCACAGGGAAGCGACAGCGGCCATTGCGAAGCACGCTGCGACGAGCAGCGTTAGCACGGATCTGCCGCTCCGCCTCGGCCGTCTCCCCGTGGGCGGCATTACCAGAACCGCTCTAATTTAAACCCTTGAAATGGAGCGTGGAGAGAGTAACTGGGGAAGGAAGCAAGGAAGAAGCCAAAGCCAAAACTAGGAAGCGGCCGGCCGGGGCAAGGAAGAAGAAGATGACACGGGCGACGTGGGCGATGTACGTGTGGGATGTGTGCCGTCTTGCCCGAGCACTACTCGCCAGCACTGTAGCTGCATCACACCTCCGAGCCCAGCTGCCCTAAGCAACTGCTATATACTTGGGAATTGGTACGGATATCCGGACGCATTGGACGCCGACCTCCTACAGTCACCCCTGGGCCCACATCCCATCAAAAAGGAACTACACTACGGCCACACAGCCTTAGGGTGTGTTTGGTTTAGCTGTGCCTTCTGAAAAAGCTGCTGTGAGCTGTGGGCTATAGAAAAGCTGCTGTAGGTTGTGGGCTGTGGAAAAGCTGTAAGCTGTTTGGTTCAAACAAGTATAAAACTTACCTCCTATCTCTATTTTCCTTGAAACAAGCTGTGAAACACTCTCTATTTTCACCATTTCAAAAGCGAGAAGCCAAAAGCCAAAAGCGGGGTCCAAGGTGCTTTCAAAGCAGACTACCTAAAAGTAGTGCTTATGAAAAAGCAGCTTCTGGTTTCCACCCCTTTGGTTGACTTTTGGCTTTTTGAAAGCAAAAGCAGCTCCCAAAAGCTCAACCAAAGGCACCCTTATTTATTTATGCCTCCAACTGCGTCGTTCACGTCCTCAACGAGAACCTTGTGGGATCAATTACCATAATTAGAGAGGGTGAATGATTGTTACTATCTTTTTGAAGTTTTCAAATGATTGATTATGTTTTCGTCTACTCGGAAATCAATCGCCAGATTAGATGCGCAGCATACGACCACTTTATCAACCGATCTATTGACCTCTTTGCTCAATCGATCGATCTGTTCGACCACTTCATTCGATCGCTTTGCTCATTGTCGTATGATCCAAACCACCAGTAATTACCAACGTACTTTATGCAAATCAAGAATCAGATGGATTCAAGACTTACTTTATTGCTAGAATTTTGTGGATTTATAAAGTGCCCTCACAAGCACCCTTAAAAATTTCTCGACGAAAGTCCTCTCAGAACCACACTAGAACTCTATCAAAAGTCACACATTAGCCCTTAGCCTCTCCTGCTTTTATAAGCTAATGTCCAAACTTTGTCCGTCTCAAACACGAATACAAAACCCTGTCTCTTTCTCAAATCAAGGGACCCGAAACCTTCCCTAGCACGGGTTTATTCAAACCTCTATCTCTTCCACATTATAGACTCTATCCATAACTCTCTCAATCTTCTCAGTTATGGACTCTATTCACAACTCCAACCCAACATGTGACAAAGCTTCCAGAACATCATCTCTTATATCTTCATCACACACCATCATCGCTCGTGTCGAAGTCTCTTGGACCGCACCACCATAGTTTCATCACGTATCACCACCTTTGATCTTCACATGCTCCAGCGTGAGCCCGATCACCTCGCATGACTCCGCGACCACCTGGACCTCAGACTTACCCATCCTAGTCCCGATCCTACTTGTCACCGACCATGATCGTCTCCATGGCCACCTACACATGCAAAGACCAAATAATATTTTTTCGGCACAAGTTCTACACAACTTGACCAACATCAACACACAAACTCAAAGCACACCCTCGTCGATCCACAGACAAGAACCAAACTATCCAGGACCATCAACCAGGTCATCCACAATCATACATCCTATCGCTATCCAGTAATCAACCTATCAGGAATTACCATCACTCTGCTCAGTACCAACGCACCAACCAAAATCTCTAACACCCAATCGTTGACCATGATCGCAAAAACCACGTCTATCATGTACCGAGTCCTTCTGACTACCAAGTACTACGATCAACTGCCCCAGCCAGTCATACTGCTGGCCAAACATGAGTACTCGAGGTACTCAAATATAGCAAGAATTAAAACACTCATACTAACCATGAAGTCTACGAGTACAGACTATGAAGCCTATGATAATCGAGCACAAAGTCTTTGACTTCCGACCGCAAAGTTTACAACTACCAATCACAAAGTCTAAGACCACTGACCAGTAAAGTCTATTACTACTGACTAGTAAAATCTACGACTATTAAGTATGCCCAATAAAGCCAACGACTATCTACCAGTTACTGTAGTTATGACCATAGATAAGGAACTATAGCTACGACCATAGAAAAGTACTGTAGCTATGACCAGTTCGCTAGTAGAGATCGAAGCTTACCGATTACCTGGCATGGTTAAAAAGGCCGTAGTCAAAGCCGGACGTTGTCATAGTTGGACATGGTCAAATTCATGGTCGAAGTCAATGTGGTTGAAGTTGGACGTGGTCGAAGTCTACTGATCGGACAAAGCCATTTGGACCACCCAGCACAAAGTCGTTCGATCTTCCGATGCTAGTCAAACACCGTCCGATACTCCAATTCCACTCAAGCATTGTCTGATACTCCGTTGCTACTCTACAGCTATCCGATGCCACTCAGACCGATCGGGCTGGTCCGAAACTACTTGAAGCAAACCAAAACCACTCGGACTCAAAACCTTCAACTGCGATCAACCAAAACTTTCACAAACACAAATTTCAAAACAAACCAAATGTCAATTATTCATCATCACTAAATTCACGACCATCCACATGGTTCAACAAACCTACTGAGCTCCACCTCCACCAACGACGAGCCCTGCGCCACTCCACCTCCCTGAGCTCCGCCTCCACCAGATAGCCCCAACCTCCACAAATCAGGATGGCAAGGATGTTGGTGGCCTATCCCCAACAACCCCTTCCTCTCAGGTAGGGCTGTAAGAATAGCTCGAGGCTCGTGAGCTACTCAAGCAGCTCGGCTCAGTGTAGATTCGATTTGAGCTCAGCTCAAGCTCTAGACAAGCTGAGCTCGAGCCTGGTCTGAAGCTCGCGAGCCTATTCAAACCGAGCTCAAATGGTTCGGTGGAACTCGTTCATGTACAAGCTAGCAGGGTTAGTCACGACCCACGGGCTTGCGGCCTCACAACCTTGTGTCATTGCACATGCAGCGTGTGGAGACTGGAGACCCCAAGGCCCTAACTCCACACCTCTTCTCTCTCTCTCTCTCTCTCTCTTATCTCTTCTTTTCTTCTTCCATTTCCTTTCCCCATTTTCCTTGCTTCTCTGCTTCACCAGCCAAATCCCCACTTCTTGTTGGTGCCAGCCCCCTTGCCTTCTCGGCCCAACCACTGACCTTCCGACGTCACTTGCTCTACGCCCTCACATGACTCTGCCTTGGCCACTGCCCAACTCCTCTGGCTGAAAATCCTCTACACCACACCTACTCTGTGCGTCAGCTCAGCCATCCCTACGCCGCTTCCAACTCTAGCTTGCTCGCTGTGCTTCCCAACCTCCAACACACTGCCTTGGTTCGGCCATGCTTGGCTCGGCTGTGACGCCCCTGGCTCAGCCTCCACTCCGACTCCCCTTACCTGGATCTGGCCAGATCCATGCTGGCCCGTCTCCTAGAGCTCGACCATAGCTCCTCAGGCTATAGCTTCCCTGTGCCACCCTTCGGCCGTACCCTAGGCTACCACCCCTCTAGCCTAGCTTTGGTTTGCTCGCCTCCGGCTGACTCAGCCTTCCGATGCCGCCTCCTCTTGCTACTTGCCTGGTTAGAATGCTGCTATATTGCTCTCTCATTGGCTGATTGCCCTGGTTAGAATGTTGTTTTTGCTGATTCATACGTTACTGAGCCTACACGAGTTGAGCTCGAGCTTGCTCAGTTTTTGTTGATTCATACGCTACCTAGCCTACATGAGTTGAGCTTGAGCGAGCTCGAGCCTAGCTTAAAGCTTGACGTCAATCTCAATCTCGCTCGAGCTCAGCTCATTTATAGCCTTACTCTCAGGTGCTCCTCTCCCCGACATTCCCATCCCTTTCGCGCTCCTCCTTGGGGTTAGATATGCTCCACTACTATAGTTGACTGTAGCCTTTGCTAGCAACTACACATCTGATGGTATAGAACACTAGCAACTAAAGTTCACCAGACACCACTCCATCCAGTCTCCTCCTGTGACATCTTCTTCTTCCCAAAGTCCCAACCTCTCCCTCTACATCCCACTCCTCGCTCCCCCTTTGGTGGCTCATGGACCAAAGTACCACCCCTCTCCTATGGGACTTCCTCCTCTCCTTTCTCTCCTCCTCCCTCATGGACCAAGCATCGCTACAGTGAGCTCCGACCAAACCATTGCAAGAGTGTTCAATTCGTGCTTGAGGGAAGCATTCCGTCATAGCCAGAGCTCATCAGAGATCTCCCCTTTCCGGGGAGTGGCAGAGCTCATCAGATTTGCAGCTACCGCGATAGGAGCACACCGGATCTAAAGGAGAGACGATGGCATCAGGATCTCCAATCACCGGTGGTAGGCTTAATTACTTCGAACGATGATACTATATTCAAAACGTGACACACGGTGCCGTAATACTCCTGTTTTCTTTTCACAAGAGGGTATAGTGAATGGTTTGGTTGGCATTGACTCCTGATGGCTAGTACGTGTTTTCTTTTCACAAGAGGGTATAATGGTAAAAAGCAGTGATCTTTTTAGCTTGTGGTAGTACTGCTTGATGCTAATGAACCCACGGGATTAACAGGCACAGCATGCAGAGGATGCCTACCTTGTTGCATGTGTGCGCAAAAACATGGTGGTACTTCTCAGACTTGCACCATGGTTACTTTAGTCAGTGGTCCAAAGATTTCAGAGATCGTGACAAGCTAAGGTCTGGTCTTCATTTCCGGGGCCAAGTGTTTTGTAGCTCTTTGATTTGCTTAAGATTTCAGAGAAATTTATCCCTCTGCATGAGTGCATACATGCATTGATTCATCTCTTAATCACCAGGAATAAGGTGATTCAGACATTTTGGGGGCCTCGACGTGTTCTCTGGCTAATCATCTCACCATGTGTGAGAGGGAAGGAACTTCGCTAGGGATAGACTCTGATTCATCTCTATAAGGACAGCCTCGGATGCGCTCCACGTACATGCATGAATCTCCGTGACACGAAGGCTATGTCCTCCCCCTCCCCCAAATCCGAGCGCTCTGTCCACGAAGGCCCTCTCCCCCTCTTTTTCTCCCCCCAAATCCGAGTACAGCCTATTCTTTCGAAGGCTTCCCTCCCCCTTTCCCCTTTCCCCCTGATGGCATGCTCGCCCTCGTTGGCACCTCCGCATCGTCTCCTCGAGAATCCCCGGTCGACACACAAGGATTCCCTCTGCCACCGTCGGCACCTCTGTGTTGCCTCCCTGAGAATCCCCGCTATCCTTAGCCCGAGAATTGGCACCGACACCGGTCGGCTTCGTCCTTCCCCATCTCCCTCCTTAGCTCGGCCACCACCTTGCACACACTCCATATGGCCAAGGTGGCGATGAACCTCACGGCGTCGGCAGCGCAGTCATCCTCGCCAGCTTCTTCAAGAGGCAGCATCGGGAACCAGAAGAATCCTAGTAAGGAGTACTACTAATTCCCCAGCAACTTTGGTCTGAACTAATGGAATCATCCTCGTCGGCTTCCATCATCCTCCCCGAGAAGGTAGACAGTGATTGGAATTTGTATGAATGTAGTGAATTGAATTTGTGGTGAATGGAACTTGTATGAATGTTCTGTAAATGTTGTAAAGATGGTTTCCTGTCAGATTGTGTAATGAAGGTGAATGGTAAATGATGGAAATTGAATGAATGTTTTATGTTAGATAATTGAGTGCTGGTTTCCCTCAGATTGTGTAATGGTAAACCATGGAAATTGAATGAAGGTTTCTTGTCAGCTTGTATACTGAAGGTGAATAGTAAACCATGGAAATTGAATGAATGTTGCATGAAACAGTATCAGGTTTGCGTAGCATGCCGAAACCTCATTTGCACATGTTTGCCTAAACTTTATGTTGGAAACAGAACTTTAGAATGCTGGTATACAGTCCCATGATTGCAAACAACAGGAGTATGAGTAAGTGCAGTCAAGCAGTAGGTCAAAGAAAGAAGAAATAGAATATTGACAAGAAAATCTTAATTGTTCATATAACCAAAAGTAGTGCATATATGTACCAAAAGTAGTGTTTTCATAGAACCATTGATAGGAACATCTTAATTGTTCATAGAACCAAAAGTAGTGCATATATGGAACTATTTGTTAACTCCCAAAATCTTTAAAATCTAATATTTTGACAGAAGTATTTTTATAACAAGCTCCAAATAGTAGATTGGTAAATTCTCTATGGATGGTAGAAAGAGATGAATTATCAGAAGACAGTGTATCATCAAGCATCGCATTTGAGTTTGACAATTGTGTACATGGTCTTACATATGAGAAGCTAAAATATTACCACTGAGTATTGTGCGAAAGATAATACTATGACTAACTAAATTTGCCTTTTTCTACAGG
The DNA here is from genome assembly GCA_036346575.1 of Dendrocalamus sinicus. Lineage (NCBI taxonomy): Eukaryota > Viridiplantae > Streptophyta > Magnoliopsida > Poales > Poaceae > Dendrocalamus > Dendrocalamus sinicus. The sequence goes on from CM070654.1 coordinate 29,094,406, forward strand.
TTTTTATACTTTTCTTTCGTTTTTCGAGAACGCCTCTTGCCCTCTTAGACTTTGGACCTTTTTTGTGTTTAGGAACTTTAAATGGCACAATTACTTCTATGACATTTTTAGTGCACTAAATAGAATTATCATTGATGCTTACATAAAAGAATAAAGGATCATCTGCTTGTTTGTTCTTCAAGTACTCCAGTAGTGTTTGTGCATCATTTTTTTCCATGTACTTTTTACGCACACGGGTAACATAATTGTTGCAGTCCTTTTGTAAGAAAGGTACATTTTCAGCTCTACCATATAGTTGTTCATATAATTTGAATACTTCGAATGGTTTGATTCCTGCTGCTCTCATATTATCAACCATGCACTTGTTAGCTTTTGATAGACGATGTTGTGACCTTAGTATATGAGCCTTACTTGGACTTGCTAGATAATGGTTATGTTCAAGTGTCACATTCTACACTGTCCAAAGCCTGTCCGGTGAAATGTTAAATTGGAGATGAGCCTTACAACCTATTCGTGTGTTGGCCTGTTCCTTTTTGGTTTCATATCTAGTATGGTTGCTCCTTTCTCCTTCGTTGCTATGGACAAAAACTTTGGAACCCAATATGTCATTTACTTGCATCCTCGAGTGGCTCCTTCGTATGCTAAATCCAACTGTTCTAGCATATAAATTGTAGAAGTTATATGCATCATCTTCAGATTCAAACATCATGCCAACTTTTGGCACATTTTGAGAGAACGAATTTGGTCATCAACCTACAATGAAGCCATAACATTTTATATGAATATGATAACAACCACTCAGTTTTATTTGAACAAAAAGGAAAGTAACAGGGAAAAATTTTCCAAATTCGGAGTATTCGATTCACAGTTCATTGATCACAAAGATGGACTCTACACCCAAGTGTTCCAATTCGGAGTATTGGATTGCATACCTTGAAAATTGTAGGATCATGTCCTTTTGATTCCTTCGCGATGGGGAGAGCCCTACTAACGCTCGGCAAGATCGGCGGTATGGGGAGCCCTTTCACGCCAAGGTCGCTGGCCGGCGGATGGAGCCCTCTCAACGACGGTGGTGCATGCGAATCCTTGCGCGACGCAGTTGGCATTGCGTCGACGGTATGGTCGGCAGCCAAAGGGAGGGGGAAGGGCGGCGCCGCCAGGGGTGGAACGTCGATGGCATGGTCTCCACAGGGATCCAATGCCTCCATGCAGACTGGGTTGGGCGGTGGGAAGAACATGAGCTGCGCTCGGTTTTTTGGGGGAAGAACGGGAGATGGAACTTCCATGGGAGATGGCCTTCATGTCGTAAAGATTCATGCGTGCATGTGAAACGTATCCAAGGCTGTCCTCATGGAGACGAATTGGGGCCTATCCCAGTGAAGTTCCTTCCGTGTAAGAGGATGAGCCACAGAGTACGTAGTAGGTTCTCTCTTTTGTGGCATGCTAATGTTAGTCAAAGTGACTTCTTTGCTCACGGAATCTCCTCCTTAGGTGGGGCTTCTGTAACACCCCTGTTTTTGGGAACAGGAACGTCGTTACCTTCTGTAACAGCCCAGGAGTTCAGTTACGGACAGAAGAAGTATCATGCCTACTCACGAACATTTAAAAGGAGTTACTTTTATTAAAATAGGACTTAACAGTTAATTTTAACAATTTTCAGGGCGTCCAAGCCCAAAAATTAACTTACAATCAGAAAGACTAAAGAAAACTCCACAGGAACGCTTGAGTGCGATCGTAACCCTATCACAAAAACTTGTAACATCATGTTCTCTTCTGCTCTCCGTGTTGGGGAAAAATAAAGCAAGACCGAGTACAATCAACCGTACTCAACAAGTCACATGGGAAAATGCTATATAGCTACTTGCTAGGGTTTCCAAAGGATAGGAATATATGAGTTTGATTAAGTAGTCGTGGATGTAATTTTATTTGTAAACATTTTTAAACACAAAAGAACAATAACTCCTTTAGGAATTAGGGGTTTCAAACTTGATAGCCAGACTTTAACATTTCTAAATCATTTCCAAATCTACTTATGTTTCGTTATTGGAATCACCCATTAAACACAGCTTCATTTACCGGAAGCACGGTGTATTCGAATACCATTAATTATGACTCTGCAGAGCTGCCCTGCTTTACCCACAAGATTTCTTAACTCCCATGACAGAATTAAGAAAACAAGGCTGTTCATTGCTCAATTCTTTATATAGCCTCCACCCAGTAGGTTTTTGATCTCAATAAGCTCGGGTGACCCACAGGCCTCGCCCGACTTGTCGCAGCCCTATCGTTGTGTGGTTAACCACCTCCCACACGGATTCACCCTCGGTCCCCTCACCAGTTGTACAGGTTCAATCGAACTAGAGCAGTTACTAGACAAGGTTTGACGAGTTAACGCTTGTGATTGGGCGGGTGCTATGTTCTTTACTCAACATAAGAGTTTAGTCCTTATATTTTCACTGAGGCAACTTCCTCCCACAAACCCATATTCAACGCTCGCGCCATTGCCACCAATCCACACCCAAGCCTACACCCTAGAATAAGGTCATGAGATCCGGCCGCCTCGTAGTCTCCAGCAATCCTTTCTTATTCTAGATCCATTTTCCAAAATTCCACCAACAAATGCTAACTCTTTTAATAGCAGAAAAATTTGTTGAGTTCCTAAACTACCATGATTACATTATTAATATATTTAATATTACTATGTCTTGTCAAGATGAATATGGCCATCAATTTGAACTGGGTTTTTCGGTGGTAGAATATAACTAATATCATGTCATTTTAAACAGTTATTGTACATAAAATAACAACTTGTAAATAACATAATGAAAGTACTAATAATAAATAATTAAAGGAATGTAGGTTCAATATGATAAAAAAACATGTCTTGCCTCTTTATCCATAGCCTCTGGTTATCTTTATTGTAGTCTTCGGATTGGATACTGACTTCTTTAATTGCTCTTGTAGTCCTTCTGTTGACCAACTTGTGTGGTACGAGTACTAGCGTGGAAGACGAATACAAATGAGTTCCTGCTTTGTAGAACGCAAGCTAGGAACAACATACAATTAAATAACCAAAAAGGCATAAAGAAGGTAGGTGGTGTGGTCAAGGTTTAGGCGGTGGGTGGTTTGGCTCAACGGGATTGGAATTAGGTTAAGTGGGTTTGAGATGGTCGAAAATGTATTTGGGCATTGTCTGGATTTCGGTGAACAACTGAAGGTGTGGATGGTATCGGATTTTAGGGTTGGAATATTTATCTGGGTTGTTTAGAGCTTTACCAGAGTCTAAGGTGGTAGAGCAAGGTTGGAAAGATGTAGACGGGCTCAAGACGATAAAATGGCATATGTGTTTTTAGGGTTCCGGCGAACGATAAGAGTTCGAACCGTATTAGTGTTTAGGATTTGGAAATGTGTTTTAGTGGTTTTGAGTATTATCGATGTTCAATATGGGAAAATGGAGCTGAGAAATGGGTAGATGGGTTCAAAATGATCAAAATGGTTGTATTTTGTATTTTTGGGTATGGATGAACAGTAACGAATATGCACTGTTCATTGCGGGCCTGGTACTATTAACTAACGGGTTCTTACTGCTACTGTACCAGGCTGAACATTGTTCACTAACGGGTCGAACGCTACAGTACTGGGCCGGTACTGTTCATCGTCTTCCTCCCGTGCGCGCTACAGTGCTTTGAGAAACAGGGGAAATTTGCAATGGCAATTCCCAACGCTGCAGTCAATTTCGGCAAAAACTGAGGGCATTGATGGACTCAGAGGATTGAGGAGAACCCATTTTTGGGGTTTGTAGTGGTCGGCGAGCAAAGAACGGCCAGCGGCAAGGTACGGAGTTCTCGGGGCTTTTGGATGGCAAAGGAGCTACAGAAAGACTCATCCTTAAAATTGGCTACTTTTTAACCATCTGGGGGTGGTCAAGGTGGCTTGGGTGGCTGCGGTTTGGGTCGCGAGGGCTTGTAGTGAGTTGTCCACGGTGAGGGGCTTCGGTCGAGGAGTGGACATGGCTGCCGGAGTAATAGGGGCATAGGAGCTCATGACCGTGACTCGGTCGAGTTCCTATGGGTATGAGAAAGCTACACACCGAAGGAATTGAATTGAAATTAACGACAAAACAAGAACCGAGATTTGGGCTTACTTGCGGGCCTCCAGCGATTGATGGGGATGCGATGGTCATCGAGAAGAATTGGGGTGTGCTAGGGGCTATTGGTCACCAACGGAATGCACAGGAGGGCTTGGGGCCTTTTATAGCAGGCTTAAGGCGGTAGGGAGAGGCGGTGAGGAAAAGATCCGAGGCGGCGGTGAAGTTGACTTTGGCTTTGTCCAGCGCCGGCTAGGGATCTTCGAGAGATGCTGTCAGACAAGTTGCAGAGGGTGGCAATGGCTAGAAGGTGCGGGAAGGCATGAGAGCGAGGAAAGAAATCAGGCAGCGGCGGGATATTTTCGGTAATGAACAGTGTTTGCGCAAAAGTTATTTTCGGTAATGAACAGTGTTTGCGCAAAAGTCTGCCGTTGAAGCAATGCAGCAGTGGAGTTAGGGCTTGGATGGTGAGATTGAGTATAGGATTTGGCTAGAATCAAAGGAAATCAACTGTCAATGAAAATCAATATTGTTTTCAAGTTTTCGGTATGTTTCAGCTTCTTTGGTCAGATATTTAGATCTGATGCAGACAGCGATGGATTTGGACCATGTTGACGTAGCATTTGCCAGTGTGAAGAATTTTAGTTAGTTATTGACGTGCTTTTGGTTCTTGGCATCACAATTTCACTTATGATCGAGCATTCTCTTCTTCCAATCTGATTTACAATGCAGTAACTTCTGCAGTTTTGTTTGTATGGTTTTAACTGCCAGCCGGCTAATTCGACAGTCCCAACTTACAGGAGCCAGATATGTAGCACCATGTCTTCTTGCTTGGAGCGAAGCCTCCGGTTTTGCGAGTTTTCTTCGACGAACCACCTATTAATCAAGCACCTAGCGTAGCACACACTGCACAGGCAAATACCAGCTCCCATCACATCGTCACCATGTGACCTGAAATTTTCATCAAGTACCGAACCGAACCGACTATAAGGATCTGAGCCTGACCAACCGCATGCATGCGTGCTTGGCATCTCGATGGCCAAATAATTGGCTAGCTCCTGGAGGAGGAAGACCTGAAAGTCCCGAACCCATCCTCTGCGCGCGACGTGAAATGGAAGAGAGCGGCACACGTTTGGGCAGGCGGTAGCTAGCCTGGACGCATGCAGTCTCATCAGCATCTTTCTCAGGCATCCCAAGGCCGTCTTGTCCCTTCACCGGCCGTGCCCCTGCACTGACGACCTTCTACCGCTCCATCTTTGAACTCCCAGTGCAAACACAACGCTTGTACACAGCAGATACTTTGAGTGAGTCGATCAAGTTGCATGTGACGTAGTAGTAGGCTAGTAACAGCAGAGTAATAGGCTAGTACTAGTAGTAGTTCTCGACGCATTGGTCGGTTCGAGCATCTCGCTGTCTGAAACTCTGAATAGCCTTGGACGTCATCTACGCATGCGTGCACCGAGCCACCGAGCATTTTGACCCGTACGAGCGAACGTCCTGCCCTCCTGTCCGGCCGGTTGGATCGTCCCGTCTCGTGCAAACAGTGAAACTCTGGTGGGTAACAGTGAAAATTAAAGGCGAGCGAGGGACGGAGGGAGCCACTCCAAGTCACATCAGCTGCTGCTCGGTATCGTCTGTGTTCAGGGATGAGTCGGAAACTGGAAAGGCATCTGCCTGGCCGTCTATCCATCTCTTTCCAGCTGCTCTTTCGTGGCCGGGCTCAGTGGTCTGGTCATGTGCTTCAACAGTGGCACATGTGGCTGTTTCCTCTGCTTCCCTGTCCATGGCCGGTGTGGTGGTGTGGTAGCGACGAAGAATCGGTGTACGGGGGGAAGGCATCTGTGGGAGAGGTCTCACCTGAAGCCCTCACTAGAAAATTTGCCTTCGGCAGCGACACACTGATACGTACTGTTCGTGCCAGTGCTGTTTGCTATTAGGTACTAGTGCGCTACGGCGCGCGCTCTATTAGTACTAGTGCATTACTCTGGATTGAATAGCCTGACTGCTACGGAATAACTACTCGTCCCACGCTCCGTATGAGACATCTGAATTGTACACGTTGAACTCTAGGTCCATTGCATTTCACTTAGCATGATTGTTATTCTTCATGTAGACTTCATCAGAATATGCTCTCGATAGGGATCAGAGATAAGACCACCGATATGCTCTCGTAGCCTCTAGTCCAGGAGATATACAGGAATCACCTTTTAAACCTTACGCAGGTTGGTATCACTTTACCTATAGCTACTCTGACTTTAATTGCAATCGGGTTCTTCATATTTTCTTAGATGTAATGCCTAAATCAGCGTACAAAGCCGTTTTTCCTATTTTCATATACTATACCTCCACCCGGGTAGTATATCCCTAGTTGTTATGCCAGACTAGTCTCATTTTCACCTGATATTCCATCGTGCTACTTCAAGACACATGGATTTTACCATCTTCGGCCTTACCCAACCTCACAATCATATACTCCTTATCCATGTATAGTTATAGTAACTTGATAAGGTAATTGGGCTTTGCCTGTCTTCGACAAGATATGGTTGATACGATAAATATGGCTCGTTACATGAGTGAGAGTTGGTTTATCCTTATAGCACATGCATATGTAGAGGGCCCCACACTTGCCACTATCTTTCCTTTCCTAGGCACCCTGCACCCACCTATTATTTATCTGTAGGACAATTGCTCCATTAACTGGCTACCCTTCAATACTCATCATTATTCACATCAATCACATAATTTATTCCAAAATTTATTTTATATAGACAATGGTATTAATATAGTAAAAAAATAATTTTTATGTGAATTTACTCTAATCAAAATGATCAAAGGCATGCTTGTCTGAAATCTGGTAGTAGTTCCTTGGTTCAGATGCACTCAGGTGGAGTCATTCCTCTTAGCTCGGATAGTCGTTTGTATTTAACGCATGGCTATGATGTAATTTATGAAAGTATAAAATATACTATGTCGATGCTGTTAAATGGCAAACCTTACATCTATTTAACATCTACTGTTGTGCTTTGCACATTAAATTTTATTTTTATGTACTTATTGTCTATTGCTATTTTCGCTGATGTGAGAATTTGTTATGTTAACAATTTAGTATTATGGTTAATTAGTTGTTGTCAGTTAGCTACTACCTTGCGTATACATATACACATACGCATGCGTGCGTGCGCACACACACACATATTTATATATGTGTGTATATACCGATATCTCCTTATATGTATATATGTGTGGGTATATTTATATATGATGTATATAATCCATTTTCCCGACTGGCCCAATATGCCTCAGCTCGTCTAACCGCTCAGCTCTATCTCTATCTCTCCTACTCCCTCACTTCACCCCACCAATAGCGTCACCACCTCCTCCGCTAGGATTTGGCCTTTCAGTCGTCAGCCTTCCTAGCGGCGTGCCCCTATCGCCTGTGCATTCCCCCTCTTTCGTGTCTCCTCCCTCTCACCGGCCTCTGGCCGACTACACTACTACAGAAAAGGTCATCACAAATGGTTCAAAAACGTCATTACAGACGGTTTCATGAGCCATTTGAGTTTATGTGTCAGTAATAATATGAGGTCATCACAGACGACTTTCGAATCATCTGTGATGTAAACTATCAAAGATGGTTCCAACAACAAACCGTCTGTAATAATTGACTATCACAGACGGTTATGAGTTAATAACTATCGATGATATTCTTTTTTACTATAAATCTATTTCTATTTGTTGGCTAGCCTCACGAAATGCTAGCCATGCCCTCTGAAACAACCAAATCAACACAGTATATATCCAATTCACATTCATTCATTTCAGAAACAAGAACATCTATTTCACAAATCAATTAACTGAAATGAAATAAATTATCCATTTATGAATAAATACACATGTACAATTAAGCTCAATAATATACCAATCAAATTCATTCTACATTGTGGAATTCTCCATCTTCTTTTATAACTTTAGATATCAAGAAGTACGCACACTGTCCTCGAATTTGCCTAATGTCAGCCTGTTCCAACACAGTTGTATCGATGGACGCAACTTATTGGTAGGAAGATTAATGTTGTGCATACATATATAAATTGATAAGTATGAAATAATTATTGCAAGATTGACAAACCTAAGGATTATTGGTCTTCGCGGAACCGAGGAGTAGTTGCATATTGTGGCAACATAGAATCCACAAGTGTTAATCGGTGGCTGCTAGTGGCATTGCAAAAATATAATTTGTTAGTTCGAGAGGCATTACTACGAAGTGTTACATATGATTAATGTGTACTAGCGAATTTTGAGAAATCTAGATCGTGTCGTAGGGCATTGATCCCTCCTTTGGATTTCCGTACTTCTGCAACATATGTGGCGGACAAACTACGTGATTCCAAAAAGTTAGATTAGTCATTGGAAAGGAAGGAAATACTATAATAGAGTATCTATGGAGAAAATATATTTACTTGTCAATTAATTGTTGGACAACTGTGTAGTTGATTTTGTTCTTCTTTAGGGAATCAAGGTATGTTACCTTGTTCTATTTTAGTATAATTACAATTAGAACCCAGTGAAACCTACACAGGTATGTCGTCATAGCCATTAAACCAAAGTTCGTGTTGTTTATAAAGTACAAATCAACAAGTATGACCACTAGTGCAGCACTTACCCCTGGTTATAGGGCATAAGTATGAATTCCTTGCTACGGTAAGCCACCAATGCTGTCGTTATGTAATTCTCGATAAAGAATGCATCCTCCTTAATGATATTCATAGAGACTAAGCGTGGGTTGAGGAAACCAACCGGTGATTTCGTTAATTTGGCTTCAGTCACAATGTGTATATATATATACACACAAATTAAAGCAATGAGTTATATATGATATTTATCGGTATCACATAAATGTATACCATGATTGTACACACTTATAGTATCCAGCATCGAATGAGTGAGGCGTCGAGGGCGTTGAGTGTGAAGAGAAAGAATAAGTCCTCAAAGGTCACCGTGAAGATACAATCATGAATATCGTGCTAAAGTTGATGTGGCCTGAACTTGACAATGACACCCGAGCGCCGTTGTCCCTCTAGCTTGTTGGCATGTTTCATATACCATGCATGCAATCTCTGGCAAGACAATCCTAGGGTTAGGAGGCTCTCTATCGGGGCAACCAACGGCTCACCTAGCACAAATTTCTAGGCCAATGGCAAGCAAAGATATCATCATCGGTCTTCTTTAGTTTGCCCTTGTCGCCTCAGCTGTAGGTCGACTTCACGGTAGTCGACCTGGCATGAGATGCAGGTAACTCCGGTGCGGATAACCCCTATGGACTTGGCACTGGTGCAGATAGCTCTAGTGGACTTGGCATCGGTGCAGGAGCCTCCAGGCATATGCCCCTCTTGGACCACTGGATAAATGTTCCAATGGCTTGCCCTAGAGTTATGACCTCGTCGTTTGGGGGCATCTGTAGCGGAACGACCTCGAAATTGGCATGAACATTGTCCATATTCACTTTTGTGAAACCTGATGCTAGAGTCACACCATGCACCAAGGCCTTGGGACCGGATGGATATGCCTGGCCCAAAACAACGCACAGGGCAATGGAGGCATATCTCACTTGGTGCTTGCACTTCATAACCATCTACATAACGATACAAAATTAGCTACGCCAACAGGCCTATCAATGGATCGAGCATTCCAGAGATAATAATTATTACCGAGATGTTATTGAAAGGAAATATGTGGTCGCTTTCTAAGGTAGGGTTGGACGTGTAGCTACTCCGACGGTTGGGGGCTAGCTAGCATAGGAGTGGTGGGGCTTCATTGTAACACCCCACGTAACCATATGGGATATTACTATGGAACGTCATCGCCAAAGTGAAGAATAAATAAGTACAACAAAGGAAATCACAAAGAGTTTAAAACTTTATTAACACTTTAATAGAGAACCAACGGAAGCTGGAATAAATATTTAAAATATGGGACCGGTCCACTTCTAACCAAATAAAGAACAAATGAAACAACAAAACGGTGGCAAACCACGGTGCTGAAAACTCGAGTGCTCCCACCCATGTATGATACTATCACACCACTGGCCTTTTACCTGAGACTGAAAAGAGCAAGCGTGAGATTTGGAAATCTCAGCAAGTACCCAACAACGGTCACAACACGAGAGTAAACAGGTAATGCAACCATATGAAATAAAGGGTAAACATGACAAGTAAGCAATGGATATACAACAAGCAATGGTTAACTGATATCGGAAATACTGTCATAAGTGAAAGACGAATATTATGAGAACTGTATATTAAAGATATTTGTTATGTGACCAGTTATAACAAGTTATAGCAAGGGTGCCGGCGACCTCCTCCCACATACCCGGCTATACGAGAATAGTCAGGCACAACCTTGTCCTCGACTGTATAACCGCAGACGGTGTGTAATATCCCGTGTAACGAGAATGTACGTCCCCCCATACGTTACCAGGTTGGGTGAAAATGACCCCTATATGTGGGTAGCCCCGGCGTGATAACCCTTAATTCGTTATTTAGCGAATTATCCATGTTATAATTAGAGGGTTGTGATTGAATTAAGATAAAGTTTTGAGAGTAATGATTTAATTCAATGAGACCGAAGAGATAGGATTGGTGATACTAAGTGATAAAGTAACTAATACATCATAGCAGATTATAAAGTATGAATTTAAGGAAAAGAAGAGATGGCGAAGATAAAGCTATGATAAGTTATGAGAAGTGAAAAGATGTGCTAGGATTGAGAATGGAGAGACATAGTTCCTGACATGAATGATATGATAATAACCAGACCACATTAGTGATACGCTAGTAATCAGGTAACTTTAGTGATGTGATTTTAGCGATAGGATATTGGTCAAGCAAACACGAGTGACATGATAATTATACTCAATGATAATGTGACAAGTAAACTGGAGACATGTAATTTACGAAACGAAAAGGTCACGGCCGCGAGGTACTTGCCTTGACACGCTCTGCGAAACCGTTGCACGAGCGATCCGAGGTGTGCAATCGCCCCAAACGTTCCCTTAAAGGCTGCATGCGAACGCGCAAATCGTCGATCGGCCAGCGATTCGCCGTTCGCCAAGCGAATGACGTTCGGTCGAGCGAACCGCCGTTCGGCCGAGCAAAACCGCGTCCGACAGCGCAAGCGAGCGTTCGCCGGTCACGAATGGCCGATCAGCCGCGCGTTGCCACCGCCATCGGTCGCCATCGGCAGACGCCGCCAAGCCGCCGGCCGCCGCCATCGGCCGGCCGCCATCGCCGCACCTCGATGCGTGCATGCGCGCCACCGCCGTGGTGCCATGGCGCATGTGCGCGCGCGCGCGCCGCCGCCGCCGCCCGTCGGCCGCTCCCACGCCGCTATCGCCGCGTCGGTAACCTGCCGGATGCGGCTGCCACCATTGACGCGCTCGCTGCGTCGCGCGCCTGCCGCCGCCGCCGCCACGCCGGCGCCACTCATGCCACACCACACACGCCGCCATCGCCGCCATGGCTACACGCTGCGCGCGTCTTGGTGCATCGCGGCCACGACATGTCGCCGCCGTCGAGCTGCCGGCGGCAATCGCGTCGCCATGCCGTGCGAAGCCACCGCTGCGCCATGCGACGCCGCTTGCGCGCGCCATGCGCGCCGCCGCCGCCATGCCATGCGATGCGCCGCGCCGTCGGCTGGCGGCGTCGCCATCACCACCGCCATGGTGATTGCATGCGCGAGCGCGCAAGACTGAGCATGTGCATGTGCGAGCGCGGTGCATGCGGCCGCCGCCGCCGTCGCCGGCCGACCGTCAGCTGCCCATGCAGCCCCACGACGTTCGTGTCACCATGAGAAGGAGAGAGAGAGATTGAGAGGAAGAGAGAGATTGGTGAGAGGAAGGAGAGGGAGATAAGTGAGATCGGTTGCCCCGTAAGCTGCCATCTCATGGGGAGAAGAGAGAGATTGGAGAGTTTGGTTCAAAATAGAGAGAGATGAATGAGATAGGAAGGTCCTAAGGGATAAAGGAGAGAGGAAACAGATAAAACGGGAGAGGGAGAGTATTACGGGAGAGAGATTATGGTTAGTTCTTTTCTTCCTCTTTTTTTTGGGCGCTACATTCATGTTGATTTTTCCTATGCATTTGCATCTCATTTCTGATATAATCAGTGATATCCCCTCTAAGGGATGGCTTAATCTCCTCTCATAGCCATTCCTCGCGCTCAGCTTTGGCTCTCTTCCTACTCCGGTACGCTTCGGAGTCCTCTGAGAAACCATATTTCCAAGAAACATGAAGACCAAAGCCTCTTGTACGACCCGGGTACTCCTTGTTTCCCAGGGCTGCAGAGAGTATATCTCTCTCCCGGACTGTCTGGAATGAGCCTTAGGAAGATTCTACACTCAGCGCTTCCTACAAGTGCCTGACATGTCATTTCACTTTCAATAAAGTCATGGAGTAATTACAAACTAGGTAGTTCGATATTTTACCAAGCGGTGGGACACTTCCTTGTCTGTGGGGTTTCAAAAGGAGATGGCCCCCGACGATACGGTAGATGACCAACACATGATGGGTTTTCTCTTGACTTGATGATCAACTCATGATTATTTCCTCCTTGGGATCTTGTTTAACTTATAATCATCTCCTCTTCAAGATCTTGATGTGTAACAACACATAATGCATATTCTTCTTGATGACCTTCAACTCATGTAGCCATCTAAGGTCTTCATCATCATGGAACCTAACCTATTCATCTAACTCATGAAAAATATTAGTCCCACAAATCGATTGACGTTAATTGCCAAAACTCACCATTAACTCATAATAGAGTGATTAGATTCTCAATCTTTTCCTTTTTGGTAACTGATAATAATCTCAATAAATAATAAGATAATAAATTGAATATAAAATCGTTTAAACTTAAAATGCGGAACTACCACCTTCACAGGGTCTGGTACTACCGACATGTTGTAGTACCGTTTCCCAAGTGCGATACTACCATTTTGTCGGGGAGCCAACATGCTCCAAAATGTACCTCTCTGTAAACAACATACCGCCAACTAATTTTGGTCATACCGGGGTACGGTACCACCACACATACCACCCGGTCACACCGCACTACGGTAGTACTGCCAAACACAAGCAGGTACTACTGTTTTTCCTAACAATCATATTTGCCTTTGGAGTTTTAATTCAAATGCAAGAATGACTTTTGTCTCGAGCCATGTTGATTTTCTTGTCAACCTTAGCATGCATCTCCAAGTCGTTAAGCAAAATCCGAGACTAAACCTTTCATCACTTGATATACATGTTAGTCCTTTTTTAAAACACAAATAATTAAATATAAAGCAATATGAGTATATATGAACTACATAAGTTTTATATACTCAAAGGATATATTTCAACGTAGAGATCCCTAATATATGTGTAAAAAGAAACATAGATTAATACTAATAAAACCACAAAATATAGAGTGAACTCCCCTAAATGTATGCATACAAGAATGTGTAATAAAAATATATGCACATATTCAAGTTAGACTTTTGATAGAGTTCAACCTATATTTTGGATCCGAGGAATGCAATAAGATATAAGAATATGGCATCAAATACATACCTTTATAATTTTCACCTTTTTCAGCCAAATGAGACTAAGTAATAAATTTGTTATTAGTGAGTTAGGCTCACATTTAGATTTGTCATTAATCACCAAAATCAATTTAATGAAGTTTGAACTTACAATCTCCCCCTTTTTGGTGATTGATGACAATCCATTATGAATGATAATATTTAGATATAAATCAACATATGATAAGAATTTAAACTATTGAACTATATCTATGCATGTCACTAAGCAATTTGAGTATTATGCATATGAGAATGACATGTTTGTACACTTGATGTATATAGTAGGCTATGTGTATAAAACATGCACCATATAAGGTGAAATCATAAAACAATAAATCAATCATCCAAATGTGGCATACAAAAATTCTCCCCCTTTTGGCATGAATCACTAAAAAATGCAAAAGAAAGTTAAGCCAAAAAGGAGTCTTTCCAAAATAAAGAGCTTGGCAATGAATTCATCTTAATTTGATTATAAAGAATATGAAATAGATACATATGACCAATTTGGGGGTTTGTATTATGGCCTAGAATCCCAGTGACGCTCGTAGCAGGCGAGTGAACAGTACTGGGGCACTGTAGCAGTGTGTGAACAATACCACGAGAGGTACCGTTGCAACACGTAAACAGTACCGTGGGTACTGTAAAGCATATGAATCTGGCTAGTTTAATAGCATATCGAGGATAAGGAATATAATAATTAGTTTCCTTATTATTTTGGTATATTTCCTTTTAGATTTATTCCATGTATTATAGATAAGTTTTCTATAATTAGGATTATTTTTCTTAATATAGAATATGCTTTTTATGGGTCAAGTTTAGCCAGTTGTCTAAAAGGGACAATATTATAAGTTTATCATCAAGTAAAGAAATAAATAAAGTTCTCTAGTCTTCCTCCCTTCTTCAATAGGCCTTAGAGCCTTAATGGCAGTATGGCCAGTCGATCAAGGGCGAGTGCCCTACCCTTGGTCCTCGGACCTATACCCAACCAACACTGATCACAACAGTTTGGTTTTAAGAAATTCTCAATAAAAGTTAAGGATTCCACAAACTACCTCTTTATAGTCTAAAAGAGCGAAACAACTCGAAACGAGGCCATATTTGAGTTATGAAAAGAAAGTGATATTTGAAAAATATTCAAAGAAGCTTACTCTTGAAATATCCTCAAAATAATTTTTCAATTTGCAAAATAACTCAAAAATACAAAAAAGCTCCTTAACACATTTGTAAAAGTGGAGAAACAAGCTCCGAAAAATCTGAGATAAATCACGGAGCTAGTCCTTACAAATACACACAATTTTTATTTTAGGAGGCTCTCCCAAATTTCAACCATTTTGAATATATGAAAATAATAAAATTTCAGAAAAAATGAAAGTTTCAGGTTTTTAGATTTTGACAATCCATTTGAGCTTTGAGATATGGCTGAAAAACTGATCAAATGATCTTAAAAAAAATCTGAGAAAATTTGGCACAGAATACCAATTATAGAGGATCAAAACTCATTATTGTGTCTTCCTCAAAATGTGAACCTATTTGAAGATACAAAAATCATAAATCTGCTCAAAGCCATGCAAAAGTTTGAATTTTCAGCATTTGAGCAAAGTGAGAAAAAGTCAAAACTTTTTGAAATCAACTTGAAATGCTTTCAAATTTTATAGAAATAAATTTTGGACTCCTAAGAAAATTTTACAATAATAATTTTTGAAAAAGGAGTCTGCATTCAAAAGTTATACCAAAATGTGTTTTTTTAATCTTTTCGCATAAAGAGACGAGAAATACAAAAACCTCTCAAATGAGGTCCAAATATTTTAAAATTTTTCTAGATTTTAACTTTTGATTAATACTAATGAAATCACAAAACATAGAGTATACTCCCCCTAAATATGTGCATACAAATATATGTAATAAAAATATATGCACATATTCAAGTTAGACTTTTGGTGGAATTCAACCTATATTTTGGATCTGATGAATGCAACAAGATATAAGAATATGACATCGAATGCATACCTCCATAATTTTTACATTTTCATTCAAATGAGACAAAGCAATAACATACTCAACAAACGAGGTAGTCTCACATTTAAATTTGTCATTAATGAGTTAGGCTCACATTTAGATTTGTCATTGATCACCAAATTAACTTTATGAAGCTTGAAGTTACAGCAGCCGCCCCACCATTGCATTGATTCTCTCCCACCAGCCGGATCCACTTTGACAATGGCGGTTCCAGATCCGGCCTTAGGGATTCTAATCCTCTTACCATCTCTTTCTCTATTTCCCCGATCTACATTCTTCACCTTCACTTTCTATGATTAATATTCTGATTTGATGATTTTTTCTTTGATTTGATCTTGATTATTGGGGTGGATTTGTACTCAAAGTGGGCATGCCATGACGGCGCTCAAGACCTCTACTGCGCTGGGGAGCATACTAGGGTTTGTCGTGTGTGTGTGGGTGGCCTATTGCAAGCACGGTTAGTACCACCAGTACCCTACTCTCCTTAGCCCTCTCTTCCACTTCTATATTCTCTACTTGTGGATGCTGCTGGCTCTAGTGTGGTGCATGTACTTTTGAGGTTGCATGTGCGTGTGGTCCTTCAAGGTGACAGCGACAATGTTGGGAATAAACGTGGGGTACCTCAGTTGATGTTGTCACGCTCGATTTGGTACAATTTGTGTTCTTCCCCCTCCTAATGCATGCATTTGCTTCTGCTCCTTGGTTCTTCATGGCCTTGGCCTAGCCCCTTCTTCTCCTTCCCTAATCTGGCCACGGCGAGGCTCAGTGGTCCACCAACTTTGGTGGTGTTGATTTTGGGGTGATGATGTGGGGATGCAGATAGGGATAGAGATGGAGATGACTTGCTTGGTCTCCTCTCTGTGCTGGCTATGGATTGGAATGTGCTTTCTCTCTCTCGGTGCCTCGCAGGTCCTTATCTCTTATGCTCATGTGTCTTATGGGTAGGGCTGTGACTCACAACTGTCAGTGGATTGTTGTGTACTTTGGTAAACTGTTTTGCTTAGATTGACTGGTGGTGAAAATATGCTTCAAATTGATTCAGGTTTGTTTTTACGCTGAATGATGATACCCGATCAGTGAGAGGTGCCAACCAGCGCTAGACAATCCTGGTATCTCAATGAGCGAACCCTACGGGATGATATAGACTAACGAAATCTGACAGTAATTCTCTCTTCTTTCTTTTCTTGGTTTTTTTGTTTTTTCTATATGCAGGTGTTTTTCTTACAGAAAAGTGGATTTGAAACTAGAGCTTAACAAATATTGATATAATTTTTATTGTGATGCAATTATTTATATTCTAGAGATGATTGTTTTGATTGAGATTGAGAAATATGCATGGATGTAATCAAACTATAATTGATTAACTAATGTAATATGGACTATTATATTTTTATTTGATTTGAAGAAGAATTTTGATTATAGCTTGACTAATGTGATGATTTGCTTGATTAATTGTGTTTATTCTGGATCCAGTCATTATCGCTAATTAAAAGATGCGGGTTGCCGCAATCTTCTCTATTTTGCAATTATTGATTTTTCTTGCAGATGCTTGCTTTAGGTACTACTGGCCGTGCCAATGCTATCGGTTTCTACGGAGTTTGTCTTGTACTGGGTTGTATTTATTCATATGTATGGATATTTACGTGTAGCCTTTTGTATAAACTTGTGTATGGTGTCGTAGAGTGTGAGTTGTAGTGTATTATTCCATATTCCATTGGGATGAGACTTGTAAATGTATTTTATTTATCACGGTTCTTATATTTTAATCTGGTCTTATAATTTTTTAGTTATTTAATTAATTTTGTTTAGCTTCATAATTTATCGCTTAAAGTTAATTAAGAACGTGAAGTGTTACTCGGAACCGTATATTTCTGAACATTGCTTGCTTTCATGAGGGAAATTCAGACTTGGATCTAGTTGCATGCACAGTGCCCCGCCCACATGACGCGCCTTATCAAGGAACTAGCAAGTGCTAAGAAGAAGATGCGTATGGTGGCTTCATGTGAGATTGTGTCATCACATTGCGACGTTCTAGCAGACAGATTTTCCAAAATGGAGCAGGCCTGGGATCCCATGATCCCCATCCTCTCTATTTTCATCAGCTTTTTTGCGGTGTGTGAACTTGTGATTAGGCTACTCATCTCTCTCCTCACAAACACATCAGTGCAGGGCTAGCTGCAGGCAAACTATTGCAAGATTGGCCATTCTTTATTCTTCTAGATTTGTTATTCCCAGTAGTAGTACTGGTGTAGATCAAACAATGGTGATCTTCCTTTGCTGGTAATGGGAACTTGAGGAATATGGGTGAAATTAGCAGCTACAATCTATAATTAGTCACTATGCATGGGCTTGCCATCTAGTGCCCTTTACCCATACCATTTTTTATGAGGAAGATATTCTGTACACATTTGAAGCTCGAGCTCACCGTCGCCGTCCTGATCCACCGTACCGCCGCAGTCCTAGGCCACCAGACAGCCGCCCCAAGTCATGACGCTGCCGCCACCGCGAGTCACCTTTCAGAGTTGAAATGACAGAAACAGATGGAATGTCAGGCAACATCAGGAATTGTTTTCAGATCAACCCACCTTTCAGACTACAGTAGTTACATGAGATGCCAAATAATCAGGATGGTCAACAGCAATGAATTACCGGTTCGTATGTGATAATTTTGAATACACAGATCATGGTGTACCAGTAGTGTTCATATATGTGTAAACATAGTATAGACCTGCAAAGTGCGAACAATGAAATGGACTGAGATGCCACATATTTTCATCACCAACAAGCCAGTTGATCTTCATTGGATCTCAATCAGTGATAGTAAGTTGTATTGCGAAATCAGTTATTTGGAAATTACTGGGAAATTAGTGTTGATTAACTCTGCTCAATTCCTTCCTAAATGAATTGTACCTGTTGTAGAGACATGCAAATTAAACAGGTCCCCAAGTATCAGAAAAAGATGATGGTTAAGGACCATTGCATCAAATGCAATAACATTATGGCATGGAAATTAATTGAATTTCTTGATCCTGCAGGGGAAATGCTGCATATTGGTACTACACGATACTAGACGGGTCAAAACAAATTCGATCTGGGCTTACCAATGTCACAGAAAAAACCAGTCAATGCGTTCCAAAACATGACTAGTGGAATGTTGAATGCAGTAGTATCACATGACTCTTCAGATTTCAGAAGAGAGCAAAGATAACAGATCAAAACAATCAGAAAAGATAACAAAGAATGCTAGTTCAGTAGAAAGGGGAATGCAAATGCTTGACAGATGTGTACTGCATGTTCAGGTCACCTTATCAGAGTGCCCTGTGGAACAATTCCAAGTTGATCAGTTGTGTATGCTACAGAAGCCATCGACTTATCCAAATAACCCTGGGTGAAAACCACATCAAACAAATGATCTGCGAATAATTTTAAAGACATGCTCACTACATCTACAATTTTGTAAACAAACTGCAGGTGTGTTCGACAAAATTTTCAATGATTCAGGGATTTAAAACACAATAATGGTGCAGCCACAGGCCCACATTAGTCTTACATCCAGCCTTATTTACTGCAACAGAAAAGCAAAAAATGAAAACAAAACAAAAACAATGAACTATCGACATCCATGTACTGCAGAAGATTTTAACATCTGCTTATGACAGCAGCACAACTGTTCTCAGATTGTTTTCACATCTTACCACAGATTCAGCTGAAGTCTAAAAAAGGTGAAATGCTGAAACACAACAATCTAATCCAAATGATGTCTGAATCTTTACAAAACTCTAAACTATGCGTGAAACCTCGAAGCAACGATCAGGTTAACACTAGTATGTAACTGTTATCCTTCAAACAATCAAACATTGCGAGTTAACAACCCAGATATGTTGTTTAACCCCCCTCCTTCACACTTGTTACCCAACAGGACTATTTCAAAATGTTACACAAATGAACCAAAATAAAACATGTTCTAGTACTCATCGAGTACTAGTTTTTCTGTTCTACAAACAGTCACACTGAAATTGTCTAGTTAATCATGGACTTATGGTGTGCCAAAGGTCACATTGAGTACAATCCAGATTATGGTAAAACAAAGTTTTAAGGATCAAATCAAATAGTAGAACTTTGAATACAACAACAACAAAGTCTTTTGTCCCAAAAAAGTTAGGGTGGGCTAGGAAAGAAACCACCTCAAGGTCAAAGAAATTTGAATCATAAGAAAAAAACATACAGCCCATGAGGCCATGACAATTTTACATGTCAAACAGCTTGCCTTGTTTCTTTAACGTTTGTAAATAGCATACAGGGAATACCAGATGTTCAGAATCAATGTGGTGAAACATTTCTGTTGTATCATATTTATAGCAACATCAGAGCTACTACTTCATTGTGATTGCTCACAACCAGAGCAATGTCCATATACCATAATATGAATCTATGATGGTCAAAATATGTAAGGACAAAATGATCAGACCGTAAGTTATGCAAACATTAACAAAAACTATCTTCACATAAATGATAACTGAGTCTGAGCAATGAAAATTATGAAACACCTCGCTGCAAGTTGCACCAGAAAACAACACTTTCAACAGCTTTCCTCAGGAATCTCTGTGATTGGTGATGCACAAGTAGTAAAATTTTAAGACAACATTATGTAACAATCACAACATTCTCATATTTGCACAAATGTTTTCAACAGAAGAGAGAATTATATAGAGTTCAATCTATAGCTTGTAAGATGATAATAAAGCTTCTTTAACCCTACATATACATTAGAAAAGAACATCAGATAGAGCACCACTATAAATGGATCAGAAAGCTCTTCTTTACCAGCCTATACCTTGTATGTTCAGCGGCAACCATAGAGTGCAGTATTGACAGTATCTGCGGAGTTCATTGATGAAGTTTAATATGCGGAGTTCATCGATGAAGTTTCATTTAATGGCTACTTCAACGCAACTGGTGGCTTCTTATCTGGCACCAGTGTCAAGGGTGCAGTCCCATCAAGTATCTTGACTACCATTCACATACCAGGCCGCTTCCAGCAGTCTGAATGCACACAACACAGACTCACAAGCAGCACCCGCCGCACCTCCTCCGCAACAAACCATCCCTAGAGCCGCTGGTCAGCTGCATCAATCAGCCTCCGACGACCCCAAAGACACGCCCAGTCAATAGCCGTGGTTCCCTTCTCCATGGGCCTCTGGCCGGTGGCCACAGCCAGAGCAAGCACCCCAAAGCTGTACACATCAGACCGCTCTGTTGCCACACCTGAATGCACATACTCTGGTGCGAGGTATCCTAGTGTGCCTGCTGGCTGTGTTGCCAGTGACATCCCACCGTGGTTCACCACACGAGCAAAACCAAAATCGTCCAGCTGTGCATTGTACTTTGCATCAAGCAGCGCATTTGATGACTTCACATCACGATGCAGAATGCGGTTCTCACACTCATCATGCAGAACAGTAAGCACCGATGCAACTCCAAGCTCTACCCCAAACCATGTCTCCCAGGGAAGCGTTGCTCTACCTGGTGTGTGCAGTGCACTGTCAAGATTGCCATTGGGCATGAACTCATAAACAAGCACAAGCCCACTCTCACTGCAGCACTACCCAGAAAGTGGCACGAGATTGGGGTGATGTGGGCACAATGGCACTAGAGCCAGTGAGCCACCAATGCCGATTACATTGCCACTGTCGAAGTCCTTCGTTGCTGCGTGTACCGCCTCCATGGATAGCGTCCCTTAAACTTCTTGTCCTGAATCTGTGCCGGGATAATTGACTAAATGTCACTATAATTGTCTCAGCTTTGAGAAATGCCACCGCAATTGTGTTTCTTTGAAAAATGTCACTCTAATCATGAAATACTCTTAGAAATACCATTATGATCAATACTACCTAATTTTTATTGATATAAAATGGTTTTTTATTATAATGGTATCTATATGAGTATGAGATGATTGGAGTGGCATTTATCTACACAAAAATACAAAATCAAAATACGAAAGGTATAGTAATGTAAAATCGGCTTGTATTAATCATAATGGCATCAATAAAGGCCTATTTTGTATGAATACACCTCTCTTATGTTAATATGTATTTAGTCCATACAAAAATAATCAAAATATGGAAGATGTATTCATGTAAAATCGACTAGTATTGATCATAATGGTATTTCTAAGTGTATTTCACGATTGGAATGGCATTTTTCAAAGGAACACAATTGCAATGGCATTTCTCAAAACTAAGACAATTGCAATGGCATTCAGTCAATTATCCCTTGCCAAAATTCCCATGATGTGAATCAAAGTTGTTCTCTTGAAAGTAAAAAAACGTGTATAAACTAAAGAACATAGACCCTCTCCATAATTATTGAAACAAGAAGGCTTGAACTAGGAAAAAAGGGAGGATGGGCTGAGCTCGGCCCAAGAAGGCTTGAAATTTTAAAAACTTTTGAAATTCAGTTGATATTTGAATTGAACTTTGAATTCAAATTCAAATTGAGCTTTCCTTTAAACATAATCTCGACCCTGAGATTTGAATTACTCAGAGAACCGAAATGGGTATTCTAACTTCAACCAATCCTCGCGCTCCCAGGTGGCTTCTCTCTCTGAGTGGTTGCTCCATTGAACTTTGTAAAGACAGATAACCTATTGTCTTGTTTGCTTTTCCATGACGTTGAGGATCTTGATCGGACACTTAGGATAAATTAGATCTTTCTGGAGCTTGATGGTCTCTACCAGGGTTTGACCTTTAGGTACTTTGAGACACTTCTTAAGTTGTGAGATATGGAACATATTGTGGACTTCTGCTAGGCATGTGGGTAACTCTAATTGGTAAGCTACTTCTCCACGCTTGGCGGCGATTGGGAATGGGCCTATATATCTCAGTGCGAGCTTGTCTTTAACTTTAAACCTCTAAATTCCTCAAAAGAGGTGATACCTTGTTCTAAACATGGTCTCCAACTTCAAAGCTTAATTCCTTGCAATGATTGTTAGCATAACTCTTCTATCTAGACTAGGCAGCTTGTAGGTAGTCTCTAATTAATCAGACTTTCTCTTCTACCTGCTTAAGTGTATCTGGCTCAAAGATATAACTTTCTCTTGCTTCTGCCCAATGCAGAGGGGTTCTGCACTTTCTGCCATACAGGGCTTTGTTGGGGACATCTTCAGAATATACTGATAACTGTTGTAGGAGAATTTCACATAGAGTAAGCATTTCTCCTAATCTATTGTAAACTCCAGAGCATAAGCCCAAAGCATGTCTTCAAGGATTTGGTTCACCCTTTCTGTTTGTCCATCAGTCTGAGGGTTGTAAGCCATACCGAATGATAGGTGGGTTCCAAGTGCATCATGTAGACTAGCCCAAAAATATGAGGTAAACTGGGAACCTCGATTTGATACTATTCTCTTGGGTACTTTCTGTAAACACACAATGTATCTCATATATAACTCAGCCAATCAGTCTCCCTTGTAGGTGCTCTTTACAGTATAAATTGGGTAACCTTTGTCAATCTGTCTGCTATGACCCAGATAGAATCATATCCAGACTTGTTTCGGGGTAAACTAGTGATAAAGTCCATCTTAATTTTGTCCCACTTCCACCGAGGGATTTGTAGCGGTTGTAGTAGACCTATAGGTCTTTGGTGCTCAACTTTGATCTGTTGGGACATGTCACAACAAGCTACATACTCGGTGATGTCTCTCTTTATACGAGGCGACTAATATGAAGTCTTCATATCCTGATACATGCTGGTACTCTATGGGTGCGGGGAATATGCTAAGTTATGGGCTTCCTTTGGTATCAAGTCCTTGAGTTCATTCTAGTGAGAAACAAAAAGACGTTTCCAATACCATAGAATTCCTTGTTGGTCTTCAGTTATCCAGTTATCTTAGGGGCTTTCCCCTTAGCCATGTGGTGCTTGAACCTCTAACACCAGGATGTCCTTCTTGAGTGGTTTTGACCTGCTCTTCTAAGGTTTGGTGCACTTTCATAGCAGCTATGATACTTTGCTCTACTATCTCTAGATTGAATGTTTTCAACTCCTTGTAGAGCTCAGTTTGAAATTCTTGAACCATGACATTGATGCAGTAGGACTTGTGGCTTAATGCATTGACTACTATATTAGCCTTTCTAGGGTGATAATGGATGTCTAAATCATAGTTCTTGATTAGTTCTAGCCATCTTCTCTACTATAGGTTGAGATGTGTTTGAGTGAAAATGTACTTGAGGCTTTTATAGTTTGTGTATATATCACAGTGGTTTTCAATCAAGTAATGCTACCAAAATTTTAGAGCACACACACTACTGATGCTAATTCCAAGTCATTAGTTGGGTAGTTGTCTTCATGGGGACAGAGTTGTCTTGACGCATAAGCTACAATTTTTTCTCCTTACATGAGTACATAGCCAAGACCTTGGCACGAAGCATCATAATAAACTTCAAAGTCCTTGTGTATTTCTGGCAAGACTAACACAGGAGCATTGGTTAGCTTTTTCTTCACCTCTTAGAAACTCTTTGCACAAGTTTCTGTCCATTCATACTTTTTTTCCTTTCTTGAGTTGGTGGGTCAATGATCTAGAGAGCTTCAAAAATTCCTCTATGAATCATTTATGGTATCTAACTAATCCAAGAAAACTATGCACTTTAGTCACTCGGGTGGGTTGCTTCCATTCCAAAATAGCTTCTACTTTAACGGGGGCGACTGCTACTCCTCTGACGGATACAATATGCCCTAGGAAACTGATTTCATAAAGCCAAAACTCATATTTGTTGTACTTGGCATATATTTGGTGCTCTTTAAACTTCGCAGCTGGCGGGTTGCAGCCTAGGCCTCCGGGCTCTGACAATCGGCGATAGCGAGTCTACGATCAAGCAAGAGGGTGGATTTTGCTTTCGTGCGAGGTGGGACAGATGGTGAGATAGAATGAGACGCAGATGACTGAGGCAATGCGATGCGCATGTTGTGCGACATTTGCCTGCTATCTTCCCTTTGTGAATTGACTTGGTTGGCCGAGCGGTTTGAGCCATGCTTGTGTCAGCTGGATCGCATTTGCGTATTGTATGCTCTGGGTCTTGATTGGTGTCATCTTGGGCCCAATTACAGGAGTGCCAAGTGGAGCAGTTGGAGGCGGGAGGCTTAAAGCTTTAATCTTTGGGCTGATCAGGTATCCTTTTATTTTATGTTAGGGGTTCACACATCAATTTACATAGACTATATAATAGAAAAACAAAATTGAATCCAGTGTTCTGTACACCCTAATAATTCTCCTTAAATCCGTCTATTATCGTAGCTAAAAACTATGAGCTGACGAAAAAAAACACTATAGCTAAAATCTACGAGCTAAAGTCAAAAGAATAGGTCCGATATCACCGGTACAGCTCGGACGGGGCACGCCATTGATCGGCCGCGTCCGCACGCCGCCAGGGCGCTCTGAAATCCAGGAAGACGAGCGGATCGCGAGCGTCCGTGCCGTCCGACCGCACGGGAACCGAGAAATCTGCGTGCCCACCACGGCAGGCAGGTGGCCAGCCGGCACTGAATTTAAGGGCTGCAGTGCTGCACCCCATTTACTCCGAAATCTGATCACCCCTCGCAACTTGCTGTCATGCTGTTATTGCCGCGGCCGCAGCCAGCTCCCAACTTGCTGCGAGGATACTGCCGCTGCAACTGGTGGTGAAGTAGACGTAGATTTACTGTTTCTTTGTTGTTTAATGAGAGCGGAGAGGAGTAAAAAAAAGGGCATATGATGGATACGAAGAAGCAGCGAGAGGCATTTGGATTTGGTATTTGTTTCTTGCCTGGTCAAGATACGAAGAAGCAGCGAAAACATTTGGATTTGGTATTTGTTTCTTGCCTGGTCAACTTTGCTCATATTTTTTTCCCCGGAAATAGCCGTGGTTTTAGATTAGGAATCTTATTGATCGGGGTGGTGGTTGCACGCTAAGAATTGAGGTGGGCACGGTCATCTGTTCGCGATTCAAGGCTGTGCTGCCAATTCCAATACGTGCATTTCGTCAGGGATCAAGATCAACCCCCCTTCTTGACCTGGAAATGATAAGGCACCATTTGTTTATTGCAACAGGCCCCAGATAGCTAGTTGTCTTAGGATTTGAGTTTGGCACCATCAAGCTTGATGCTGTGTTAATAATGGAATTATGGAGGTAGTGTATGTGTGCACCAGTTGGCAATGTGCGGTGTATGATGAGCAAGGATTAAGGTAGGCTCGCGATGGATTAGGTCAAACATGCATGTGCCTAGATGTTTGGATGTTCTTTAATCAAAATGCTGGAACAAACATGAAGTATTGACAAAGTATATATCCAAGGCCTGATAAATTATGCATCCCTGTCAAATAACAATGGTAATAATAAAGTTTAATTTGATGAAGCCATACAAAGTATAGCTTGTAGTGGCACCTGGTAATAACTACTAATTTGTATAGAATGGCTAAAGTAAAAAATATATATATTTGGCAAGTTCAAACTAGACTCCGGAAAGAAGCGAACCACCATCACTTATGAATGGGTCCATATAACATTCAAAAAACAGAGAGAGGAGAGAGAACGGGTAAACATGTAAACACTGCCGTTGCGCAAGGATATCCAACACACGCTTCTATTTTACTGCTAATCTTGTACATACCACACATCATATGCGGCTACTCACATCAGCACACTTGACAAATTGCAATATTAATTCCATGGTGAAACCATACACGAACCACGAACACGTCAGCCTCACAGTCGCTCAAATGGACCACATGGCCAGGGGTGTGGTGTCACAGTACGTAGTTGCTGATCGAGCAGCCACTAGCCAGCCTGCTTCGTGGGCCACTGGAATGGTCCAGGGATGTCACACTCGCAGGTGCCAAGCCTCTACCGCAACTCCGGTTTTTCGCATCATTACACGGCGGATGGGCTCTCATATGTCATGGTTTATAATTTTTGAATTCTGAATATTTACAAAAGAGATAGCTACTTATGATTTTAGTTAGTTTCTTTTGGGTAGGTTTCAGTGCGGTTGAGCCATCTTGTCAATTTTGGTTCAAATCTTAATACTGTGATCAAAACATGTACCTTATCTTCAAAAGTCTTTCCACTTTGATTTCTTCCTTCAATTGCAGAAAGCTCCCACAAAACTTATTGACACACTCTTGAATCACTTTGTCCACCGATGTGAAGTCGAATTGGATATGTACGGTGTTCAACCAAGCTTTCACGAGTAGTATATCTTCATTTTATTTGAAGTTCTTGTTCCTACTTTTCTGCTCACTTTTGTTGTGGAGTAGGTTCGAGTTGCTCTTCCGAGGAGGGCTTCTGCTCCATCCCATTCCATTCCAAATTTCTGGACTCGGTTCATCAAAGACATTTGACACACAAAAATACTACAATCAACTTATAAACTCTATTTTAGAAAAATATACTATTTAAAAACTAATTATTATAGTATAAACAAAAAACTTTAAAAAAATCAGCCAATAGTTACGACGTGTACGCCCCCCACGTCCTGCCTTCCTCTCAACGCTCGCTCCACGTGCCGCGCGGGCTATACGCTTCTCTTCGCCACCACACGTACGTACGCGCGGCGAGGTCGCCCTCCTTCCGCGGTGACTGAACTCACGACGAGCCGTCGTCACTAGCTACGGAAAACCACAGGATCGGCAGGCGCCCCCGCCTCATTTTCTCTACAAGCAAAAGCACCCGCGCGCACGCGGGCGGGCGTACGTACGCGCGCGGCGTGACGGTGTTCTTCCTTCGGATGTCGGCAGATATCACGGCCACCAAGATCGCACGCACGCGGCCGTCGTTTTACCGCATCGCTGGAACGTCGTGCGGCGGGGAAGAAGGTTATGGACGGCGTGGTTTCCACGTCGGCTTTGACGTCGTGCCGAAGGCGCGCGCCTGCCGCGCTGGCTTTTGCCGGCCGTCCACGCGAACGTATCTCTCGCTGGATTAGCCGGAGGTTAGCACTCGCCACTAGTTTACCCGGCCGTTCAGATGGAGTAGACGTCCGGGGTCAAAAGTTGCCGCCGCCGCCGCCACATGGCCTCCTGTTCGCGAGCCTTGCGTCTGGATCGGATCAAAGGCTGGATTCCTTAACTAGGACGGTGTTGCTCTTGGAGCTCAGATCAATTAAAATTAATTTTATGGCGCGTGTTGCATGACCGGTCCGTAACCTTGAAACTTTAGGAGGTCAAATGGTACTTTATCGCCGGCTCCGTGAATTTTTTACTGCTACGTACTGTTCGTGATCCGGCGCGGCCGGTTGTTTATTTTCGCCGGAGGGCGCTGTCCGGCGTACGTGATGGAGTCATGGCTGTAGTACTGTACTGCGTGGAATTCGGCACGGGCAACTGTTAATTTTAGCCAGCGGCGCCTGACGTGAATGTACCGTTGCCACCATATGTTGCTCTGCTCTCGGCCTGCCACTTTCTCGTAGGGGGTAAGTACAGTGACTGTAAATTAGGTACTTGGTTTGGTTTGTTTGTCCTGACACTGCTTTGTTGGGCATTCCAGACTTTCTTACCAACTGGAAGACGCCGAGCATTTGGTTCGACGTGAACTTCATGAGCAAACTAACTTGCTCTAGTAGATGCAAAATGTAATTAACCTGATCACGATCCAACTGGTTGCAAAAAGAAGATGGTTTGATTTATCTATGCTCTTATAGATAGAAGTGTGGCGTTAGATAGAATTGCCTTGGCTAATATATATAGAGAAAAAAACGCATATACCAACTAGTGTTGCCTTGGCTAATCTACTGAAATGTTTGGCAAATCACATTAACTGATTAAACTGCAACGTCAACTAGTGTTGGCCTGTTCGATTCTTTGGTGAAGGGCTCCGGACATGGACTGTGTCACCGTGCAGCGTGCAAGCACAAGCTTAGAAGCTTTCTAACCCTCAACCCGGCCCTGCAGAAGCAGAGCATGGAAGCGATCCGATCAAACAAACCACCCCCCTCAACTGCCAGGCCCAAGCCGAGTCATCAAAACCCACCCATCCAATCCATCCCAGCCGCCCATGTACCACGATCCAACGGCCAACAGTTCACGACATTTCCCTTCAAACCGTCTCACCTCAAAAACAAAAGAGAAGGAAAGCAATAAACAAAGCACGTGAAGGGTAGCCATCACATCGCGACCCACAGCCACAGGAGCCCGTTCCCAGCTCTCTCACAACTCAACGCGGCAAACCTCTCACTCGTATATATACACACGCCGCCTCCTCACCTTCACCTTCGCATATCCATATCA
This sequence comes from Dendrocalamus sinicus, assembly GCA_036346575.1. NCBI lineage: Eukaryota > Viridiplantae > Streptophyta > Magnoliopsida > Poales > Poaceae > Dendrocalamus > Dendrocalamus sinicus. Next base: position 29,123,376 of record CM070654.1, read on the forward strand.
TTCATTCACTCGTTCGATCGTTGCCTTCGGAGTACAGCAATGGCTAGCGCAAGAAACGCGGCGGCAGCTGCGTCGCCTTCTTCGTCCTACTCCTCTTCGGCGTCCGACGGGGAGATTCTCCGGTCGCTGCACCGCCTGGCGCGGGACCTGTCCGCCGCCGAGGCGCCGGCGCCTTTCTTGCGGGCGGTGTTCGCGTCCGTGTCCCGGCGGGCGAAGCTTCTCGTCGCGGTGTTCGACGACCTGATGCAGTGCGGGGGGTTGCCGCGGTCGGCGTCGCTGTGCCTGCGCGAGGTGCTCCTGGTGCTGCAGCGGTTCAAGGCCGTCGTGGCCGACTGCTCGGCGCGCAGCCGCATGCGCCTGCTGCTGCAGTCGGACGAGGTGGCCGCGCGGGTGCGGGAGCTGCAGCACGACCTGGCGACGCTGCTCGACATCCTCCCAGTGCCCCAGCTCGGGCTCGCCGACGACGTGGCGGATCTCCTCGCGCTCGCGTCGCGCCAGTGCCGCCGCCGCTCGCCAGCGGCCGCCGCGGAGCGGGAGCTCAAGGCGAGCGTGCTGGCGCTGATCCAAGAAGTCGAGCGGGAGATCGTGCCGGAGCGGGACAGGCTGGAGGGCATCCTCGAGGAGGTGGGCATCAACGACCCGGCGAGCTGCAGCGACGAGGTCGAGATCTTGGAGCGGGAGATCGGCGACCGCGTCGCGGAGAGGTGGACGTCGGCCATGATCGCCCTCGTCGGCCTCCTCCGATACGCCAAGTGCGTTCTCTTCAGCGCAGCCACGCCGAGGCCATCGGATTCCAAGGTGGATCTTGACGACGACGGCGCCGAGCCTCCGGCGCCGCCACCGGACTTCCGGTGCCCCATCTCTCTCGAGATAATGTGCGACCCGGTTGTGGTGGCTAGCGGCCAGACGTACGATCGCGAGTCCATTACCCTGTGGTTCGGCTCCGGCAAGTCGACGTGCCCCAAGACCGGTCAGGTACTGACCAATTTGGAGCTTGTGCCCAACAAGACGCTCAAGAACTTGATTTCGCGGTGGTGCCGGGAGAACGGCGTCTCCATGGAAGGATGCGAGCCTCGCAAGCCCGAGCCTGCGCCGGTTGTGACTGCGAACAAGGCCGCGCTGGAGGCTGCGCGAATGACCGCGTCGTTTCTTGTGAAGAAGCTCTCGGTCTCTTTCTCCCCTGACGCGGCCAACCGTGTGGTGCACGAGATCCGGCAGCTCGCCAAGTCCGGCTCCGACGACCGCGCGTTCATCGGGGAGGCCGGCGCCGTCCCGCTTCTAGTCCCGTGGCTCCACTCCGAGGACGCCGCGCTCCAGCTCAACGCCGTCACGGCGCTGCTCAACCTCTCCATTCTCGAGGCCAACAAGAAGCGCGTCATGCACGCCGAGGGAGCCGTGGAGGCGCTCTGCCACGTCATGGGCTCCGGCGCAACGCGGCGCGCGAAGGAGAACGCTGCAGCCACTGTGCTCAGCTTGGCGGCCGTCCATTCCTATCGCCGCCGGCTTGGCCGGAACCCACGTGTGGTCGAAAGCTTAGTGCTTCTCGTGCGCACCAGCCCCTCGAGCACCAAGAAGGACGCGCTGGCCGCGCTGCTGTGTCTGTCCGGCGAGAGGGAGAACGTCGGCAAACTCGTGGAAGCAGGCGCCGCGGAGGCGGCATTGTCGGCAATCAGCGAGGAGGAGACCGCCGCGGCGGTACTGGCGTCGCTGGCCAAGCGCGGAGGCGCGGAGGCTATCGTCAACATCGACGGCGCCGTGGCGCGGCTCGTGGCCGAAATGCGGCGCGGCACGGAGTGGTCAAGGGAGTGCGCGGCGGCCACGCTTGTGCTGCTGTGTCGGCGCGTGGGCACCGCCGCGGTGACGCAGGTGATGGCGGTCTCCGGCGTGGAGTGGGCAGTCTGGGAGCTGATGGGCACCGGCACAGACCGCGCGCGGCGAAAGGCCGCGTCGCTCGGCAGGGCATGCCGACGGTGGGCGGCCGCCTCGGCCGCCAACGCGGAGCAAACCACGGAATGCCCCAACCCCGGCGTCGCTGCGCCGGCCATGATTGCATCGTGAAATCCACTACACTGATGATTGATTCATAGGAGCAGCTCAAAAATCAAATTCTTGTACAAAATTTGTTTCTTGCCTTATAGGCCGTCACGATTCTTTGGTCCTTGGGACAGTGGTCGATCAACTGTGCATATTAAGATTCATCGCTTCCTTTTACATCACCGAATTCCTCTTGTTACACGCTCTGTTGTCTCGAGAAATACAAAGGAAAGAAAAGGTCAAACTGTGCAAATTACTTCATCTCCCCTGCTCCGTTCTCAATTCTTGCTTCTTCTTATCGAACGCAAGTACGCAATAGCTGTGTCAATTTGTGCTCCTGCTTCTTTCAAGATTCAAGGATGGAACAAGTCTTGCAATAACTGGGCAGTTGATGGGCGCAACTGGTAGAAGGCCGGGGTCGTCGTGGCTGCACCCCGCCCGTGAGTGGTTGCGCTGCCGGGGACCAACAAATGCCAGTCTTTCCCGGCCATCCGTTGGGGAAAGGAGAAGAGGGAAGAAGAGAGGCGGGGAGTGCACGGTACCCAACGACTATGAGAGGGGCTACGTACACAGCAAAGCCGAAACAGCTTGCATTCACCGGCTTTTGAGCAGAAAGGGCGTAGCTTTGCCTTCTGCCAGCCAGCAAGCGCGTATCCATCCTAACGAATGATATCTTGGATGTTTCGGCATTGACATTGCTTGATGCCATTCTTGTCTTTCCTTTCGAGAAAGTGTAAGATACTCTATGTACTAAGGTGTTACTGAATATCATTTGCTGAATTTGACTTGTGTAACTTGGTATATAATGGTGTTCCAAGCTGGGCGGTGTACGCTTAATGGGCAAGAAAGATGGTATGCCTTTCCTTCGAGGGAGGTACTACTAGTACTACTGGTGTAACATATCACATATAGCGTTCCTTGTCATACTCATACAGCACCATTAACAAACAAGTTAGAACATGCTTGATGCTTCAGTAGCTTTCCAAACCGTGTGGCTCTCGCTGCCACGTTTCTTTATCCTCTTCTAATCTGTTGAAGTATAAGTATATTGCCTATCTTTTCTTATCAGCTTAAGTTTTTAGGTGAATTGGTTGGTGCATGAAACTCAATATGGTATCAAAGCCAAGAGGTCCCGAGTTCAAGACCTGACTGATGCAATTTAAAAAAATAATTACGGCCTAAGGGAGCCTACACGTGAGTGAGAGTGTTGAAATATAAGTGAATTGTCACCTTTCCTCCTCATCAGTTTAAGCTTTCGGGTGAATTGGTTGGTGCATGAAACTCAATATAATCAAGTAGTAATCAGTCTCACGACGTTGCTTCGTCTTTGAATTGACAAAGTATGCATTTGTAACCAGATGCTCATAGTTTCAAGAACCCGGCCATCGAACTACTTCACGTGGCGTCTTTTACACTACATACCTTTTTTTTCCGTAGCCCAGGACTGCTTCTTCTTGCATAAAATGTGCTAGCACTATGGAACGGAGTTCCTGGGAAGTCAAGGCTGCACTGCCAGTACCATATGCAGCTATTGATGCTCGTCACTTGGGAATACGTTTCCTGATTAGCCTGCAAGGTTGGCCGGCTTCGTGCTCTACAGTGTTTTTCTTCTGGGAGAGCAGGTGTTGCAATGTTTAACACGCGTTCGTAGCACCTGCATCTTGTTGACAAGGGCATGGGGACAACCAGGGTGTCGCACTTTACAATCCTCTTTTACGATAGCTTGGTAGCAGCCGCTAATGGCGTGAGCCAGAGAGCACATAACACCAGTGTTTATTTTGGAACATGACAATTGACAGCTGATGTTGCGTTGCCTAAAATGATTTGCTGCATACTGACCCACTGAGGAAGGAGGCCAGGATATTTTGCAAGGTAAGCGGTCAATTAATGGGTTCTCTTACAAAAACAAACGGCCATTTTCACTTTGCTCAAAGCTGTTCTGCGAGGAAGGCAGCACAGGCACATCATAGAGGGATCTATTGCAAGAAAGATATTACTAAACAACAGAGATCCTAGGCACTAGGCAGAGACCAAGAAAAGAGATTGGGAATCTATTGCAGTTGCCTAACCTAACAGCTACAACTGTTATAAACAAGAATTGGAAATGGGCCACCCTCTCATGAAGAGCTGGATGCCAAGATCGACAGAGAAAAGTCATTCAGTAGCCTAAACCGGCCGTCCATCCGGCCCATTCTCCGGCATCGGGAGCCCACCGGTTTTTATATGTGAGCTTTGCCCGTGTACAGGCCATGAAAGCATATATATATAGTCATGTCAGGTCAGAGTGGACTATTCCATCTTATGAATCAGCCTATCAGGCTGGAAGAACGGTTGTCTCATTGACTGTTGCAATATGGCTAGGATCGCCCCTCTTTTTTCTAACGTTTAATTCTTTTGGATGAATTGATTGTTGGAACTATAGGCTATTCGTTCAAAACTAGGGTCTGTTCTTTTTGGCTGTTTGTATTTGAGATTACAGAGTAATAGAAACTCACGTGCGTTTTTTGCCGATATAAATGAAGTCAGTAAAGTATGTACTACAATTAACTTGTAGACCCTATTTTGAAAAAAAATATTCCGTTTAAAAGCTAATTACTATAGAAAAACCGAAAATCGGCTTTTAAAAGCTGAAAAAACAAGATCTTAACATGGGTAAATACGCGCTTAGCTACTCGAGAGCGCTACTTATAGTGCACTGTTAATATGGATGGCATGTCAAGGTGGATGTATGGAGCCAACGTTCTATTTTAGGGCTTTAGGCTCAACAACAATACTCGTCGTTGCTCTCGATCGAATCGTTTTGATGCGAATCGCAGCAGGCACCCGATCGAACGGAAATCGTAGGGGACCAACAAGGAAGCATGCTACTAATGTGCAGCTCACTTCGACGTACTCTTTAAGGTCTCTTCTGTTTCCGCTTGCATCCAACATGCTTCAATTATTGGTGGATTCGGACATGCTAATCTCGTGACAGGACGAACGAGCTCGTTAATTCGTGATTTATGAACACGCAGTACGTACTGTACCTGGCATTCTGACGGAGTGAGAGCGGTTCAGAACTTCAGACGGAACGCAACGGGGCGCGTGTCCAATAGATAAGAAAAGGAGAGTCGAAATGGAATTATTACTCTATGTATCTCTACTATTGTATGAAGAGGGGTTGATAATCATCGATGCGTTCTTCTCTCCTTCTCTCTAGAGCCATCCGATTTGATTTGGATCATTCGTCTCTCTTCTCTCTACCAGGATACAACCGCCCACCTTCTTCACTTTTCCCATCTCCTCGCGCATTCTGGCCACCCTTCTCTCTCTGTTGCTTGCTCTTCAATGTTTGATATGTGAAGTTGATCAGATAGTAGTTCTGTCTCACCATTTTTATGACTCCGTTGTAACGCACATATCTCTAACTAGTTACCAGAAATATGTAAGCCCTTCTCGTCCAAACAAACCCTAATCGCTATCACGAGAACATCCATACAGCTGCTTATACAAGTCTCTGTTGTTAGAGTGATCTCAGGGCTTTGGCCCAACGCCAAAGCCCAACCCTGATCGCGCTACGATCGGGCGCCCGGCCCGTTGGTGGTGGGCCCTGTCGCCGCCGCTTATAATCAGAGGTGGGGCGGGCGGCACGCATCACGAGGTTGACCGCGCCCGTCACCCCACCGACAAACCCTAGACCGACCGTTGAGGCGCTGGCGACGGAAGCCCCACCGCCGTTCACCGCCGCCGAGGACACACCGCCGCTGGGACACGCCGCCGAGGAGCCCGCACCTCTTCCCCGACCGTCGCGCCGTGGCGAACTCCACCGAGCGAACGAGCGATGGCCACCTCCTCCTCCTCCACGTCGGAAGGTTGGTAACCCCTCTCCTCTCGGTAGAACACCAAGAACCCTAGAGAAAAGATCCCGCTAGATCTAACCTAGAGATCCTAAAGAACCTAGACCTATTCCAACAATGGTATCAGAGCACCTAGTTTTAGATCTAGACGGAGAAAAGAAAAGCAGATCCCCTAGCCTAGAACACGATCGCGATCGGTTGACCGACGTCGGAAAAGAAAAGAAAGAAAGAACGGAGAAGGGGAACGGCAAAACCCTAACCCTAGATCTGAAAAGACGCTTACCGCCGCCGCCGCCGCCGCCGCCGTCGGCGCGTCGGGAGATCGGTGAGCCTTGGCTCGCCGGCGCTCAGCGTCGGCGGCGCCGCCGACGCTGCGGGGACGGCGCCAACACGGAGCCGCTCGGCGGCGCGCTCCTCTCGAGGAGCGCGCCGCGCGGCGAGGGCCCGCGGTGGCGCCGTCTTTTTCCATCTCCGGCGGCGTGGATGAAATCGCCGCCGCCGCCGCTTCCGCTCGCTCGGGTGCGGAGAGAGAGAGGGGAGAGAACAGAATGGGTTAGGGTTAGGGTTTTCGGCCGCGTCGCGGCGGTTTTGTTCCGCCGAGATCGCCGCTGCGCCGTTGGATGGCGTGGACGGCTTGCGATCGCGCCGATGGCGTCGGGCTTCTTTGGCCCAGCGGAGCGCTTCGCGGCGAGCCCGAGTTGCGGCACGGCGCGGGAGCACAGCGCGCGTGAGCACGTTCGGCCGAGCGAGGCGCGGCGAGCGCGGCCGTGGCGCGCGCGTGGGAGCCGGCCGAGCGCGGTGCCGAGTAGGCGCATTGGCCGAGACATTGCGCGCGCGAGAGGCCGACTAAGGCCGCGAGCGCAGGCGAAAGGCCGCGCCGCGGCGCGCGTAGCGCGCGAGGCGTGAGGCTGAACGCCGCCGCCGGGCCGCATTCTTGAGCGTGCCGTGGCGAAAGAAATGGGCTAAAATTGGCCTTTTGCACAAAAATTTTGATTTAATTGATTTCGAAGCATTTGTGAATGAATTTAATTGAAATTTGATTCAAAATCTCTGTAAATTTTTGCACCAACGTGTTAATTTTTCAGAGATTAAATTTTTACAAGATAATGCTTCAATGATTGAATTATTTTGAATAATTACGCTTCATTGCAAAAGTTAATGTTAAATTGATTTTCATTATTAAATTCAACCAACGGAGAATTTAATTTTGAAAAATAGAGATAATTTCAGAGTTTTATGATATTGTTATTTTCGACCAACGTTGATGATAACGATATTATAAATTTTTTTTTAATTGATATTTTATGCATTATTTCTATTTCGGCCCAACGGTGATGTAGATTTAATGCATGATAAAATTGATTTAAATTGTATGTCGTATTTTTGACCAACGTTGGAAATAAGGCATATAATTTTTGATGTTACGTTCTCACTGTATTTGAAATATTTTTTCAGGAGGATACAACTTAATGAGTTGTATTAGAGAAATACCCACTCTCAAAGGTGATAATTATGGAGAGTGGAAGAAAAGTTAGATTTAGCTTTTATCTTGGTGAGGTGGACTGGGTCCTCACTACAAGACGTCCCACCGAGCCTTTGGCGCGGTGAGGAAACAGAATGAGGATGACATCGCATGGCGAAAAGACAGAGGATCATGCTCCTTACGGATGTCTTATGATCTTGATCATAAGAAATGGACCACACCAACAAGAAATGTATGGTTGTGATAAAGAACACAATTGAGCCTCGCTATTCGGGCTCAATGCAGAGTGTGACATCACATCGAATATCTTGATAAAATAAAGAGTCGGTTCATGGCTCTTCAAAGACTTATGCTACACAATGATTAAGCACTGCAATGTAGAGGTATTCTCAGCGGTGGCAATGGCATAAGAGAGCACATTCTTAGAATGAGCAACTTGGCATCTAAATCGAAACCGATGGATTTGGCTCTCAAGGATGAGTTCCTTATTCATTTGGTTTTGCTTCTTTGCAAAAGAGTTTGACACCTTTGTTGTCAACTATAATATGCACAAAAAATGGGACATGGAAAAGTGCATAGCCATGTGCGTGCAAGAGGAGGAAAGAATCAAATCCTCACATGGTGGTGCTATCAACTTTGTGAGGGAAAACAAGAAAAGAATTATAACAGAACCCTTTCTCAAAGAACAAGGGCAAAGCCTCAGACATCACCCTCAACAGAACAAATTTGTTGTAGACAAAGACCGGTGCCTTCATCTGCAAGAAGACGGGACACTACAAGAAGGATTGTCCTGACTATTTAAAGATGATAATGGCTAAGAAAGGTGAGAACATTATTACCTTTATTAATGAATGCCTGTATGTGAAATATTCGAAATCCACTTGGTGGATTGACTCAGGAGCAACTGTTCATGTTGCTAATTCTTTCTGATTCCGTTCGGCGAGGACTACGCAAAGAAAAGAAAGATGCGTTAAAGTCGCAAATGGAGTCGAAGCTGAAGTTGAAGCCGTTGGCGATCTTTCATTAGAATTAGCTAATGGCTCCACTCTTCTACTTAGAGATGTCCTTTTTGTACCCTCTTTACAGAGGAATTTGATTAGTGTGTCAAATTTGGACAAAGATGGTTATGATTGCAATTTTGGAAATGGCAAGTGCGAAATAATGTTTAATAAAGAATGTGTTGGTATTGCCATATTGCGAATGAGCTTTATTTGTTATCATTGTGTGATGATGTGAATGTCGATGCGATAATGAGAACGCGTTGCGTGCGAGAAAGTGATTGAATCCTCGTCTACGAATGTAAATGAAAACGAAAGAGAACTCTAGATGAGTCGTCGAAATTATGGCATCGCTGTTTAGGCCATATTTCGAGGGGAGAATAGAAAGACTAGTAAAGAATGATATTCTTCCTCCATTAGAGTTCTCAGACTTAGAACAATGCAGAGAATGCATTAAAGGAAAATATGTAAAGAAAATAAAGAAAGACGCTAAAAGAAGCACAGAGTTCTACAAATTATTCACACAGATATTTGTGGTCCTTTTCTGTGAAAAGTGTGGATGGATATGACTCGTTCATAACATTCACGAGATGATTACTCCGTTATGGATATATTTATCCAATCAAAGAAAGAAATGAAGCCTTGGATAAATTCAAGATATTTAAGGCTGAAATTGAAAACCAACACGATTTAAAGATTAAGATAGTCCGATCGATCGTGGGGAGTACTACGGTCGACATACCCCATATGGACAAGTTCCTGGACCTTTGCGAGGTTTTTACAGGAAAATGGAATAGTGGCCCAAGATTCTATGCCGGCGAACCTCAAAAAATGGAGTAGTGAAAGACGCAACCGTGCTCGATGGATATGGTGCGAAGCATGATGAGCTACTCCACACTCCCATTGAGTTTATGGATGGAGGCGTTGAAAACCGCCATTCATATTCTCAACAGAGTGCCTAGTAAGTCGGTGCCCAAAACACCGTACGAGTTGTGGACAGGAAGAGTTCCCTCACTAAAGCACTTACGTGTGTGGGGGAGTCCTGCTGAGGCTAAAGTATTTAACCCAAACCTTGGGAAACTTGATCCCAAAGCGATGAGTTGCCATTTCATTGGCTACCCGAAAGTCAAAAGGTTATCGTTTCTACTGTCCAGACAGATACACAAAGTTTGTAGAAACGAGACACGCTGTCTTCTTAGAGGATGAAATGATGAGGGGGAGCATGGTAGCTCGTGAGATTGACCTTGAAGAGAAGCGGGTGTATGCGCCCACTCCGATGATTCAAGAGCCATTCTTCACACTACCTGCTGTCGCTGCACCGACGGTGCGAGACACTGTGGTGCCAGCACTGTTATTGTTCCTCCCGTGGCAACAATGAATGAGAATGAAGAACATTCTTCAGATCATATAGAACCTATTGCCACAGATGAGGGGAGCAACAGCACCTCAAACAAAGAGATGTACCAAATGAGGAGGCCCAGGAGGTCTCAAAGAGTAAGAAGATCAGCTATTTCTGATGATTATCAGATTTATCATACAGAGGAATTTCAAATGGAGGATGATCCCACCTCATTTGAAGAAGCCATGAGAAGCGAAAATTCCTCAAAATGGCTTGAGGCCATGGAAGAGGAGATGAGGTCCATGAAGACTAATAAAGTGCGGGACTTGGAAATTATTCCTAAAGGAGCCAAAACAGTGAGGGTCAGTAAATGGGTCTACAAGACTAAACATGACTCCCAAGGAATGTAGAAAGACATAAAGCGCGACTTGTGGCAAAAGGCTTTACGCAAAGAGAAGGGATTGATTACAATGAGACATTTTCTCCAGTCTCATGTAAAGATTCCTTCGAATCATAATGGCATTAGTAGCACATTATGATTTAGAGTTACATCGATGGATGTAAAGACGGCATTTCTTAATGGGGATTTGGAGGAAAATGTTTACATGGCACAACCGAAAGGTTTTGTCGTGGAAGGAAATGAAAGAATGGGATGCCGCCTAAAGAAATCGATTTATGGGTTAAAACAAGCTTCAAGACAATGGTACTTGAAGTTTGACAAGATAAATAAGAAAATTTGGGTTTAAAGAGAATGTTGAGGACAATCGTGTTTATGCAAAGTTTAAAGATGGGAAGTTTATCTTCCTAATCTCAGATGTGGATGACATCCTCTGGCTAGTAGTGATGTCGATCACATCGAGACAAAGAAGTTTTTGTCCTCAAACTTCGATATGAAAGACCTTGGTGAAGCTTCATTCGTTCTAGGGATCGAAATTCACCGAGATAGAAACAAAGGGATATTGGGATCACAAAAGGCATACATAGAAAGTCTTAAAGAAATTTGGTATGCATAAATGTAGTCCATCACTGCACCTATAGTCAAGGGCGACGATATGGGGATTTTCAATGCCCGGGAACCAATATGAGATCGATCAAATGAAAGCGGTTCCATATGCTTGGTTGTCGGAAGCTTACAAGATGCTCAAGTGTGCACACGCGACTTAGCATTTGTTACTGGGTTACTTGGCGATTCGAGCAATCTCGGAATAGAACATTGGAAATTGATAAAGAAAGTCTTGCGTTATTTGCAAGGAACAAAAGGCCTCATGATGACATACGAAAGATCGATTCACTCCATATAGTGGGGTATCTGATTCGATTTTGCGGGAGATGATAGAAAGTCTACATCCGGATATGTGTTCACTCTCGCTAAAGGAGCTATATCGTGGAAAAGCTCAAAACAAACCGTCACTACATCGTCCACAATGTATGCCGAGTTTGTAGCATGTTATGAGGCTACGGGGCGGTGAATCGGCTAAAGAAGTTCATACCGGTTTAAAAGTGGTTGACGACATCAATAGACCACTTAAGTTGTATGCGATAACGAACCCGCATAACGTATGCCCACAACAATAAGTCAAGTGGAGCTGCCAAACACATTGACATAAAGTACTATGTTGTGAAAGATAAAGTTCGGGATCAAATTATAAGTCTTGAGCACATAAGTACCGCAAAGATGTTAGCGGATCCGCTTACCAAAGGCTTACCACCCAACGTGTTCAGAGAACATGTAGCCGGCATGGGTTTAAGGGAAAGCCTATGAATCCTGGACTAAAAGATGGCCCAAAGTTTAAAGTAACTGTTTCAGAACAGAGAGGTGTATTGTAACTGTTGAATCTATCGGCGATTGACCGTGACGATGAGACATGTTCTATGCACTAATCTGTGATGGAATGTGTAAAGTCAAAAGTAATTAAAGATAAAGTATAGACTGAGATCAAGGGGGAGAATGTTAGAGTGATCTCAGGGCTTTGGCCCAACGGCCAAAGCCCAACCCTTGATCGCGCCCTGATCGGGGGCGCCCAGCCCGTTTGGCTGGTGGGCCCCTGTCGCCAGCGCTATAAATACAGAGGTGGGGGCCGGGCGGCACGCATCACGAGGTTGACCGCGCCGCCGTCACCCCACCGACAAACCCTAGACCGATCTGTTGAGGGGGCGCTGAAGCGACGGGAAGCCCCACCGCCGTTCACCGCCGCCAGGGACACACCGCCGCCTGGGACACGCCGCCGAGGAGCCCGCACCTCTTCCCCGACCGTCGCTGCCCGTGGGCAGACTCCACCGAGCGAACGAGCGATGGCCACCTCCTCCTCCTCCACGTCAGAAGGTTGGTAACCCCCTCTCCCTCTCGGTAGAACACCAAGAACCCTAGAGAAAAGATCCCGCTAGATCTAACCTAGAGATCCTAAAGAACCTAGACCTATTCCAACATCTGTATGTTGGTCAGAGAAAACAATGTGCGTGACAGTTATGTTTCTGCGTAACAAGTGGCTGGTACTGATGATTCAGGACAGTACGTGGAATTTCTGGACATGGCTTCCATATTTTTGCAGGCTAGAGTTTTCTTTCTTTGGTATGAACTGACGAAGTGGTTAGTTGGTTGGCCAGTGAGGTTCGCAAGAATCACATTTACCCCACTCAATTCGTCATCTTCATCTTCATCCTCATCCTCATCCTACCTTGTAGATACATAAATACGTGTACACCACGTGTGACATCACAAGCACCAGAATTCCTTTTCCACTGCACACTACATATCAGAGATAACATATCAGATTCTGGAAACATACATGGTATACTCCTGCTGCTGACTGAGTGACTCGATCTGCGCCAGAAAAAGAAACCTGATAAAAGAAAAGATAAAAATCCAAAATTTATAACCCAGAAGTCAGCTAAAAGTAAGAAGGTGAAGCTGTTTGGAGTAGGGCCGGCAAGTGTGACGGCTTGTGCACGAAGGGAAGCCAGGGCCGGGAATCTTCGAAGAATCAGCGAGGCGATTGCGCCTGTTGATGTTGGGAGCAACACCCGACAAGAGAGGTTGAATAAAATTTGGGCACCATGTACTCTCTGTCTGTTGTTGCATTTCACTTACATGCGTGTTCTTCATTTTTCTTACGTGCTAGTATCTTTTGTTTTTCTTTTCATGGAATGTAAGCAACACAAAATTGGACTAGTTGGCGAAGCCGCGCTGTGGGATTTTTTTAAAAAAACTGAGGTAACATGGAGTAATTTCAAAGGTTCAGAGCCTCAGAAGGCCCAGCATAAGTACCCTAGAACTTGGCTATTGTAGCAAAACAACGGCTTCACAGGGTTAATAGGTGATACAAGGCGACCGACAACAAAAGGTGAACACAAGGGTGCATCTATTCTAAGGCCCACGTTGGCCCTGTTTGGATCCCTCTATCTAAAGTTTAGTCACTAAAGTTTAGATCTAAAGTCTCCAAACAGGTGGTCTAAAGTTAGATCTAAACTTTAGCTAACCCCTAAAAAACACTTTAGACCATTAGTCCACCAAAGTGAACTAAAATGGTCTAAAGTTTTGGGTTCTTAGGCACAAAGACGTGTTTACCCATGCATGTTGGTCTCTCACCTCCCATTTAATGGCTGACGCACGAAACGAGGAGAGGTAGTATGGTCTTTTTGAAACTTTAGTCATATCCATTAGTACAAGATCCAAACAGGACCTTCGACTAAAGTTTAGTGGCTAAAGTTTAGCCAACTAAAGTTTAGTCCAAAACTTTAGACAACTAAACTTTAGACCATGCAATAATCCTAGGTGCTTTGCAACACACTCTACAAGGGACACTACTTAAAATTGTCCTTTTACGTTATTTTTACTCCCACATTTGCAATTGGTCACTACAATTTCTAATATTGTTAAAACATGGCATGCGAACTGATTGATCATGCACATGGTGAGTCGATTTACTTCCTGCTCATTTCAGCTTGAGCTTCTGCCTTGTGGCTTATTTTTCACTATTTATAAATTTCATCTTTTTCTGACTTTTTTGTTTTTTGAGCTTTTTTGCAGGTTCTTTTTTCTCGTATTTGTTTGCATTGTTCGTGATGGGCTAACCTGTTTTTTCCATTTTTATTTTTTTAAAATTTAGTTAGGCTAAATAAGCTACCATCAGTTACAACATAATTTCAGCCAACTATAATAAAATTTTAACCATAAACCATTTTTTTCAGCCCAACCAAGCGACACCTTAGGTAGATAGGGGCATATCCACCATTGGTAGTGGTTGGGTGGCCTTGCACCCTTCATCAGTCTAGATACAAAGGTGCCATGAAGAGGTGGACGGCCCCCTATACCTAGGTAGTAGGGTAGGGAAATGGCACGAGCTAAACAACGGGTGCTTTATACCCTTTCTTACTTGAGGATATATAATTGAGGGGGCTAGAGACAGGGGCGTAGCCAGCCCGAGGCCTAGCCTCAGGCTCAGCCCACTGGAAATAAAGTTTGTAAGGCCTGCACTGTTGCTAGCTATAGTGTAACACTAAGCAATTTCTCAACTAGGTCTTGGGCCATTGCCCCGGCAACCCGAGGCCCAGCTCTGCCTCTGGCTAGAGACCACCACTTTTGTTTATGAGAGAGAGCTAGTCAGAAAAAGATGAGAGCCCCATTCCTTCCCTCTTGGGGCTCTTTATATATGAGTGGGGTAGGATGCCAAATACACATCCTACTCCTCAACAATTACACAGGATGAGGATATACAGGTAAATTTTCTTATACATATAATACTATGCTCTTGGACTTACTCTAGGATCCATTAGGCAATCCAGATGGCCCAAGGGGCTGGACACTCCTACAACAGTATTCCATCGACATAAAGTTTGGAGGTCCTAGGGGCAAGCTGGCGAAACCCATTGCCCTAGCTATTCAAGGGTCTAGATGCACAAAACCGTCCAGAATGGGCCTCACCTCCTAGGACCTGCAACCTTCCTACCGAGACCACGCCTCCAAGGCAGGTGGGGTGTCCCACGGTCAAGTCGTAGCTGTCCTGTCGAGGCCATGCCTTTGAAGCAGTGGCATGTAGAGACGAAGCCATCGAGGTAGAGCCACCCCACCGAGGCGATGCCTACGAGAAAGGCGGCAAAGTCCCATGATGAGGCCATGGGCGTCCCATCGAGGTCGTGCCTCTGAAGCAGGCGACACGTAGAGGCAGAGCCATTGAGGTAGCGCTGCCCCACTGAGGTCGAGGCAAGCGGCGAAGTCCCACGATGAAGCCATAGCCGTCCCATTGAGGTTGTGCCTCCGAAGCAGGCGGCGCGTATAGGTGGAGCTGTTGAGGTAGAGCCACCCCCATTGAGGCCGAGGTAGGTGACGAGTCCCACAGTGAAGCCATAGCAGTCTTGTTGAGGCCGTGCCTCTGAAGCAGGTGGCACGTAGAGACAAAGATATCGAGGTAGAGCCACCCAACCGAGGTGATGCCAACGAGGCAGACAGTAAAGTCCTGCAACAAGGCCGTAGCCATCCTGTTGAGGCCATGCCTTTGAAGCAAGTAGCACGTAGAGGCAGAGCTGTCCTACCAAGGCCGAGGCAGGTGGCAAAATCCTGTGACAAAGCTGTAACCGTCTCATTGAGATTGTGCCTCCAAAGTAGGCAGTACATAAGGGCGTAGCCGTTAAGGTTGAGCCACCTGGCCAAGGCCGAGGCAGACGACGAAGTCCTGTGGTGAAGCCATATCTGTCTTGTCAAGACCATCCCTCTTAATCAGGTAGCATGCCTTTTCAAATGGCCTTGTATCGTTCCCCCTTCAGCCATCTTGGTGCACTTGCTAGGGCCAAAAACATCCTACGGTGGCGCGAAGGGACGAATGCCGCCATGCACAAAACCAGGGAGGCGAACTCCTCACCAAGGACATCACTGAAGCGGTGGAGTCCCTGGTAGGACATGTGCGAATGGTTGTATGCTCACTATGCTGAAGCACTGCCTCTAGGCAATGAGCTGAGCCATGCGTGGGCCACTACCTTCGAAGTAAGCTTTGTGCCTACCAAGATCGTAGCCAGCGAAGCAGGTGGAGTCCTCATCAGGGACATCACTGAAGCAACGGAGCTATCAAAGCAAGCGAAGTCCTCATCAGGGACATCACCAAAGCGGTGGACTCCCTAGTGGGACACACGTTGAAGCTCCATATGCGCACTATACCGAAGCGCTGCCTCTAGGCAGTGATCTAAGCTGTGTAGGAGCCATTGGTGTTAGCGCATGCTTTAAACCCACCGAGGCCAAAGCCAACGAATCAAGTGAAATTCTCATTGGGGACATTGCTAAAGTGGTGGAACCATCAAACAAGGTGAAGTCCTCACTGGGATGTCACTGAAGTGGCGAACTACCTGGTGGGACATGCGCCGAAGTGCCATATGCTCACATGCCAAAGTGCTACCTCTAGGCAGTGAGCTAAGCCATGTGGGGGCCACTGGCGTTGACGCACACTTTGTGCCTACCGAGGCTCTTTGTACTTCGTGGAGTATACCAAAGGCTTGAGCCCCTCATGGTTTGTTTATACCCTCGCAAGAATTACACTGCAGCTCTAGGGCCTTTGACGGTCTTTTATGCCACAATGTGTGCTTATAAATGCCACTGGTGTGAGCTTATTTTATACTCTGTGGAGTACGCAAGGGCTCTAGGGCCACCGTATGGTTTGTTTATACTCCCACAGAAGTTACGCCGAGGCACTAGGCCTCCGATGGTCCTTTATGCCACGGTGATGGGTTTATAAATATCACTAGTGTAGACTTATTTTATACTTTGTGGAGTACACCGGGGCTCTAGGGCCTCCGTATGGTTTGTTTATACGCTCGCAAGAGTTAAGCTATAGCTTTGGGCCTCTGGTAGTCTTTTATGCCACGGTTGTGGGCTTATCAATGCCATTGATGTGGGCTTATTTTATACTCAGTGGAGTACGCCGAGGCTCTGGGGCCTCCACGTGATTTTGTTTATACTCCTGCAAGAGTTATGTCGAGGCTCTGGGGCCTCCAATGGTCTTTTATGTTATGGTGGTTGGCTTATAAATGCCACTAGTGTGGGCTTATTTTATACTCTGTGGAGTACGCTAGGGCTCTGGGGCCTTCGCGTGGTTTGTTTATGCCTGTGGCAAAGGTGCAGGTTGATGCCGACATTTCTGCCAAGTTTGAGCTCTTTTGGATCTATGGTTTGCTTGGTGTGAGTTGAACTATGAAGGGGACAGATCGCACACTACTAGTTTTCAGGTCTAGGACAACGGAGCGAAATCGTTGCAATAGGGCCAAAATAGATGCAATATGTACCTATTACAACACATCACCTACTTTCAGCTAATTATTCAATTATTAGGAGGCACCTGCATGTTCTCCTTTCTCACAAAAGGATTAGTTGCAGGGTTTATGATGGATTTACCTAATGAGAAGATCAAGAAAGAATGTTATCACATGTAGATCTATTTATTATCTTTCGTATAATTTAAGGAATTAGATTAAGTTGTCAATTTGCAGAAGAATTGAAGCCAAGCAAAACTGAAAAAACTTGTACTTTGCTCACATGTCAATCTATAGTTCTTTGTTTTTTTTTTTTGAATTTAGTATGTTTCTTGCTTAAAAAAGTGTTGATATGTCCTCAAGGTAGCAATAGGTATTTGTCCTTTGCTCTTAGAAAGAATAAAGTTCTATTTTACTTTGTGTTTATTCCGTTTGTTTTAATACTTTTGCTCTTGGATTTGTGTTACGTTTTGTTGATATTGTTTTGCACTCCAATTTAGGAATAATCATTTGATTTTTACAGGAGCAACAATCATTCCTATCATATTTGTGCTGTGGATTGAACTAATTGAGGAAGATGTAGGGATAGCTTCCACAAAATGATGGCATAGGTTGACCCTGTCTCGATGAGCTACTCTCCCTAAAACCACATGCAACTTATATACTATAGAGGCAGTGTACAGTCAAACCCTTTTAATTGCCTACGTTTAATTCTCTATCTAAATGATGTATGTTGCATCTAATCACTAAATCATCATTGATGTTAAATACATTCATATGCTGTCTTTTATGTTTCCGTTGCAACGCACGGGCACCTTACTAGTAATTAAATAAAATAGTAGTAACTCTATATATCTAAATGTAATAATTAAAGACCCAATTAAATTAGAGTTCACATGATAATATTTAATGTGGCTCAATAATTCCTTCCAGTTAAATAATATATTTAACTGAGAAGTGAAAGACATGAGCGTATCCGCGTCATCTGTGGAGGCGGGGCGACTACTAGGTAGCGGCGTTTGCGCGGTGACCGCGGATGGTGGAGGCGGGGTGACTGCTGGGCGTGCGGTGGGAGGTGCCCAAGGTTTTATATGACAGGTGCTTACCATGCTTAGATAAATAGAAATTTACAATTATAATTGACAATGTGGGGTACAATAGTCCGTGGTAAACGCCTTGGCCTCCGAGCTAGGAGGTTTTTGGTTCGATTCCTCCACACCCCATGGTTTTTGTTTTTATTTTTTCTATTCTAATTTTTATCCTCTCCTATTTTGTCAAGTGAGACCTCCTCAACTGCGTTTTAGTTGTCACTTTTCAATTTTTTTTATCTCCTCTAGCAATTAATAACTATAGATAATATAATTCCTCCACACCAATTTGGCCATTGCGTTGAGCAGTTAGGCCCACTAAAACAAAGCGTTGCAATAACATATTATTGCCACGAACAATCATCATATATAGCAAAAAATTTATTTCGTGGCAATACAAACTCATTTTATACGCATTGTATAGGAACCTTTTGCAACGCAATTGATGACTATGACAACGCAATAAAATTATGGCAATATTGTCACCCACTCGCAACAAAATTCTATAAGGTGGCAATACCTCCTAACTATTGCAACGAAAATCAATATTATCACAACGCAAGACAACCGTGGCAATAAAGTCATACTACTCGCAACCATTTTCTAAATGGTGGCGATAAAGCCACCTTATTACAACGAATTCAATGACTATCACAACGCAATATTTTAGAGGCAATACTGTGCACATATCGCCACGATTTTGGCAAAACGTTGCAATAGTACATACCTATTGCAACTAATTTAGTGTCGTTGCGATGCGTTTCATGGCTAAAGGGTCGGAATCCAGTAGTGGCAGTCACTCTGTTTTAGTTGAAAGTGCTAGTTCTTGTCAATTCTTGCTTTAGTGTTGTTGATATTGCTATTGTATCAAGGTTATAGCTACCTTGTTGATGTTGTTGCTACTCTGATGTACCTTTATATGTTCTAGAGAAAACTCTTTGTACCTATTATCTTTTATAGTGGAAGATTTAGAGTGGACCGTGTCAATCCCTAGTTTTTTTACTTCTCTTGATTAGAGGAGATTTTCCATGTAAATCATTGTATCAATTGTGCATGTTGTGATCATCATTCCGTTGCTAACTTGTTGGTTGAAGCTATCCTCAAAGTTCACTACAAGATGAGGGGTTGAATTATGCATAGCTACAGTGCTAGTGAATTTGTGCATTGCTTTGTTGTTGTCCAACCCTAACAAAGTGATATCAGAGCGTGTGTTGAGCTTGATTACGTGCTAATTTTCTTGTGGTGAATGCCAGTAGGATGATCTCATTGAATGGTACAAATTATAATGTTTAGAAGGGTAAGATAGAGGATCTGCTTTATGTGAAAGAATACTACAAACATGTGTTTAGTACTGAAAAGCTGGAAGAGTATTCCGAGGATGATTGGAAGGTACTTTATTGATTCATTCGATAGTGGGTCAATGATAATCTATTAAACCATATCAGTGAGGAGGAACATGCATGCACCTTATAGCAGAAATTGGAGGAGTTGTATCCCCAAAAGGAAGGTACAAACATGGTATTGTTAATCAAACAATTGATGCATTTAAGACACAAAGTAGGCACTCGTATTGCAGACCATGTGAATGTATTCCAAGGCATTATAAATCAGCTCTCTTCCATAGGCATCACTTTTGAAGATGAGATTAGGGCTTTGCTACTACTTGGTTCATTACCAGAATTTGGGAGACCTTAGTGTGCAATTCAACCCCTAATAGTGTTGTTACTTGGAACCTTGTCAAGACTAAGATGCTAAATGAAGAGACTAGAAAGATGGTTGAAATGGATAGCTCTTCCTCACATTTAGAGGTGTTGACCACTGAGTCACGGAGGATAAGCAAGAGTCAAGGTCCGAAGAAAGGTATAGCCGAAAGTGAAAGCAAGTCAAGAGGCAAATATGCTAATTATGAGTGCCATCACTATCATAAGAATGGCCACATCAAGTGGCAATGCCGCAAGTGAAAGCGTTAAAACAAAAGGCAGAAAAAGCAAGCTCAAAAACATGACAGTGATAGTGACAGTGATGTTGGCTAGGTTACTTCTGCAGTTGAGGAAGTAATGCTTATCATGGATGAAGACAATGGAAGTAATGAGGGTATGTCCAGTTTTACTGTTGAGAAGATTATTCAAGTTTTTGATGATGGAACAATCAACCTTGTGAGTGGTGACGAGATGATTTGGATACCGGACGGTGGTGCTATCATACATGCTCTATCTCACAGAGAACTCTTCACAAACTACATAGCAAGTGATTTTGGTGTTTTGAAGATGGGCAACAATGATAGAGTAGCCATTATTGGGGGAGGAGATGTGCATTTAGAGACCGCAAAATGGTATAAGGTTAGTCCTCAAGTATGTGAGGCATGTTGAAGCGCTTTGGCTCAACATAATTTCAATTAAATTGCTTGATGAATACAAATACTTGAGCAGATTTAGAGATGGCCAATACAATCTCACCAAATGCAACATGGTCGTTGCAAGAGGTAATAAGGTTTCACTCTTGTATCATGTTAATGCCAAGCTCTCTACTATTTGTGTAAACGCATTAAAGAAAAAGATCTTTGTTCTACAACACAAGAGACTTGGGCACATGAGTGAAAAGAGAATGATTGTGTTAGTGAAGAATAATCTCCTGAAAGGGATAAAAGGTGTTCACTTGAAGAAGTGTTCAGTTTGTCTAGCTGGGAAGCAACATAGGGTTGCTTTCAAGAGTCTACCTCCTCATAAGAAGCCAAAGTTGATAGACTTGGTATACTCCGATGTGTGCAAAATATCGGTAAGATCAATTGGTGATGCTAGGTACTTTATCACTTTCATTGATGATTTCTTCAGGAGTAAATATATGTGTATGTTTTTGTCTTGCCTATGCAGGAAAAACAAAAGAGATAAGAGAGGTGATTCTATGCTCTCACAAATAGTGAATTCTCTCAAAACAATATGAGTGTGCGTCTTTGTCTTGCCTGTGTAGCAAAAACAAAAGAGATAAGGGAGGTTATTCTATGCTCTCACAAATAGTGAATTGCACAAATACTAAAGCATCAGTCAAGGGTGAATTGAACCACTCCCCCTTTGATTAGTGCTTTAAGATTTATGTATATCTGTGGAAGTGAAGAGCATTAAAGCACTCCTGGAGAGATAAACGGAGTAGCCAGCTAGCTCCCAAACAAGGTGCTTTCTATTCTACAAAGCAAAGCATCAAGGACAAAACCACATTCAAGACGAATCAACAGTCATCCATCCGCTCACTTCTTACGAGCGGCCGTTTGGCCCCATCCATCTCCCCACCAGCATCATTTCCACCATGTTTGCATGCTCAACTCGGATGTTAAGCCTGCAACCACCGTGTTGACCTACTCATTCTCTAGGCCTCTGCTATGTCCTCTCCTCCCTATGATTGCAGAATTAGCGGCAAAGTTTTGAGCGACCAGATGCCAATTTCCCCAAACTTACAAATCTCAGCTTCTCGCACGTCGAGGATTACAGTTGTGTCATTAGTCATGACCAACAAAAAAATTACGCAGGTTTGATAAAAATTCGTAAACCACAACATATCGCTTCTGAGTTCTAAGGGGCGCTCCAAAGAGCTTAAACTTATGCTTTTCGGCTATGGTTGTTAGCTTTTAACTAAAATTGCACTGTAGCGGCTGTTAGTTTTTTCTAAGCCATTCAATAAAAAAATAAAAACCACAAACAATACAAAGGGGAAAGAAAAAGCAAAAGCAAAAAAGCAAAACAAAAACCAAAATTAGAAGCCAACGTATGGGCTGTTTTTTTTTTACTTCGGCTCATGGCTTTTGAGTTATTCGTGAGAGATAATATAGAGTAACAGAAATTCACATGTGGTTTTAGTCAATATAAATAAAATCACTACAATGCGTATTATAGTTAACTTATAGATGCTGTTTTAAAAATACGTTTCGTTTGAAAATTTGTTACTGTAGAAAAACCGAAAATAAACTTTTAAAAGTTGAAAAAGAATAGACCTACATTCTAAGTGATTTTTAGTTTAAGTAAGCAGAAAGACAGAAACGAAAGCTGTGTGGCGTGACCGCGTGAGGACTGAAGTTGTTGTTACCTTATCATTTGTTTTGTGCAAAAATCCACTGGGGTGCCAGGTGTCCAGTGAACTGGCTGGGCTCATGTAGCAGGGCGGGGCCCACCCTTCATAGAGAGGAGAAGGGACAAAAAGCACCTCACGCGGTCACGCCCAACGCTCGGCTCCGCCTCGATGCCGCTATTTATCCCTCTCCGCCCTCGAGCGAGCGACCTTGGTCCTTGGCTCCTTGCTCTGCTCCCTGGCCATTCCCCTTGCTCCACTTCTCCTCCTCGTACAGAGCGAACAGGGCGGATCCCTTGCCGGCGGCGAGGACATGGGCGGCCGCAAGTTCCGGCTGTCCGACATGCTGCCCAACGGCTGGTTCTACAAGCTCCGCGACATGCGCGCGCGGGGGCGCGGCCGCGGGAGCGGCGGTGCAATGCATCAGCCGTCATCGTCGTCGCCGTCGTCGCAGTTGAAGAACAGGGCGCTTCAGCACACAGCCACGCTGAGGAACGTGTCCTCCGCTCTCCCGCACAGGGCGTCGTACTACTACACCACCAGAGACAGGGAGCTCCCGCTGCCTCCGCCTCCTCCGGCCACGGACTCTCAGCTTTTTCCCCTGCCGCAGTCGCCGACGAGGAACTACAGGAGGCGGCACAGGGTGGGGCCCGTCAGGCTGGAGCACGCGCCTGCAGGCGGCGGGCTCGTGCCGGCGCCGGTATCAGCAGGCGGGCTGGAGCCCGTGGCCGAGGCGCCCGGCCCCTCCCAGCGCCGTCGTGACATGTGCATCGGGTATGACGGTGGGGAGTTCCGGACGTCAACGGTGACCGTCTCGGTGGGTGACGGCCTCCACGGCAAAGTGATCGCGTCGGAGACAGACATCATCATCGACCTCCGAGCCGAGTCCACGCCCGAGAGGGTGCTCCGGCCCATCGTGACCAGGCCAGCGACGAGGGAGCTCGACCAGTACGAGCAGGAGGACTGGCGCGTCGACCTCGCCGACATGACCCCGAGAGCGAGATCTGCCTCGGAGCAGACCGGCGTGGTCAAGCCGAGGCGGTCGTCGGTGTCTTCGGGGCTCCGCCTCAAGACGCGCGCCAACAGCCCTCGCATGGCCGCCAGGAAGGGGAAGCCTGTGGCCCCGGCGGCGGCGCGGAAGACGACGCGGCTGCGGTCGCCCCCGCTCGCGGGTAGCTTTGCGGTGGTGAAGTCGTCGGATGACCCGAGGAGCGACTTCCTCGAGTCCATGGAGGAGATGATCGCCGAGAAGGGCATCCGCGATGCCGCCGACCTCGAGGACCTCCTCGCCTGCTACCTCTCCCTCAATTCCGTCGAGTACCATGACCTCATCGTCGAGGTGTTCGAGCAGATTTGGACGAGCCTCGCCAGCGTCAAGCCCTGAAGAAGGACGTGAGGTCATCCATCACTCGCCCCAAGCTCCTTGCTGCATGGTGAATCCAGCCATTGCCGCCGCATTGATTAGTTTAGCTCTTAATCTTAGACTTCTTGTTAATGGTGTAGCAATAAGAAATCTCAATAAAAGCGAACAAAATAAATCTCAGCTCTATGAAAGGTTTGGTCCTTTTCTTGCTCGGTGATTGTTCTTTCTTGGATGCTTGGTTCGCGTAATATGATGCTGCTTTCTTGAGCGTTACACTAGTCAACTACTCAACTGTAGTAGGCTGCACTACAACACCCTAGTGCTAGTTTTAGAGGAAAACACACTACTAGTTACAGACCTACAGTTTCTGGCATGAATGTATATGGTAGTAAATTAAATCCGGATGAATCCACTGGATCATAGGACTATAGGCGTATGATCCAGTCAGGTTGCTAGTAATACTTCTAGTACATGTATTTCAGTTGAAAAGGTGACATCTCCGATCCGTTAGGTGCTTCGTCCAGGGTTTTTGTAGACAGTGAGATCTAGGAGATCGTAGTGATACAGTGAAGCATACGGATTTCATGTAGTGTTGTAACTAAACCTGTTTTTAAGTTTAGCCTATAGAAAACTATTTTTTACGTATGAACAACCGGCTCTAAGGCGTTTCTCAGCTTATAAGGGTGTTGCAAATCCACTGGCCCAAGCGTTTATATAGAGATTAGGATTGCAAACTTCAGATGATTCACTGTAAAAAAAAAAGTTACATCGATGAGGTTCCAGATTTACCCTGGTAAGCGTTTCGGCGCCGTTTGGAAGAACAAAGAAATCAATGTCTCAACGCTTCGTAGCTGATCTGGACCGTAGGCCAAAGCTACTGTATGCAGGGTACAGGGTGCAATTGAAAGACAAGTATATCCACCGTAATACAGTCCAGCCCAATCTGTGTGTGATAAATACATCTTCTGCATCTTCCAGTTTTACTCGTGTTCTTGTACTTTTCACATGCTATACATCCATGTGATTTATACTATACGGCACAACGTAATGAGCTCGGAGATGGCAACTGAGATCCATCTTTTTCCCTGTAGTTGGATGCTCGGCACACACCGGGATCTTCTTGATCCTCACAGGTCAAAACAATTGAATAGTTGATATAACTGGTGGCTAGCTAGGAGATATCACGGCAGGAATGCAGAAGCTCCTGACAAAAAGGCTAGCAGGAGAACCGAGCAATCCAACTTCAGATGCGCTTCAACTCGTCGAGGGAGGGTAGGAACAAGAATGGCTACAGGGGGTAAATAGGAGTCTATACAAATATAATTTCTTCCAAAATTCTTTTTTCAAGGAGAGTTCAAGACTCTTCATTTCAATAGTGATTAAAAACTATATCAAGAATTGAATATCAGAGCCTACAAATCTTTAAGAAATCTCAGAAAAATCAAGCCAAAAAAAGTTGTTATGTATTAGGGTGGTCTGACATCCAACTAAGGGGTGGCCTAACCTCTAGGGGACGGTCTGACCTCTTGTTAGGAAGGTCTAGCCTCTCCCTCAACACAGAACTGAAAATCAGCACAATTCAAATCTAAAAATTGACGTAACTTTTAATTCGTAGCTCCAAACTACTTGAAACTCTACACACAACTAGCCTATGATATTGTGAACCTAACCAAACAAGAAATTTAAGAAAAGCTTTCCAAAGTTTTCATATTTTTAATCCGAAGACAAACTGCACCAAATCCGAGCCAAATACGAAAACATGATTGAGATGAGTTCTTAGGAGGAATCAAAGCTACGATGGCTTAAGAATGGTTTTTCACATGTCCTAGCAATCTCAAATCACAGCAAGAACAAATGTAAACACTCTCGAGATCAAAATCCCAAAAATCGCCCTTTCTTAAATCAAAACTGGATAAATGCAAAAACTTACAAAGGAAGGTGGCTAGATGGATGAGATCTGATTTTTAAAAGATATATCCATCACGTACGTATCTTTAGCACAAAACAAGATCAAGAAGGCAAAATGAAGCACAAAAAACTAAGTCAAATTAAGATTTCAATACTTGAGTAAAGAGGAGAAAAACTTGCTCAAATTTTAGATATATATTGATACTTGGAGATGAATGTTTATAACAACTCTTTAGCCACTCACCAAGCATAAGGATGACAAGAAGCTCAAGCACAAGAGCCACAATCCATCTCTCAAAAGTTCTCTTCGAAAGCCCTAACTCACTTAACCATTTCAGCTCACCTTGACCTTCTTCTTTACATCTCTTCACGCAGCGGTTTTGTTCAAGGCTCAACCCGGTAGTTTTGGTAAACTCCTAAAATACCCCTAAAAGCTTTCAGGCACCTTCCCTTGATTATATTCATCTTCACATCAAAATATCTCTATATGTTTTGACACATAGCCTGTGGCACCCAATGACTTGTGGTCAAATCTTCACGCATCCGTTCTCCTCCGAATCATATCTACTTGTACCGACCAAAGTCACTTAGTACACTACATGTACCAACTCGTTTCTTCACGATCCTTATCTTTTATGTGCTTCCCTTTGAACCACATAACCTTACCCGAACTTACCTGACCACATGGATCTCAACTCTCCCGCCTAGTCTTAGTCACTTGCTGTTGACCACTAATGTTCTCCAAACCACATGCATATCTAAAGACCAAGCAACCATCTTGAGCATAACTTCCATACACTTGATTCATATTAGTTAAAATAATACATCATGCAACACAACACAGCCAACCAATAGCTCCCATGCCATACATACTCTCAAACCACTCAAGTCACCTCTCACTGTTCTCTAGCCGCAGCAACCAGTCTGACCACACTTCCCATGGTAGTCAGACTGCCAACCATTGACCGGTCTGACCGGCCCAAAATGACTTAAACCTTCCTTGATAACAGGATACCGTTGTAACCATATCTTCAATGCCGGTATGACTTAAACCTTCCCTAGTAACAGGACACTGGTATGACTGTATTTTCAATGCCAGTCACACCGCCCAACTCAACATCGGTCTGACCACCAACCAAACAATATGTTTTTTTAAGGCAAAGTCAACAGACAGATTGTAGTAAAAAGTATGCAGAGTTTAGCTGTATTGGCCAAAATCACATACGACTATTTTTCTTTACATACTGCCTCTCGCGAACAGGCAGAATTCAAAAATTTAAACCATAAATCATAAGCCACATCTAAAAAAAACCCCACCAACTTCACCTCACTGTCTATATGAACTTGTGAAGTGCCCTTTCATAGGCCAAAACATAGGGACCCGGTGACACAGGAGCACAAGGAAAACTTCTCTTTTGTGTCGTCAAAAACATGGAATGATGCCCCTCAAATGGCAGAAGGATCACCACATTGTTGTCACACTGAAGCAAGCCAAATGAGGCCAGTTTTGGAAGCCAAGCAGCTGCTGATCCCCTGGCAAATGTAGCAGCATATAAGAACAGGAACACATGATTGGAGCAGAACAACTGCATGTAAGAACAGTAACACATGATTGGAGCAGAGCAACTGCATATAAGAACAGAGCAACTGCATGTCCCTCCTGATTAGAGCAAGTCTTATAATACAGCTTTCAGTTGGCTGTATGAATACTTACAGCTCACTTTTCAGCCTACTCATATAGTAGTTACCGCCAGCTGAAGGCTGTATGACCTACCCCTTCATCTCACAAAGTTTTTTGGTTCTTGTGCTTCAGCTGGTTGTAAGCTTACAGCCCACCTCTCTTCTCTCTCTCTCCTCTCTCTCCACCTTAGCATTCAGCCAGCTTACAGCCCCTTGTAATACTTGCTCTCAGTAGGGCAGCGCCTGAAGATACGAGGCGTAACTCGGAGAGAAAAAAAAAGGCAGTAAATTCTCCTACTGAATCCAAAGGAGATCGAACAATTTCTGTTTTCTTCCATGCGTCATCGTGCTTCAAAATGAATTCAGGAATCCCACTGAACCTATCCACCAATTAAAATACTTGTTCATGTCCATTCACGAATATGTGCAAGTTGCATTCATCTTCCGCGCGTGGCTCTTGCCAAATCATCTCATCACATGCTCGCACGCACTGCTCTAGTTTTGTCCCACGTATTTCGATGGGCTCGCAAGTCAACACACATGTACGTGCACAGAGTGTTGAGCAGGAGAAGCTAGCGGCCTGTGATCTTTCAGATTGTGGGGGGTACGTCTCGCTAGAGAGCACGACACCGAAGCTTCTACGGAGAGGTCACAGGTGACAGAACCGCGAGTCAATCAGCAGTGACAGGCGCACAGCGATCTGTCTCCCGGATTGCAGCTTCGGACCAAAACGAGCAACAGACATGCGGAAAATATCTATGATCTGGCCAGTGCAGAGTAGACAGTCAAAACTCAAAACCCCTCTGTTCCACTTCCTCTTGGTTTCATGGATAAGGATGGTTGTTTTTTTTTTTCAGGTGGTCGTCACATGTGAGTAATGCGTCAGGTCAATCATTCCATGCATTGTCAATTGGTAGCGTTCCTGAAGCTGCAGGGAATCGGCTCCTCGTGTATGCAACTCGTGCCTATATGACATCACGAATTTACTGTGCTTTCTGGACGTCTTTTGCGGTGCAGTGATAAGTCGGCTGACGACGACCTCAACCTAACTTTGAGACATCACGTCAAGGAGCAGAAACGGAGGATGGAAAGCAGATGCGAAGAAAAGTACAGAAACATGAGATTTTACTGCAGATGGTAATAGCGAAGGAGCTGATGACATGAGAAACAAACACTTAAGGGCCACTGTCAGAAAAAAGAGAGATGAGAAAGAGAAAGAACTACACAGTGCCACAAAAAACATTGCTCCTTTGCTTCCTACAAACACAAGCTCTTGCCTGCATCAATTCTGCTAGATCTATTGGATGAGTAGGAGATTCGTTCATATATTACACAGCTCAAAGGACAATATATATAATACAAGACTAAGAAACACAAAGGATATAAGGCTAAACCTAAGAACTAGTAAATACTATAAATACTCTTATATCCTTAACACCTCTTAAATGCAAGGCATATGTAATAGCATTGCATTTGAAAGAGTTGGCACTAAAATAGAAAAATCCAAAGTCCAAGTTTTGAAGATGCCGTTGTAGCACACAGCTCTTAAAAATTATGTCAAGACTGGAAGATCTCCATCCGGAGTCATGTAGCAGCCCATAAAGCATGGTGACACAGATCAAAGTGCAAGACAACGGTGGCGCAGAAGGAAAACACGACGATCTTAAAAACTCAGGGCGGCGGCTCAGAGAAAAACAGCGACCTTAAAATTTCTACAATCTGCAGCGGCTCAAAGAGAAGAGCGGCGACTACGGCCATACAAAAAAGGAGAAGACCACACTTGATTCAAGAGTATGGACCATTGCTAGCAAAGCAATCGGCTGGTTGATACAGAAATTTATGACAAACTGAAAAAAATCTAGATTTGGATGGACGCAACAAAAAACTCAAAGAAAAAGACTTAAAAGCAGTAGATGCTAGCAGCTGCAACACCAACACAAAGAGAGCCCGAGGAGGCGAACTGTATCTTGAGGCTACTATCCACCTGGCCGCCACCACAATAGCTAACAAAAACAAAAAAAAAAAGACCTTGCTACCATATTTCCTCCCAGCAAAAGCTACCACCATGTATCCACTAGAAGATGCCGACTCCTTTGCACCATTAAAGCAGCAGCGCGGGCTACACAACATGGCAATAAAGAGCAGAGAGAGTAGAGAGCAGCGTCTCCTCTCCTCTTCCCCCCCAACGCCGATGGCACAAAGAAGAAAGCAGAGGAGAGGGAGATGAAACCTCCCTCTCACCAGCGCCAAAGAAGATGCGGTGAAGGCGGGATGGGGCTCGGGAGAGGCGAGTGACGGCGACGAGGAGGTCAGCAAGGGCGATCTGGCGCCTGCTTACAGAGGTTGTCGCCCAAGGAACCTCCGGATCCGTGCAGATATGAAGAGACAGTGACGATTCGAGGCGACGGTGGCTTGGGAAGAGCAGCGGTGACCCAAAGGCGGGAGCGAGTTGGAAGAGCGACGGTGGCCCAGGAAAGGTGACAACGATGGCTCCAAGCAGCGGAGCCTCCAGGCGGCGACGAGTTGGATCCATCACGGGGGAGGCCGGATCTGGATGGGGCGAGGAGAATTCGGGCAAGAGGCAGCATGTCGGTGGTTAGCGTCGTCGGATCTAGGAGAGGCGGTGGGTGTGTCGAGGCCAGCAGCAGCAAGGATCCGATCAGGATGGAGATGGCATCTGACGACGGCGTGTGCAACGAGCATGAGCCAGCGACGACAATTATAAGCAAGCGGTGGCCCAAAGAGCGCAAGGCGGTGTCGTGATCGCTCCCGAGAGTAGAGATTGATTCTCCCGGGGGTAGCGGCAGTGGAAGAAGAACGAAGATTAGGATTTGAACCTTTGCTTTGGTACCATATTAGATCTATTGGATAAATAGAAGAATCGTTCATATATTACACAACTTAAAGAGCGATATATATAGTACAAGATTCAAAGGGCATAAAGCTAAACCCTAAAAACTAGAAAATGCCCTTATATCCTTGCCTGGACAGGGGAAAAGAAACAAAAAAAAAGTGAGTGAAAAAACAAGGACCACATGAAACAAAGATGATGCCAATGATTCGCAGCTACACACGAGCGGTGGAGATACGAAGAGCGATTGGCCGTGTGATACTGGCATCAGATCCTCCAAGGCTCGAAGGCTGCTTGGCTGGCCGAGGGCGAGGGGTCCTGGCCGGGTCCGCCTGGTCGGCTCCAAGGTCCCGACAGATCGCTAAAGTCTTCAAGAGACGCCGCGCTTACCGCGCAACGATGCCCCACGACACACGCGCGGCGCGGGACGCGCCAAAGGTAAAAGGGGAGGAAGCTTGGTCGCGAGCGCACGCGCCGTCGGCCACCCTTCCAAGCAGCCGGCCGAGCACTCGCCGGGAAGCTGTTCACGCTGGTACCGTTTACCGGCGTGCGGGCTCCCGCTTTGTCGTTGCTGCCACAGTGCAGGGCGGCGCAACGCTACAGGCAGCGGCTGCTGATGGCTACGCGCCTGCAGTTCGAGAGACGGCGACAATGCTGCAGCGCGCAGGTGGGCGTTGTATTTACTCCGGCCGGCTCCCGTTTCTGTCTAGTCTCTAGAGTCCATGTCACTAGTATTATGGCAACGCAGCTTCCCTGTTCCTTCTCTCTATTTTCCTCGTGTTTCCATCGATATGGTAAAGATCCAAAGCATTCTTCCTGTCTATCTTATATTCCTCTGATATTCTAGATCTCCGACACATATGACTCTGATGCTCTGGATCTCTGTCACGTCTATGAAAACACAAGAAGATCAAGGAGAAGGGAACAGAGAAGCTGCGTTCATATTATGAGACACGTACAGGACCTACGATTGAAAGAGATAACCGGCACCGACCGACCTGACATACCTGGTTTGGTGCGACGGAATCGACCGGTGCCACTCTCGCTGGATGCATTGCTTACGTTCTGCACAGGTTGCACCCATCCATGGGCCAATTTCATGGGCTGCGAAGGGTAGGGTAGGCCACAGACTGCGAAGAGTACACAGACACAGCCATGGATGGTAACTGGGACACATTGGCTGTGCTCCAATAAAAAGCAGCATTTCACGAGATATGAAGAACCCTGTACATCACGTAACCAGTCTAAAATGGCAAAAACTCGCCTAAAATTCAGATTTTCTAATATCAACTGCCAATCGCCAGGATGAGACAACAGGCTGCTACTAAGAAAGTAGATGGTCCTCTTAACAATCTAACACGAGAACGGATGGATCCGAGAAATGATTCCGGTGGGTTCGAATCAGCTATTTTGCTATAGTTGATTGTAATATATATTATACCAACTTTAGATATACCAGCTAAAATTGCATAAGACTATCTTTTTTCGTAATCTCTCTGGCAAACCGCCATAATTCAAAAGACATAAAAAAACGACATAAGCGACAACACAAAATAACCCACCCGATATCCATGGAATTATCAACAGGCCAGATCTTACAAGGAGTAGCGACTACGGGCTTATTAGAATTGCAAGGCGCGAGTAGGGCCGAGCAACTTTTGGAGCACACCACCACGTGGTGCCAGCAGCACCCGGGCGAGGGCCTAGCCGGCCAGGCCTTTCCTCCTACAAAAAGGGGAGATCAAAGATCAGCCACAAATCAACAACTTCAGTACCTAAACGTTGATGTACAAAGTTTGCTGGGCAGTTTGCATGGTGCATACAAATTGCAGCAAGAAAAAAAAATATATCATAGCAGTCTAGCAGGACGAGCCCCACTCAGTGGCACAGAACTGAGAAAATTTTGAGCAAAACTCCAAATACCACTGCATATGGGCTCATGTATTTGACAGTGGTAAAGATAAAAAGCATTTTGCATATACTTGTAAGTATAATAATTGTATCTGCTCCTGAACTATGTGAAAACAAAAGATACGTACAGCTTACATATTAACATTTCCCATTCCTTAATGATCAGCTAAAAATGTATGGTTCTTAGCTGACAAAGTGAACGAAATGGAAGTAAATATCGGGACCTGTTCATCCCACAGGCACTACAATTGCCATCGGGGCAACGTAAAAGTCCCACACAAAGGGTAAGTCTTAAATTATGTGAAAAGCCTAAAAGCACACGATGGAAATAGATGTGGTGAGTGCAAATAAATTCAATCTTTCACCTAAAGTCAAGACCCAAAATAGCATAACTATAGCAGATCATAGATCAGCAAAAATCAATATGAAGCTTATACATTTTACCATTTTTAATGACCAGCTAAGAATATGATTATCAGCTGGCAAAGTGAATGAAATGGTGGTAAATGTTAGGGACCTGTTCATCCCACAGGCACTTTGTATTTGCCATCGGGGCAACGTAATGTCCCAAACATACAGTAGTCTTAAAATTACGTGGAAAGCCAACAACACATTTTGGAGATAAACTTGGTGAATGCAAATAAACTCAATACTCAAGCTAAAGTCAGACCCAGCATAGCATAACTATAGCAGATCATCGATCAGCACAAATCAATATGAAGCTTGTAGTTTTTACCATTCTTAATGACCAGCTAAGAATATGATTATCAGCTGGCAAAGTGAATGAAATGGTGGTAAATGTTAGGGACCTGTTCATCCCACAGGCACTTTGTATTCGCCATCGGGGCAACGTAAAGTCCCAAGCAAAAAATCAACGCACTGGCTAATGCTCACCCCTTTATTACCTAAAACTGGAGATGCAGTTGTCGATGCAACCAATCCGAAAATTGCATTACAGCCATGGGCAGACAGTAGATCAGCCCAGCTCAGCACATGATAAGTCTATTCATTGCAATTTGCCCTCCGTAACTACCACCTAAAAAATAGGAGTATAATTATTATCAGCTGAGGAACGGAATGAAATGAGGTGGTAGTAAATGTCAGGGACCGGTTCATCCCACAGGCACCAGGTAATTGCCATAGGGGGGGGGGGGTACTAGATTGACAAATTTGGTTCAGCCATTTACTTCTATAGAACGCATGCATTTGAACTGCTCTATACTTCTATCTGTCAATGATAAGCAAGGGTCCAAACAATGCAAAGCTCATACCCTGCGTCTGGAGCGCTCCGGCGGCCTGCGGTCCCTCCGGGCCTCGCGTGAGCGAACACGGACGATGTGTCCGTGGATGGCGCACGAGACGCAGTGATGCACCTTTGGCATGCAACTTCGCGAGGACATATCCTGAAACAAAGAAATAGTTTTTCCACTCGTAAGGCGAATAAAAGAAGATATCTTTCAAGCAATAACGGACTCTAGATTAACACTCTTTGTCTGTTGATGAAACAGAAGGGCATAACACGATTGGTTACCGTCATGCACGCACGCCTCCTGGACGTCCCTGACGGCCGCCTGCTCCACGATGTTCCTCACCACCTTGTCCTGAGACGGCACCGACCAAGACAGAATCGCCAAATCAGCACACATGCTCGCGTATTCTCGTTAAGCGCGGCAGAAAGAAACTACCGATGTTTCCTATCTACCTACGCACCTTGGGGCAGCGCTTGGCGCAGTTGGAGCAGCGGATGTACTTGGCGTGGCGGCGGCCGTGCTTGTTGCGGCTGCCGTTCCTGCGCTTTGAAGGTCTAGGCCAAAAGAGCAAATCAAGAATAGATTAGGTGGGAGCTGGACGGGGGAAACGAACAAACACCTCGTGGTCGCCTTTGCTTACCATGGCTGCGGATCGGAGGTGGCGGCGCAAGAGTTGGGAGCTCTCAAGCCACCAGGTGCTCCTCTAGGGTTTATCGTGGTCAGCGAGAGAGAATTTATAGGCAACGAGCCTGGGCTTTTTATCCTTTAGGCCCTAGGCCCAAGTCATTTGTTCTCCACTTGTTATCGATGAGATACTGCCATGGGCCGTATGAATACAGTCGCAAGGAACATACTGTACTAACCGAGCCCAACTAAAGCCATGTTTGCATTAGTCTGTAAAAGATACTTTTTTATAGTAAATAAATTTTTTTATAGTACTTCACTTTTAAACGAAGTGTTTTTTAATATAGGGTTTACTAGTCTATTATAGTACATAGTTTATCAACTTCATTTATGACGGCCAAAATCGTACACAAGTCACAAGTGTCTATCTCTACAAGATATTAATATTTATAAGCTAAATCTAAAAATCAATATGAGGCCATATTCTAAAGTGTCGTGGCTTTTGACTTCTGGCTGAAATGGTGTTGTTGCGGTTGTTAGCTTTTTCTAAAATATTTAATTAAAAAATAAAAAATAGGAAAGAATGGAAAACACTGTTATATACCCATAGATAATACAAAGTAAAGAAAAAGGTTTTGTTAAATATCATCCGAATATTTTCTTCCTACCTATCATCCAGATTTAGGACCGTTGGATTAGAGATCCAATGGCCATGAATTCTCCCCTCTCCCCCTAAAAAAATCTCCCCCTTCAAAAATAAGAGGCCCCTTGATCTCTAATCCAATGGTCACAAATTTGGATGATAGTTAGGAAGAAAATATCCAGGTGATGCTTAGACACTCTCAAGAAAAAAATGAAAAGTAGCAAAGTAGAAAAAACTGCCTTAAGAAACCAATATATTTTAAATATTTTTTAGTTTCTCTTTCAAAAATTAGAAATCATCGCGTTTTGAAATATGGCCTAAACAGTCGGTCCAAATGGGCAATCAAATGGTATGTGGCAGACGGTCAAAGAAACGGAATGCCAGTTATGCTGAGTATCTAACGTGGTATTTGTTACGAGACATGATGTTGAGGACGCTATATGCAGCCCCGATATGTGCTACGTACACTGCCAAGCCTTCGCTTAGACTAAAAGGTAACACGCATACCCTCTTTGTCCTTACAAAGGATTGATCAGGACACGGCTTATTCAAGACGATCATCGAAAAATTGACAATGGTTAGCGGTATGAAGTCATATGGCATGCTTTCCAGGAACTACCGCTAGACGTCAGGCATCCATGAGCTTGGATGCACAAATTGTTGACAAGAAACTTCAGATTAATCTGGTGTTGCTAGCGGCTTGCAAAAGGATCTAGCTTCAAATTCAGGGCCGGCCTTCATGTAGGGGTACTAATGGGTTGGATTCAAATGGATTAAATAGAGTGGATCCTCAATCGGATTGACTTTGGATAGGTGAAAATGGTTTGGAAGAGCGAACACGTTGGATTAGGTTAGGTCACCTCATAAAAAGAGTTGGGTTGAGGTGGGTTTAGAAATTTTGAATTGAGATCGGGTTGCGAACGGGTTCAACCCGTGGCATGGCTTAATGGGGTGGCACTTCGACTATCTATGGGCTTAGACTACATATACTCAGTTATAACTTCCTATAAAAACATGTGAGAGCCATCAGTGCACCTGTGCCTACCAATTTGCACAAAGTAGCTCTCCTACACACAGAACCATCTTTAACATATTTCAATCAATTTTGAGAAACTTTTGCGGTGTGAATGCGAGGTTGCAATTCCAAAATACCGAAGTTTTACGAAAACTTCCTATAAAAATATGTAGGGCCCACGTGTGAACCTAACCTTGCCAATTTGCATAGAGTAGCTCCCCTGCATACAGAATCAGATCTAATAAATTTCAATTAATTTCGAGAAACTTTTGTAGTGTGAACGTGAGATTGAAATTTCAAATACTGAACTTTTACGAAAGCTTCCTATAAAAGTATGTAGGACCCATGTGTGCACCTAGCCCTGCCAATTTGCATAGAGTAGCTCCTCTACACGTAGAATAATCTTCAATAAATTTCAATTGATTTCAAGAAACTTTTGTGGTGTGAATGTGATGTTGAAATTTCAAATACTGAAGTTTTACGAAAGCTTCTATAAAAGTATGTGGGGTCTATGTATGCGTCTAGCCCTGCCAATAAGCATAGAGTAGCCCCCTACACGTAAAATTATCTCCAATAAGTTTTAATTATTTTTGCTAAACTTTTGTGGAGTTAACGCGAGGTTAAAATTCCAAATACCGAAATTTTACAAAAATTTCGTTCATAAGGCTCTTTGACTTAACCTCTCCTTTGCCCACTGGGTTACCAAACCTACTAGGCATACCATTTTTCATTTAGATATAGGTAATATCACTTTAGATGTGTATGACAAAATTGGGTATAGATTTGGTTTACCCATACCCTAAGTGACATGCTATGGTATTATCCTGTGAATAAGTGACAGGTTGGTAAATAGGCTAGGAAGTGGATTGAACCCATGGGTTCGGGTTGGGTTGGGTTTAAGTGGAAGGTGATTTAGGTTTGGTAGGGTTGTGAAAAATCTTTTGTGGAGTAGGTTAGGGTGAAAAGTTGACTTTGTCTCATATAGGTTGGGTTGGGTTTTAACCCATTAGCGGGCCTACCCACATGGCCTGTGGGGAAAACTGAGGGTAAAAGGTCAGCCCAGCCCCTATCATGTGGTAACAAGACCAGTCCGCGAGGAGCTTCTGGGTCAGCCCGTTACTGGCTGCAGTAGGGACTAGGGAGATGTCTAAAGAAGTAAAGATGGGCCATGCACGCACCGGGCGAGCTTGGGCTCACGAAGAAGAAGATTACGTGAAGACTAGTCGCCCAAACCTACCATTGTGTAAACATTGAGCTGTTACATGCATAAGATAGAATCTCTTTCAGTGCTAAAACTAAAACTAAATATTTGACTACAGAGTACTAAAACAACTCTCAGAAGTTCAGATAATCAGACGCCCTAAAACTAAATACTTGACTACAGAGTACAAACACCAAGCCAACACAGTGCCAATCATCATCCTTCACGATACCAAATAAGTATCACATCTAAACAATTTCTGAAGACCCAGCACATCATTTGAAGATTTGGATGGCTTGTTTTCATCACCCCCGTTAGCACAAACCTCACTCTCTGAAAATTCAGCAAAAGAGCTCCTGAAAAGAAAAATAGCTTGTGAGCAAAAGAGCTTCAGACAAGAAAATTTACTAGTATTTGAAGTAATCATCTCCTAATACATGAAGTAGGCATTTCCACTGTATTGTCAAATTTACTGCCATCTATATTTATACTAAAACGACAACATAGCCTCAAACAAAAAGGGAAAGTGAATTAGGCAATAGTAGTGCAAGTCTCAGAGAGTACTTGTAACATCTTATCAGTTGTTGCACAGCAAAAATGTAAAACTCTAGGCCAAAAGTAGATCACAAGGAGAGGTACAACACTCAAGTCCCAAAAGATAGCATGAGACAGTAACATTTACGTGGATAGAATTCGGAACTACTAGGGATTTCATGGCAAAATGTTCCAATTATGTAGATGTTGTAATTATTAATGGCTAAAATATCAAATAACACAAACAGTTCAGTTCTGTATAACTGTCAGTGATTTACTGGAATTTCATTATGAGAGAAAAATGGCCAAAACATCAAATAACAAGAAGCCGCCTCCTCCTCCCCCCTCCCCGCGCCGCCGCCTCCTCCTCCCACCCCCACCCCGCGGCGCCGTCTTCTCCTCCCACACCACCCGCGCCGCCGCCTCCTCCTCCCACCCGCGCGCCGCCTCTCTTCCTCCCCACCCCGCGCCCGCCGCCTCGCCTCCTCCCCTCCCTCCCTCCCCCGCGCCCGTCGCCTCCTCCTCCCCACCCGCTCCGCCTCCGCCTCCTCCTTCCCCACTCCTCCGCTCCGCCGCCTCCTCCCGCCTCCGCTCACGACGCCTCCTCCTCCTCCCCCCGCCGCCGCCGGGCCTCCGCTCCGCCGCCTCCTCCTCCCCACCCCGAGATCGGCGATTGCTTGGAGACGGTGGCAAACCCTAAATCCCCAAATCGGCGGGAGGAGACGGTGGCACCCTTGAGCTTCGGTGGCGTGGCCAACCCCATGGGCGGCGACCACGACGAGGAGGCAGCAGACAAATGGCTCCACGGTGCGCATGAGCCGGCGCGCCAAAGATGGAGACGAGGAGCGGCTGCCGGCTGAAGCTCCACGACGCGCTTGAGCCGATGTCCAGCCGACGACGATGAGCTCTTTCCTTCCGCCTTTCCTAATCTCCGCGCTTCAAACACAAAGCCCTCCTCCTCCATGTCCTCCCTTCCCGCTCCCGCCGAGGCCGCCTCGCCTCCTCCTCCTCCCGCGCGCGAGTGCGGGATCGTCTTCGTCTCTGGGTAGGCCGCCGCCCCGGCGCCGCCTCCTCTCGCGAGCCCCTCTGTGGACGGCCCAGCGCCTGCCGCGGATCCTCCATCCACGGCGCCGTTTGTTCGAGGTGTTTGTACCAAAAAAGGCGCCGCTTTGGAGCTTCCCGCAGGCACCGCCCAATGCGCTCGATCCGGATTGGCTCGCGGCGATTTGGCTCGGATTGGCATGCGGTTGGGTGAATCCGCACCATGTCGTCGTTACGGGTACACAATCAATTCGATTGCCATGGACGCGCCGTTGGTTTCTCTTCTGTGCTTTTCGTTACCATGGCCGGTCTAATTGTTTTGTCTCGCGTGCTTCGCTCGCGGTGCGGAGTGAAGCTCGAAGCCCTACACCCACACCCACGCCGCGGCGCCGCCTCCGCCTCACACAGTGCGCTCCGCTCGATCTCTCGCCCTTCCATTTCGATGCTCTCGTGTTAATGGCAAGATATGGAATCGTTGGGGTTTCGGTTGTGGTGGAGTCTGCAATGTTGTGTGACGATGTACGATTTTGTTGGATGGGCACGCAGCGACGCTGGGGAGCGAGGTTGGTAAGGTGGAGAAGGGCGGCGCGGTGGGAAGAAGGGCGTGGTACAAAGTGCGTGTGCGCCATTAAGAACAAGGATCCCGTGTTCCTTTGCGCTCGTCCCGGCGATCGGAGACATGCCACCGGAGTTCGAGTTCGAGAGAAGTTCGTCACGTTCTCGGTGCTCGGCCGAGGAGCGTCCACCTCGCTGGATACTATGTTGGGTATCCTTTGTTGCATTAGTGTTACTTGCTTTTCTTTGATTGTAGTTGATGGTCGTGGATGCCTTTTTTGTTGAGAATTGTTGTTCGGGATTTCGTTTTTTCCTTAAGTATTTTGTCAGTGATGTGTATGAGGAGGACATCGGTGACAGTGATACCGGTAGTGATTCTCTGCGAGGTTCGGATGATGATGGTTTCTTGGAGATGAATACGGGTAATGCTTATGAATTTTATCCCCTTGTGCAAGCCATGTTAGTATATTCACGACTGAGGCTATGGGATGTTTAGACAGCGAAGATGGTGATTCAGACTATGATTCAGATACTGATGATGCAGAGATGATGTACAATCAGCGTAGAGGCAAAAGTTCAGGTAATGCTTGCTTTCACGTGTTGCTGTTCCATTGCCCTGAGATGTGATCCATGGGAGCGTGTCCCCTGGAAATATGGTTGAATGTTATCTATGTTTTTCCTGTCTTCCCGATCACTGTTTCCAACCATAAGATATGTGTCTCTCCAGATATAATTTTTTGTTTTATTTCACAGTTTAACTGGTTCCTGACTTACAATTATACAATTATGTTGCATTTTATTTTGGAAATGGGCAAAGGGGGAACTATTGTACAGAGGCTATTAGTATGAACTGGTAGTGATAGGCATCTTCAGTGCATATAACCAGTGGATAACTGATGATGATACAAAGATGGGGTTGATAGAGAACACTTGAAGTAAGAAGACAAATTCCAAGAAATTGAAAGAAACTATTAGCAGTATTTCAAGACCAAACAAATGTTATATCTAGAACAAACAAATATTGATCAAGATTGATCAACGATGACTCATGCCTCTCAAGTGACAACACTGACTAGTCTGGACTCTGCACCAAAGTTGCAGCCAAATATGCAAATTACCCGAGCCGACGCGGCGACGAGCGGATGAGGCGTTGCCAGCCTATTCTTGGCCGACGTACGACGCCTCGATCGAGTCGTCTTCGCCAGCTTCCGCTGCGCGAGCGGTTGTTGCTCGGCGTCTCCGACTTCACTCCTCGTCTCGGCCTCGTGCTGTCCTCCCGGCTCGTCGCGTCGCCGTCGCACGATATCGCCCACGGTGAACCTGACAAGGACTGACAGCAACAGCGGAGAAACGCTGCACGGCGCCAAGACCGTCCACCGTTGCCGTTAGACAACGGTTCAGTTCAGACGATCCTAGCTTGAAAGTGGTACTGGTTTGCCCGCTCAGAAATGGTTTGCCAAAGCGCACCGAACACGTGTCCAAGGCAAGTACACGAGACTACTAGGGCTGGAAACGAGCCGAGCCGAGCCGGCTCGAGCCAGGCTCGGCCGAGCTCGGTCAAAGATGCGGCTTGGCTCGGCTCGGCTCGTTTTGGAAACGAGCTATGCGGGAGGCTTGGCTCGGCCCGACTGGTGGCTCGAGCCAACTCGCGAGCCCGACCGAGCCAAAAGCGATCTGATCAGTATGTCAATTATCCGGGAATACTGGGATATCACCGAGAGATAATCGGAGATACAAAACCCAATCTTCACAAATGAATACTCACCGAGTTGCCAAGCCAAGATGCGATTTGATGTCGCGCAAAGTCCACAGAACTTCCCGCACCAAACATGCAACACCCGAAATGAGAGAAATCAATTGCACGCAACCGCACGGCTCACGAGCCAAAATGGCTTGAATGAGGCAGTTCAAGCCAAAATGGCTTGAACGAGCTTTTTGGCTTGAACGAGCGATTCAAGCCAAAATGGCTTGAAGTGGGGTCATGGCGGCGGACGGGCGGAGGGAGAGGAGGAGGTGGGGAGGAGGCGAGACCGAGCCGGTGGAGGTGAGCGGGGGGCCGCGCGCTGGAGGTGGGGTCATGGCGGCGGAGGAGAGGAGAGGAGGCGGGGAGGAGGCGGCGCCGAGGCCGAGGTGGAGGTGGCGGGAGGCCATGGCGCCGGAGGTGGGGTCATGGCAACGCGGAGGGGATGGGGAGAGGGAATGGAGATGGGAGGAGGTGAGATTTCGCGGCAGTGGGGATTCATGACGGTGGAGGACGGAGGGAGAGGAGGTGGGGGAGGAGGCGAAGGGCGAAGGCAGTGGGGAATCTGGGGACTGGGGGGAGGCAGGCAGGACCGCAGGAGTGGGGAGACGGACGGGAGGCGCGAGCCAAATGGCTCGTGAGCTGGCTCGCGAGCGGCTCGAGCTCGACTCATTTTTTTCACGAGCCAGAAAGGAGGCTTAGCTCGGCTCGAAATTTAACGAGCTCGAGCCGAGCCGGCTCGGCTCGTAACGAGCTCAAGCCGAGCCACGAGCCTCAAGCTATTTTTCCACCCCTGGAGACTACGGCTCTGCTCCAAAGTCTCGTGGTTTTTTATTTTTGCTTTCTTGTTTTCCAATTGATTTTTGGCTTTAGTTTCTATCAGCCAGTATTATTTATAAGCTTTATAAGATGCAGTCTAAAAAAAACAGAACATTTGGCTTTTAAATTTTGACTAAAATAATATTATAGTGGTTATTAGCTTTTCTGAGATATTTAATTAAAAAATAAAAATACCATTATATTTTTATAGATAATATGAAAGAAAAAACTATATTAAGAAAACCACCTGTTCCAACCAGTTTTTTCGTCTTCGCTGTTTGGAAAGGACCCAAGTACAGCTGAATTTGAAAGGTTCCCATGGGACCAATGCAATAAAAAGAACCACCGATCAAGCGTGTCGAGGAGGCACAGATAATCAAATCCATCACAAGCTTATCATAGTATCATACACACGAACACGGCGACCGACGTTGCTCGTGGCTCCAGAAAGGCACGACATGCAGGCCCCACAAACATCACCCGCCCATGTGACGAGAAGACACTGGGGGTGTACAGCCCAGCAAACAGCAAAAGTCACAAACTCTCTCTCCCATACAGAAGCTATGGCTAGCTAGAACATCGGCCGATCCTTAAATTTGGCCTTGCAATTTCAATTTCATCACAATGCCAGCCGGCCACCATCCAGTACAAGTGGAGCACTGCAAGTGTGCAACGCTCAAAAGTAACAATTAATCAATACAATTATTTTCTTCTTCAAGTACTAGTACTCGAACGATAATACGATCCATCCAGTCTTCTCCAGAGAAGGAAACGTCTAAGCGGGTGCTAATTAGCAGCCTCAGCATAGCCCAGAACCTCTTTCTTCACTATAACGAAGAGGCTTCTTTCTCTTGCGCAAAATATACTCTGTTTCGTTTCGTTTCTCCAATGGTAGCTTGCGGAGGAGTAGGAGGAGAAGAAGCGGCGGCAGGGTGGCTAGAACTGGCCGCCCTCGAAGGTCTGGCCGAACTGCCAGCCGGCGGGGACGGCGTTGTTGCTGGTGACGGTGCGGCCGTCGCTAGAGGTGACCCGGAAGGAAAGGCTCTGGCCGTCCAGGTACGAGTTGCTCTGCCAGTTCTGGCCCCAGTTGCGTGACATGGGCTGCCACCCGGTGCGCGAGCCCTTGATCGACACCGACTGGACGTCGCCGGCGCCGGCCACGTTGGTCACCAGAACCAGGTTGAAGTAGGAGTGGCCGTTGATGGTGAACCGGATGCCCCCCTTCTTCACGCACGGCACCCTGCGCACGGTCACATGCCACGTTCAGCACGTCAGAAGCTTTAATTTTCCATGAGCAACGGAATCGAAATCGATCGACGTCGATGAAAAGTGAGACCGTGAGAGTGAGGTGGTCGCAATGAAAGGCACAGCACATGCATGTACCCAGTGGCCTATCACCGTGCACCGCATCAAATCTGCAGGGCGTGGCCCACCTAAACTAATGGACCGAACCGATTGTGGGTCCCGCGTATCTTGAAACAAACCGACGTCGGATCGAGCCTCACCTTCTGTAGGCGACGGGCACGATGCCGGCGCGGTACTGGGCGATGTGGAGGAAGGCCGGCTCGGCCATGTCGAAGTGGGGGCGCGGCGGGTTGCACCAGCCGCCGTCGTCGCTAGGGAGGCCGTAGTTGGGCGGGCAGAAGTTGGTAGCCGTGACCGTGATCGAGCCGGGGAGGCACGACTGCCCGCCGTTGTCGCACCGCAGCTCGTAGCAGGAGCCGCACGCCGCGCCGTCGTTGAACAGCGCCGTGCTCAGCGCCGCCGTGTTCGTGCCGTAACCCTGGCTGTACAGGTTGCCGTACCCGCAAGCCCCGCCTGCAAAGCGAACCGTAAGTATTCGTCAGGTCATTTAGTTGCTGCAAGCGGTTGGTGAGCGCGCGCTAGTACGTAGTAGTATCCTGGTACTCGCTCGAAAATAATTTTGCTGTTCGTAGGTTTAGTTACTGCGGTTGCTGAACAATAACCACTATATATGGTAGGGGAAGATTCTTTTGTTATTGCTGCGAAACATCTTTCTTTTCATGAAAAACTCACTAATATGTTTTTGCTTCTACTAACATCGATCGAAGATCCATTTTTATGAAGAAAATAAGTTATCGGAGAACGAGTTATTCCACACGAACAAACTTGATCAAACAGGCGTTAAGCCAGACGCATTACATGCGCCGGGGACTCACCCATTGTGCCGGAAGCATCGCCGCCGCCGTAGAACGTGGCATGAGCGCTCTGCCATCCGCCGTACCCGCCGGCCGCGGCTTGCCGAGCGAGGAAGCAGGAGGAGAAGAGGAGGAAGAGAGCACCGGCAACGGCCATTGCTAAAGAGCTACTACCAGCTAGCCACCGGAAACGTCTGGTTGGCAGTGAGGAGCTCAGCCCTCCCAGCCAAGGTATTTATAGCCTAACTAAAAGCCCAATGCTGGTCGCGGTTGGAGGCTCGGCGCCGCGTAGCAGTAGCAGTAGTAGTAACATCTTTTTCTTCTCCCTGATTTGGTGTGAGAAAAAGGCGGAAACAAAAAAAAAAGAGAAGGAAATGGAGGCCGGCCGGGGCTCTGACGTGCCACGGAGGCCACCGGCGGTTAATACATACAAATCAGGCGCACATGCGAGTGTCCGCGGGCGCGGGCGCTCGCGTACGTAACAGGCACCAACTGCTGGTGCGCGTGTGCGGTGTGGTGCGTGGACGTGGGCGGCCGTGGGGGGGGTCCGCCGCGCCCAACTCCCCACATGCCTCTCAGCCTCTCACTAGCTGCGTATAGCTAGGACTCCCAAAAGAACTTGACTTCTGAGCCGAGCAGAGAGAGATCAGAATTCAGAGCATGCATGCCTGCCTGCATGCAGTGCACTGAGTGCAGCAGCGTGTCTTTAACTCTGTGGACCTGATGGGCGCGCGGCCGGCTGGCTCGGCGAAGAGATGTGCATCGCGGTTGTCTGGGCCGAGGGGGATCCGATCATGTTCGGTGTCGTCGTGCTCCGCCGCGCGGTGCGGCCGCGGCATGGGCTGTCTGGTCTGTCGGGTGCGTCATTGGGTAGGTTCTTTTGGTCTGATAACTTATATTTTATAGCTTAAATATTTAAATACTAACTGTTTGTGGGAGATAATACGTATAAAAAAAATAGTTGTATATGATTTTGACCGATACAGCTGACCTCAATACACTTTTCACTACAATCTTCCTATTGACCCGGTCTTAAAAATATACATTGTTTAAAAGCTAATTGCTGTAGATAGTACAAACATAAGCCAACTTTAAGTCATTTTGAACCCAGCCAATATTATCTGATATATATGATCAGTATCCATGCCGTACACGTGCTTGTCGATTCTGCCCAAATTGATTTGGGGATAAATGTGACGAGCTATGTTATTACTAAGGGGTAATAACACTAGTCAATGGATTATTATTCGTTTAGAGGGTAGAACACCATTCCAACGAATAATAAGCTTATTAGAGTGTTGCATTAGAACAAAAAATAAAGATAGTATAACTT
Organism: Dendrocalamus sinicus; assembly: GCA_036346575.1. Taxonomy (NCBI): domain Eukaryota; kingdom Viridiplantae; phylum Streptophyta; class Magnoliopsida; order Poales; family Poaceae; genus Dendrocalamus; species Dendrocalamus sinicus. The sequence continues at coordinate 29,168,071 of CM070654.1, forward strand.
TATTATAATACCATTGCCACATAGGGCTATAGTCCGAAATAGCGCTTAACAATTTCTGTCCAAATATTACAATACTTACAAAGGAACTAATTCTAACTACTAATTATATAAGACAGAGATGAGTAGATAGTTACACACTAATATACTCAAGTTCACATAACGACTCCTAGCCGCCTTCTACTCATCCCAACTTCTATGCAGGGCACCCGTCTCATTTTATACTCCAGACTGATTTCGCTTCCTTCGATATAGCAGCCCTCCGAGTAGACCTCGGCTTAACTATGTATCTCATCATCTTGACTCACCTAGGATTAATAGCAAGGGTGAGTATAAAAGTACCCCGCAAACTTATTTAACAAAATACATTGTATGCTTATAAGCTAACATTTTCTGGAACATCATTCTCATCTCATTTTTTTCTCATTCTCTTCCCGTTCTTATGACTATCAAACTATCAAAATACCCTTTCTTGACCTAGCCATCTCCTTCTATTGCAAGCAATCGTCATACTTACCACATGTAAGTACACCACTGACTTGCCACGCATCGTTAAGTCTCTCCCGTTCTGGTTCCACCGGACCACACCCCATTTGGACCGACCAAGGCACATGGTGCAACCCCACCGTTCGACCTTGTCTTCAATATTTTTCGTCTTTCTCGTGTTTTGCTTGAGTTCATCGTCTCACCCGGCATCCTCGATCGTTCTGAGCCTCGGCTTCTCCATGTACATACCTCCGATCATCACCATTAAACACAGTTGACTCCAAACGACCATATACATCCAAAGATAAAGATTTCGATTCTGGGTACAAATTTTTCGTAACTTTATCTGTGACTCAAAAACTTAAGAAGAAAAAAATTTACAGTCGAACCGATCTAACCGCTTGGTTTCAAACGGTTAGACTGCTGAGACGAAGTGGTTGGACCGCTACGCCCGAGCGGTTGAGCCGCCGAGCAACCACTCGTCGCATCAAACTGTTGAGAAACCGACGCTGGAGACCAGTCCGAGCGATTCCTCTGCTTAGAACAAGAACGAATCAATCATAGAATCACAGAATAATAGATTGAACACAGAGAGGTAGAGAGAACTCCTAGTCTTTCTTTATTGCTTTAGATTGCATCGGGGTACATAATGAGGGGGGTCTAGGTCCCTATTTATAGTCTACGGTGGGGTGCCCAATTAGATCGGGACTCGGATAGAGTCCAGTTTCCTAACACTCCCCTTGGGCACTCACCCAACATGCTCATGCCTCGTCAAAACTCCATAAAAACCAGTGGAAAAATTTGGAGAAAGAGTACATGATACATGTGATGTCTTTGCGATGCACGAATTGCCTCATTAAAAACCTTGGTTGAGAAACTTCATGAAAAACTCGTCAAGGGAAAAAGAGTACAATTCACCTAAATTCATTTAGTCTGCAAGACTTTTATTTTTGGGTACTTAATCTTCATGATCAAGATTTATTAGCGGGCTTGTGAGAATTCTCCCCGATTCGCACTTCTCTAAGTCTCATCATTCCAATTCCACGCACGCACCTTTCAAAGCTAGATGCGGGGAGTGACTTAGTGAATAAATCTGCGAGATTTTCACATGACTTAGTATGCAGTACTTTAATCTCGTCCATCTTTTGCAATTCATGTGCATAGAAGAACTTGGGGTTGATATGCTTTGTGAGATGACTCTTCACATAGCCCGTTTGCACTTGTGCAACGCAAGCGGCATTATCTTCATAGATAATTGTGGGAGTTTGCACAATGTTCATCCCACATGACTGCTGGATGTGGAGAACCATTCGGCGGAGCCAAGCGCACTCTCGTGCGACTTCATCTGATGCTATAATTTCGAGTGGTTCGTCAAGTAGCTACGGGCTTTGCTTAGACGATTTCCATGAAATTGCAGTTCCACCACACAGGAATACATAGCCTGTTTGTGACTTAGCGGTATGCGGGTCTGATAGATACCCAGCATCTGCATAGCCAATCAAGTCCAGGTCTTGATTCTTTTTGTAGAACAATCCGAGGTCCTTGCTACCTTGGAGGTTTCAGAAAAATGTCCTTTATGCCCTGCCAATGCCTTTTGGTGGGCTCTGCACTGTACCTTGCTAAGAGGTTCACGGCAAATGCAATGTCCGGTCTAGTGCAGTTTGCTAAATACATGAGTGGTCCCACTGCACTCAAGTATGGGAATTCCGGTCCCAGGACTTTCTCCCCCTCTTCCCTTGGTCGGAAAGGATCTTTTTCTTGCTGTAAAGACCTACCGATCATCGGTACTTTCGAGGGAAATGCCTTCTCAAAGCCAAACCTTTCGAGCACCTTCAGGTGTAGGTCGACTAATGTACCAAGACTCCTTCAGGATATGCTCAAGTCTGCAGCCTAAGCAAAACTTGGTTTTGCCCAAATCTTTCATTTCAAATTCGACTCCAAGTAGGAGCTTGCTTCTTTTATGTCTTCTACTGTCCCGATGATATTCAGATCATCTACGCATACAGATATTATACGAAATCCATTTTGGGATCGCCAGATAAATACACAAGGACAGTCTTCATTGTTCGTGTAGCCTTTCTTGCAGAGAAAGTCGCTTAGCGATTATACCACATTCTTCCAGATTGTTTCATCCATACAATGACTTTCTCGAGTTTCACACTGCATGATTTCTATTTGCTCTGTCTTGGTTCGGAGAGGATTCCTTCAGGACTTTCATATAAATCTCGAATCCAAGTTATCAGTAAGGTATGCAATCACAACATCCATCAATTTCATTTCTATGTTCAAGTTTACTGCCATTGAGATCAAATATTTAAAGGTAATTCCACTCATGACTTGGGAGTAGGTTTCTTCATAATCAACTTCAGGACGTTGAGTGAAACCTTGGGCTACCAGCCTTGCTTTGTATCTCACTACTTCATTTCTTTCATTTCTCTTTCGAACAAATATCCACTTGTGCCCAACAGGGTGTATGTGGGGAGGTGTGCGGCATACGGGCCCAAACACCTCTCTTTTGTTCAGAGATAGCAATTCAGTTGCTATTGCCTTCTTCCAATCTTTCCAATCTGATCTTTTCTTACATTCAGCGAGCGATGCAGGCTCGGGATCAAGATCGATGATGGTGGCAATTTTCTTTGCGAAGTAGATATCGATATTAGCTGTTGTCCTATTTAGGGACTCTCCCGTGTGCACATAATTTATAGCTATTTCTTCATGAGTTGCTTCTTCTAGAGCAATTGCTTCTGCTAGAGTTTTACCTTGCGCATCGCTTCTTTCAATTGCGGTGGCAAGTCCCTTTAGTTTTTCGGCTCCGATGTGTGCGCACACATCCATGCCGATGGGGATGTTCAGATCCGGTATGCCCTTTTTCTGAAGGTGTCATACTTGTGCCAGGTCTCAACTGACTCCCCTTCTCATTCTGGGGGACTTCAATGATCGGCTGTGATAAATCTCTCTTATCCTTTTTCACCAGGCGTCCCCGGTTACTAAGGATTCGGGGAACCGGAGTTCTTATCCTCTTTTTTATTTTTCTGAGGCCTCTGGACGAGATTAGGGATACCTTCTGCTTTATTTGGTATTTCAACCCTCTCCGGTGCAGTGCGTGCAGGCACAAGCGACTTAGTCACGCTCTTCAAATCACTAAAGTGATCAGGCAGTTGATTTGCTAGTTCTTGCAAATCGATTATCTCCTAGACTTCTCTTGTCTTCTGGACTTCTATTGTCTTATAGACTTCTTTTGTCTTCTGAACTTCTCTAGTGCGTGGGTCATCTGCATGGATTCCTCAGGCTTGTCACGTAATTTCCCGACATTCTTCATCAAGGGGTTGATTTCCTCCCCCTAATGTTGGGAAATTTTTGGTGGTGACCCTTGCGCTAGTTGCATAGGTGAATGGATGTTGTAGGCCTAAAGTCTAAGGTTGATGAGATTCGCTGCATGTAGGACTGCATGTCCCCAACATTTAGCTGGCAAATTACAATTACGCAAAAAGGGGTCGGGCAATAAATTTAATTCTCTTAATTAAAGCCTCTGCCAAACCATTCTGGGTATGGACATGCGGTACCAAGTGCTCAACTGCAATTCCCATCGCCATGCAATAATCATCAAATGCCTTTGATCTAAATTCTCCGACGTTGTCCATTCTGATGGACTTAATGTGATGATCAAGGACCACATTTCTGATGCGAATGATCTGCGGGATCAACTTTGCAAAGGCACGGTTTCTTTTGTGGATAACAAAACCCACATATGACAACTTCGAGGAAGCGTCAATGAGCACCATAAAATTCTTAAATGGCCCTTAGATGGGCTGAATGGGACCGCAAATGTCTCCCTGGATGCGTTCCAGGAATGCAGGGACTTCATCCTTCACTTTCATAGTGGAGGGTCTAGTTATTAGTTTCCCGGTGGCACATGCAGGGCACACAAAATCTTCATGATTCGGGAAATTCTTCGCATTAATATTATGCCCATGTGAGTTATTTATTATGTTTCTCATCATCCTAAGATCTGGGTGGCCTAATCTGTCATGCCAGAGACAGAAGAGTTAAGAGCTTCTAAACACTGTTTTCAAAACAGTGTACGCTGCAGGCGCTTTAATGTTGGTATAATATAGCCCAGTGAAGGAAGTTTTTCTAATATTCTTTTGCCATTCTCTTCACGCTTCATAATGAGCAGGTATTTCTTACCGTACTCTTCTCCAGTCTCAACGTGGAAACCATTTGCGCGGATATTCTTAAAACTTAGGAGAGTTCTAGTCGATTCTGGGTACAATAAGGCTTCTTCAATAACCAAAGTTGTGCCCATTATGGCTCTTCCTGAACCAATTATACATCCATCGCTTCTGGCGATTGTCGTAAGGCTACCAGTGCTCTTACAAATCGACTGAAAATACATAATCTCTCTTAAGATGGTATGCGTTGTGCAGCGCTAGCTAAGCACACTTCCTTCATAGGCGCTACACGCGTTCTAATATATGGTATTTTATTAATATGCATGAGAAGGCAATCAACACATAGATAAAATAGACCAATATCAGAACATATCATGCCATCATAAACTGAATAAATGAATGAATTCATCAAATATCATCCAACCATCACGAAAATAACAATTCTTAAGTACCATCCATGTAAATGCTAACATATTCTTCCACACAAAATAAATGACAATTAAAGTCGAAATGCATTGATGCACTATACTTCTTCTCGCTATTTTCTGGGTTGACATTCTCTTCAAGAGAAATCATGGCGTTAACTACTTCTAGGTCGAGAGGGATTATCTTGCTGTCGTGATGGTTTCAACTTCCATCGGTGCGAGCTACTGAATTCTCCCCTCACCGATGCAGTGGGCTTCATCGCCCTTGACCATCCCGCTTTGGCTTGCGGCCTTTTCTCTCGTGGAGCATCCGATTCGCCTTTACGGCGCGCTTACCCTTCCTTCCCCTTCACTCATTAAGAGCTTTTCGCACCTTGTAGCTCCCGGCGTTGGCTTCACAGCCAACGGAGCTCCCAGGTAGCTGAGTGACGTAGTTCTTACGGAGAACTTTGTCCTGAGCCTCCGCAACTTGCATCATATAAGTCAATTCGGCGTATTCCTCATAGCCATCTTGCCGATAGTTGCGTGCGGATTGTGCTATATTGGGGTGGAAGTTTTTTCTCAATTTTCTGTATTGGGGTACAAATCCTGTGCAAGGCAGAATTGTATTCCCTGACCGTCTTAGAGTCGGCAAAACCTCAGTCTGATCCACTCTCGCTCTGCTTGAGGAAGAATGGTGTACTTTAGCCTCTAAAACCGCTTCTGGAGTGCGGTCCAGAGTGCTAGCGCGCTCTTCTCCGTCATATACTCATTCTTGAGAGTGAGGTAGAGGTGGTGCCTAAGAAAATGAAGTGCCTGATCATTCTCCTCAGGTTTGGGTTGAGCGTCATTCATTCCGCCAATCCCAATAGCGTGCGAGCTTCACGGCTCCAAGCACGCCTCTCGACATCGAATGCCAACATCAGCTAGTTTTGGCCATGCTGGGCCAGCTCCTCGAACTCCCAGTTCGTGATGCTAGTCATCTAAATGTGTATAAATCTACTGCTGGTAGACATGCACGGAATAATTCACTGCGGGTAAATAAATGGTACAAAAGCTTCTCATAATGTTTCATAATTTTCTGTGCATTTTCTATAAATTTTACTGCTAATTCAGTGATTAAAAGCAATTAAAACAATTACAATTAACCAAAAACAGTAAATAAATACAGAAAATACAGAAATAATAATGACATAAATAAATAAGCTTCAAATGCTAAAAATAATGCAAAATTCGGATTCCTGAGGCCCTTTTATGCTAAAATATGAAATTTCAGCAAATCCTGCAATTCCAGGGGGTTTTACGCAAAAAATTTCAGTTCAGAGAAAAATTCGCGCAATTTTCTGATTTACAGAGAGGTTTTCTGCAAAATTCTGGACCCGCTCGTAAATTTAAGGGCTTATATGTAATTTTCGGAATTACAAAGCCTTTTATGCAAAATCAGGACCTAAATTACAATTTTAAGGGCCAATTGGTAATATTCAGAATTTATGGGGGGTTTTCTGTAATGTTGTCCTTTCCCCGACCGGTCCCCCCGTTTTTTTTCTTGCTCCCCATCCGGCCCAAATATCCGGCCCATTCCACTGGCCCATTCAGTGGCCCATCCGACTTAGTCAGTGTGTGGGGGGTAGGGTTTCCCTACCCCCATCCAATCGGTGGCGGCGGCGGCTTCAAGCCGTTCGGCCGGAGCGGGAAATAGGCGGAGCGGCGGGCCCAGCCATCTTGGCGGTGGCGCCATCGGCCGGCATGGCGTGGAGGCGGCCATGCGCGGGCGAGTCGGTCGAGGCCGGGCGGCACGGCCGCGAGCCGAGGCCGAACGGGGTGGCGGCGCGCGCATGGTGCGGGCGCAGCCGCGGCAGGGAGGCGAGGCAACGCGCCGGCCGGCGGCGGCGCAAGGCGGGTGGCGGCGTCGCCCGCCGGCCGGCGCGGACAACGGCCGGCTGTTCGGCGGCGATCTTTGGTTCGGCGGCGATTGGGTGCAGTGCAAGGCGGCTTCAAGGCGTGGATCAAGGCGGCGCGCGTGTGCGGTCAACGCGCGGGGAGGCAAGCCGGCATAGCTCCAGGCCGGCGGCGCTCATGGGGGCCAAGGCGGCTGCTGGGAGGGCCGGCGACCGGCGGTTGCCGCATACGGGCGGCGAGCGAATCCCAGGCGGCAAGAAGGCTGGCGATAGGCGGTCTTGAGGTGCGGGTGCCCGGACTCGAGCGCATGCGGGCGCGGGGAAGCCGGCGACAGTGACGGTGGTGGCGCACATGCATGCGCGAGTACGGACACAACGGCCACCGGCGATCGCATGCAGCGCGGATCGAGGCGGCCGATTGGACGCCGGAGCCGAAGCGGCCTTTCGAGCGATGTGCCGGTGGCCTTCAATGGTGCATGCGGGCGGCCCGTCTGACGGGGCGAACACCGCCAAGACCGAAGCGGCTGCGGGCTCCTCGGCCGACTCTGGCGCCGGCGGCCGCCGTCAGCAGCATGCGAAGCGGCGCGGCGGCCGGTGGCCATTTTTTTTAATGCCATGATCATGTAGGGTCAAGCAAAGAGGATGCAAATTTTAATGCAATGGCTTGAACAGAGAATAGATAATTTCTTGCGCAATGATCATGCAGAATCAAAGGAATTCATTCAAAATTTCCGTTTCCAATCTACGATGCAATCAACATCTACCCCGTTTCGCAATCCACCGATCGACATTGTGCCGGCGATTTCAGATCTGCTCGCGGTAGATTGGGGCGGATTTGCATCGTTTCTAATCTACAGTGCAATCAACATCTACCCCGTTTCGCAATCTACCGATCGGCATTGTGCCGGCGACTTCAAGTCTGCTCGCGGTAGATTAGGGCGGATTTGCACCATAGAGATTCAATCTAGAACGCAAAAAGAAAATACAGATTCAAAAGCGATCTAGAAAATTCAATCTGTGCTTCGATGATTACCTCGTTCACCGGAGCGAAGTCGTGCTGATAACGTGTTGAGAAACCGACGCTGGAGACCAGTCCGAGCGATTCCTCTGCTTAGAACAAGAACGAATCAATCACAGAATCACAGAATAATAGATTGAACACAGAGAGGTAGAGAGAAATCCTGGTCTTTCTTTATTGCTTTAGATTGCATTGGGGTACATAATGAAGGGGATCTAGGTCTCTATTTATAGTCTATGGTGGGGTGCCCAATTAGATCAGGACTCTGGATAGAGTCCAAGTTTCCTAACACAAATCTCTCTGCTGATTCTCTGCTACTCTTCAAGGTCACCTACCACCACAACAATGTGACGAGAGAACAGCATGGCAATAAGTGCTTTGACTAACACCCACGTGAGAACATAACATAAACAGTAGGCATGCATGTTAAACAGAAACCAAAATTTTTAACTAATCATGCATTCATCTGTGTATGGCAAACAAAAATCACACATGCATGATTTAACTATTCATGTAACCGACGACAAAAATGCCAAAGATCACATTTTTAAATTTCTACTCTCCAAATAGGCACAATGATTCATCACAATAATGTTTAGAAACTTCTCACATGGTGCTTTAGGCTGGTTGATGGATTTGGGTTTGGGTTGGATATGGAGGTTGAAGGAAATGGCAATGTGGTGCTGGTCCGTGGCTGGTTGTTTTGGTCTTCGCTAGAATGCTCTCTCTCCCCTCTTCTGCTTGCGTAGCTCGGCTTTATCTTTCTCCTCCTGCTCTCCCAATGCTCTCTAGACTCTAGTGTTACTACTGTGCACAGTGCGGTGAATATGGATATTTAGCTGGTTTGGCTGGGAAATGAAATTTTGTAATGGAATCAAGTTGTTTTTTTAACGCTGGATAAGAAAATTCTACGGTTGCGAGAGGTGTCGACTGGCCTCGGGTAGTCTGGTATCTCGATGAGCGAAATGTCCATTTTGATAACTAAATTAGGGTTCTGACAGCAACTAGACTTTCCTTTATTTATTTTGTTCAGGATTTTGCTCTTCTGTTATTAGTTTTCTTCGCAATTAAAATAATGTTGGTTATGCTAATTTAGTAGATATTTATGCAATTGAAATTGTAATGTAATTATTTTTATTTTGGAGATGATGGACTTGGTCGAGATTGAGATTTGTAAATTGATGTATAAATTGAAGTTGATGTAATTTGAATGATACTTGATGGAGATAAAGGATGTTAGATGGATGTAATTTGAATTGTAGAAAGGTGTAATTTGGACTATTGTATTGCTGTAATATTGACTGTTAATATTTTTATTTGATTCGAGGAACGATTGTAATTTTTGCTTGATGGATTGAATTTATTTGTTGTAACTAGACAGTAGTTATTTTTATGACTGACATGTGCTATTTGGAATCATGCTGAGATGATTTTGCATTCGAAAATTTGAAATTTGAGATGGCATGTAAATTTTTAATTGGACTAGTCTTATGATTTTTTTTTGTTCGGTCTGTTCTTATATTAAAAAATTCCATGTACAATTGCTTAATCACATGCTTAATTAATTTTCATGAGTCTTAATTAGCTGGTTAGGATGTATTAAAAATGCGGGTTCTCATAATAAATTAACTAACTACATCATCCAAAAAGCTTGCTACGTGTACATTTGGATGGTTACAGTGGGAAGCAGTGAGTATACGTGGGTGATCCTTTACCATTTTCACTTCCAATAGAGTGAAGCAAGTGGAGAACTGACAGTTGGAAGCTTGGAACCCCTGGACAATCTGATCGCTCACCTCAGTCTTGCTTTTAAGAGGTTTCGGCTTTTGATTTTTTTGTTTTTATTTTTTTAAGCCAAAAGCTATTAAGAACACATCAGTTTTTTGGTTTTTTTTGGCTTTTTCACTTTTTTCTTTGCATTGTCCGTAGAGATATAACATTATTTTAATTTTTTAATTAAACGGCTCAAAAAGTTAATAGTTGTTATAGTATAATTTTAATTAATAGCCAAGAACCACAGCTATAAACCTTTTGAGCAGCCCAATTGAGCCCTACAAAAGAGTACATTGAACCATCGAAAACAGAGAGTACTAAATCGTAGATTTGTCGGGGCACACCGCGCATCAGCACAGCACATGAAGCTAAGCCACCCCCATTACCACCCACACGGAGGGAATCATCAAGCAGACGTGAACAAGTAAACAAGCTAACACGATTACCGGGCTTCAATGATCAGTGCAGGTTTATAAGGTGTGAATAGGCAAAACCTGCCTGTGGGCACCTGCTCCATCCTGCAGTGGAAGGACTCACTCACATGGTCGCGTACTGACATGCATCGAACGTGGCATAACTGTGTAGGTGAGACCGAAACTGTATATAAATCCAACGACTTTCAAAGAAAGCTGCGATCGATCGAGCATATGCATGCATGTCCAACTAGTCCATGTTTTTCTCTTTTATTTAACTCAAGAACTCCATCTTTCACATAAGTCAGCCATTCTTTTTTCTTTATGCCAGCCGTTTGATTTTCGCTTACAAATTAAAGTCCAAGCTTGTTTTCAAGGATAACATGCATGCCACCGTCGCGGCGTCGAGCGAGCTACCAGCTGCCTACCTTCAGTTTCAGGAAAGCAACAGTTTCCCAGCTGCTGCTGGCCCCATGCCATGTTAGCTGCACATGGCCGCCCGGCCATTACGGCTGTTCTCCTGTCACTTGCCCGATCGCCTCCCACTTGGACCCGTCATACTCCGAACAGTTGCTCCATGTTGAATTGTGGTGCCCCTGCACCAACCCCCCAAGATGTAGTCGAGTATCACACCGCTACAGAAATGCAGGTCCATCACAAACCAGTATCTTGTCCTAATTTCTTAACACGGGTACACTGCTAGTTTACACTCAAAACTTGTAGCCATCTGAATTTGTCAATGTGATTCTTCTATATATTCTGAGCTAGTTATTAGATCAGTAGTTAGTTTATACAATATAATAATAATAAATATCACATCAATACATACGTATAAATAAAAAACTATAGTAGTAGTAAGCATAAATGGGCCAGATGGCCAAGGTCTTACATCATAGGCCACGGAGACTAAATACGGATGAAATCTTGCAGTGGAAAAGATACATAACAGTGGAGTCCCTTATAATATGCCCACATGTAATCAACTGGGGTACACAACCTAATACTCAGCGTCATCTTTAACCTTCGATAGATGGTGACAATTGTTCACCGGTAGATCATTTCTTGAGCACTGAATTTATATAGTTGAGCAACAATGAGCACAAAAATACTCAACAAGCCCTTATATCAGAATGCAAGTGAATATGTATATATCTGCATGCAAGGCTTAACCAAGTGAAGTTCTTATGTTTCTTTTAGCGTAAAACTAGGTGTCAAATATCATAGTAGAGCTAGTTTTTAAATCTATGACCTAACCATTTTTAACTAAAACCAAATATCCAGTTTCAATCAAGTTTATCATGAGAGCGAAATTATTTTACTTCTGCTATCTATTTCCATACCAAGGTACCAAATTTCTATACCAAGATATCATGCCTATTTTTATGATCACAAAATGAATTCCACTTTCATACCAGAATACCATATCTATAACCACTATTATCCAATAACCATTTTGTGAAAACTATGCAAGTATGGCATTTCTACACAATGCCCATGTCTGAGGGCATAACTATTTGAATAGATTTTTAACACTCTGCAGAGGTTATATAACTTTACCCACAAGATGTGATTAGCTCATAATGTCGGCTACTACACATTTCTGTGGGCGTGCGACTGAGAAAATCGTAACAAGGCCTTTACAATGCTTTGTTTCGATGCTTCCCCCACTTCAGAGTTGTAACGTCTTAGTGCTGAGAGTCTGCCATTGTTAGGGAGTCACTCGCCCTTCACGTTAAAGAAAACTACAAGGGGTAGTGACCATTATGGGCTACTCCCAGAATAATCACAACAGAAATTCACATACCAAACCACTACGCAGGAGTCCACATAGAAACTAAGAAAATTAGTTGGCCATGTCAATCCCATTCTTGACTTGTAGTTGCACAAATAGGTGAAGAAAAGAGCGACACAAGATTTGGTCCTTAATCGACTCAGACGAGACCAACCAATAAACCCATACTTGTGCAATTCCTGCACAGTTATTCCAAAATAACATGTGTAATCCCCACACAGCCAATCCAAAATGATACATGCAATTCTTGCATGCCCAATCCATTCAATATGAGCAATCCTGCACTGATCTTATACTAATCACTCGCCCGAGTCTCCACTATTTTATAAAATATTCCCTGTTTTCAGTGGTAACCCACATTCCATTCCCAATATCACGTCTCAAGTTTCACTTGGCAATGCTTGTGTTGCATTCCATTTTTCACTAATGCATTTCTAAGCATAACCATTATCTATTAAAGTTTTACCAACGGGGGAGCATTTATAATAAGTATCCTAGGGTGATATGGTAATAGTAATATCAATAATCGAGTAAGGTGATAATACATACCAACTGCATGGTATAACCAAGCATTAATATTTAACATAACATTTAATTGAATAATAATAAAAAATAAAAAATAAGCATGCACTTTGCAGTTTAAAAGCAAACTAATTGCATTCAAAAATTAGGTTCAACATGATCAATTATAAGAACTTGCCTTGCTCAATAGTGGATAGTGTTGATTCTTGATCGGTAACAACAAGGGTGTCCAAAGCGTTAAATTCTATGAACGCGCAAACATCTATATTCAATAAAAATATAAATAAATTCCAAATAAAATCTAAAAATTATGATTTTTAGTGTTGTTGGAAAGATCTTGAATTTGGACGAATTTATAAATAAAAACTAAGTCATTTGGATTTAAAATGAGTGAGAACAAGCTCTTTGAATTTTGACCCGAGAGAAAATTCCAAAAATAAGAAAATAATGATAGGTGGGATCTACCGAGATTTTCTTTTCTTTTTCAATTATTTTTCTTAAGAAAAATCTTAGCGGTTGACAGGTGGGGTCCAGACAGGTTTTAATTTCTTTTCTTTAAGGAAAACACTAGAGAATGGCAGGTGGGGCCATGGTCCATATGGACTCAGTATATGAGAAATGGAACCCACGTGTCAGAGACAGTGGTCCACGGATTAGGCCTACATGATTGTTTTTAAGGGATAGGGCCCATATGTTAGTGACACCAAACTTAAACAAGGGTTTAATTATATTTCTAATTACTCAGGCCCACATGTCACACTACATTATCTAACTAATTAATTACTGACTACCAGATTAAACTAACTAAGTACTAACTTGATCTAATTAGCTTACATGCGGAACGCACTGGTCAGTGAGAGGACACAGAGGGACATGACTGTGGCCATGGCTGAGCGCCTTAGCGAGCTTATCGGTGGCGAGGGAGGGGCAAAGGGGCTTGGAGAACCTGCAAAATGGAACAGCGGGGTCTTTGTGAAGCTGACGAAGGTAGTGGAGTTCGAAATGGGGCACAGAGGCAGCAGTGTGATGGTGATGAGTGGCAGAGAAGCTTCATCTGTGGGCGATAGTGCTCCTCGGTCTTGGGCATCTGAATTGGAGGTGCGCTTCAGTATCAAGGAAGCACAGAGATGGCGAAACTAAGGTCAAAGAGGATGGGGGCTCACCGGAGTGGTAGCTGCACCGTGGGCGACGATGGCGGTTGGACTGGGGAAAGATGATGGCGTCTGCGTATCCCTAAGAAGGGAAGCCAAAATTGGTTGAGGGGATATGATTATAGAGGTGTGGAACACTGAGTGACACGAGTGGTTTGGGGAAAAACTCACCAAGTTGGTTGAAATGCGGGGTAGAGGTTGCAGCTAGCACGATTGTAGCGAGCTTTCGAGCTCGGTTTGAGCTTGGGGAGGAAGAAGGTGGCTCGAGTGTGCTGCAAAAGGCCAGAGGTGGCAAGGGGAAGCCTCAGACGCAACTTAAATAAAGGAGAGGAGGAGGGAGGAGATGGGGACAAGAGGGTGCGGGCTCGGCATGAGATTTTGTGAGCAGTGGATGAACTTGGCACTCTAGCATTTGGCTCGACGCAATGATGGGACTAGGTCACAACGATGTGACTACCTCACGCGCCTGCTACAAAGCTCGAGGTGGAGGTTGACGCAGCACACATACTCGAGAAGCAACAAGCGAGCGAGAGAGTGTGTAAGGAAGAAAAATAGTGTCGCTACTCTCTCTCTCTCTCTCATTCGACCTAGCAGGTGGGACCAGGGGAACCCAATTGTTAGCGAGTGCACACGAGAGAGGGGGGAACTAGGCTATGGGCATGAGCAAGCGCATGAGCAGCGAGTCGGCTGGTTGGGCCATGAGAGAAGCGAGGAAAAAAGGGCGGCACGGGCCGGCTGGACCGCTGGAAGGGGAAGAGAAAGGGAGGAGAGTGGGCTAGCGGGGAGAATTCGACCTAACGTGAGAGAGGTTTAAACTTTTATCTGGGATTTCAAATTGTTTTGAATTTGAAATTTGAATTTCAAGGGGTATTTGCACACAAAAAATTTAGAGAAAAAAATCCCTAGCACCCAATTAGCTTTTGAAAAAAAATTTCAAATCCAAATTTGATCGAAATTTAAATTTTGGGAAAAGGGGTTGCCACACGAAAAGGATTTAAATATTTTTGGTGAACACACAATTAATTTTAATATTTTGCAACTTTGATTTCTGAGCCAAGGAATTTATTCAAAACCTTAAATACAAGGCAAAGGTTTTTCGAAATGCACCCAATTTTTTTTTGAAATTTATGAAAATTTAAATTTGACCCAAATTTGGGCTGTTACAAAACTCAAATGTAATAACAAATTGAAACTTTTTATAACCACTGCGCTACTCTAGTAGCTCGTTTTGTTTGGTAGTAGTAGTAGTACACTGTACAGAGCAGATATTCAGAAAGATTTTCAGAGCATGCAGAGCCACAAGCTGATTATCATTTGATAATCTGCCATTGCGAGTAGGAACAGAATAGTGTGGTGCTGTTCGTGCACACCGCAATCCATGAGGATATGATAAGGACACTCCTGGGGGAGGAAGGCAGGAGCCATGTGGGGAGACACACCGAAACAGATCGCAGGATCTTGCCCTGATGGGACTTGTAAGCTCGGCGAATCCTCAGCTCAGGTCCCTCCAAAACGGATTGAGATGAGATCTCTGTAAAATCCTCGAGGAATGAAATTAACGTCCTCCCTGTTGGATAGGGAATCTTGTGCTCGTCTGCCTCCGTATATATCTTGTTTGCCAACTCGCCAGACACAATCATGCGTTGATTCGTTACACAACTCAGGTATATATACTGCTGGTTCGCTTTCCAGAGCTGCATGCATGCCTGGTGATGGTTCATGATTGCCAAGAATATTCTTTGCTTGGACATGGAAAAATGGGTATTCTGATCCAACATACACTCGTTTATCGACATACCGGAGATAGGAAGCAACATTGTCCCAAAAACTTTGGTGAATTGAATCAATTGATGCTACCAGTGCGCAATGTTATAGCTGAAATTCATGAGATTTCTGAATTGTGCATCTGAAAATTTCATTGGTCGATCACATACGACTTCAGCATATATTTGACTGGCCGAACGGATCGATCGTGCAACACTGTCTTCATTTCTTTATGGCAAGCTGGATGGCACATAGCGTATACAGGGAAATGGGATGCCATGCCATGCATGGTCCTGAGCAATCGTACGTGCACCGGGTAATGGGTCACTGGTCTGCATGAATTGCTGACCTGTGACTGATGCAGATGGTGGACTATAACAAAACATTGCCGCATCGATCACCCCAAAAGATGTGGAATAATCGGAAGCTTTTCTGCGCTCTCCACCTCAGATCTTTTCGCATCATGATGAAAGGCACGCTCATGTGAGACCTTTCGATTGTGCTTAATTTGATTTTGTTTGTTTGTTTGTTAGCTTTTGCTTTCAGCATCACTGCATTATCTGGTAACATGGGTTTGTTAAGGTGTCCAACTAACTGAAGACCCTCGACAGAATAGATTAGAACATGGGTCCCTTAGAATATTATATTAGAGTAGATTTTGCTTGCACAAATATATTGAACCTACAAGAAACTTTGTAGACAGTAATATTTCAGAAATGCACTCCTTTATAAAGGTATAAAGGACTTGATGCGTTTGCAAACTTAGAGGTGCAACTCAAGATTACCTATGCCAGAACAGGGGGAAATTTCACAATATTCAGTTATGCTTTTATCATAAGCCTAGATAATGAACAACAACTAATTGTGACTCTAGTTCGTCGCTTATCTCATAGAAAATACAGAATGGCCACTAGCCTGATTAGCAACAGTCCAGCACTCCAGCGGTCCAGCCCAAATTGTAAACGTATTATCGAAAAAAAAAACAAGAACTGCGCCACTTAGATCATTCAGCCCATAAGGCCCCCAATGACAGCCCATTTCATCTCTTCTTCTGAGAGAGGGGGTCAATGGGTCATGTACAGTATTGATGTTGATCTTAGCAAACAGGCACCACATACTTCCACAGACATGCATATCAGCATACGCAAAACTGTTGGCTGTTTCCATCTTTCATATTGGTCCACTGAAGAGAGAGTCTTCACTGTTCAATGTCGAGTTTACTAGTCGAGTGCTCCTATCGGCCAGGTTCGACTAAACAAAACTCTTCCAAATATATCTGACTAGGAATAGACCGCACCGATGCATCAGTCCAGAAAAGGACTGCTTTTGGCAGCGACCCAAGCCGAAACCATTCAGGATCGCTAGAGATAACATCACCCATCCCACCAAGTCCAAAACATTCCGTTGTTCCAAGTAGTGTTCAGACTTTCCAATGCATGTCTGATATGATGTGTTCATAGTCCATATCATCCATACACGCTGCACTACAAGTCCAACCACATAGAAAGAAGAGAGAAAATTAGTATCTTATCATTGCGTTCACGGTCGAGTGTTGTTGACAACGTCCTGCACCTTCTCACTAGTAAGTCTACGCGGTGCATGCTTTTCCCTTCCCCGTCTTCCACGGCACAAGCAAACGCATTTACAACCACCGTTCATACTTTGCAATGCACGTGTCCAGACTACCATACTGCACCACTAACACATGGAATGGAAAGAGCAAACAAAATCAGTATCATACATCCGTATTGTTTACATACATGGCGCTGTAGTTTTTTTTTTCAAATTTAGTCTCTGGACATATGTTTTTTCAAATCTAGCTCATCCCTGACTTGGCAGGCGCAACAGGCGACACGTGCCTTCTGTCGCAGCACCGGAGCTTGGTAGGATCGGACAAGCGCGACAGGCGAGTGGAAGCCAGCAGGGCCCACTGGCCTACAGAGCTCCCTTGACTCGGCAGGGCATGCCGAGCATCCCTGGCTCAGCAGCGTCTACCGCAGGCTGGGTGTCCCATAACTAGCTGAATACTCGTGTTGTGCTCCATCGCCCTCCGGCAAAGGGGGTCCAACGTTGGGCTACCTCTATGACGAAGACGGAAGTAGAGTAGCGTCAGTGCAAATGACCTGCACGAAGGCAACATGTATGAAGAACAACAAAACTATGGTATCATGTTGATTGCAGAAAAATTTGAAATTGGCAAACCCGAATAGTTCGCTGTGTGAATGAGGAACACTCGAGGCTAGGACAATACGTCGAAGAGCTAGGATATACAGGCGAAGCTATGGATGGACGATAGTGCGGCTCATCGCCCCCCCGGATAAATACATCGCTAGGACAATTGCAACTGATGGCCTCCAGTGTGTATTTAGCGTCCTCGTACATATTGCGGACGGACGCTAGGAGGCATTCCATGGTGCTTGAACATTCGCGGTGCAGTGCGACACCACCCTCGGATATGATACGATGAAGCCGATCATACTGCAATGAATGATGAAATAGATTAATCATGTATGCATGATCAATATAGTACAAATACGAACTATAAATCTTTTACCGTCACGTCATATCGTGCCGCACGGTGTCTGTCCGGATATAGTGCCAGCCTATTGGCGTGCATGGCCTCCGACTGGTCTATAGAGGGGGTCCTGTTAGTCTGCAACAAGTGCGCGGCACGTACCACCACAAGTACGTGGGGGTATGTGTCTAGGTTGTACGGCCGTCACTCCTGCTCAACCTAGGTCCTTGCTAGCTGCTCCTAGGCCGTGGTCCATGGCAACTATGTCACCCTCCAGCTATCGCTCTTTTGTCCCTTCTTCATTTGCCTGCGAAAAAGAGCATGGTACGCAAAACATGTTTGAGTACGAAAATAAAGATGAAACAAATTGTATGTGACATAGGAGTTAAAGCAATGGACTATACAAAAAGAGAAAACAAAATAATTTTACTTATAGATGAATGGGTCTGGGTAGTGGTCGACACAGTGCTGGTGGCACAAACTGGTGAAGTCTAAATTATCACATGACTTGTTTGGAGGCGTAGGGCTCTACCATATGAGAGAAGATGAGGTGGCAAGTCGTAAGCCAGTAGTCTATGTCCTACTAGCATTGCTTTGACAAGCCAAAAGGCGCAGTCTTAGAAATGTACTGTGTGGTCAACACTGTCTATATGATGCTGTCCTCGTACAAGGCCTCAAATGCGTTGTGGAACTCTGGGCACGCTCGTCGTGGTCCCTCCTTGGACCATCCTAACTCGCTAGCAATCCAATGAGTACCCATGGTTAGTCTGTCCACCGAGTCCTCACCATAGCCATGATCATATAACCTTGCCTCCAACTGATATGGTGCACGTGCACTCGAAAATATGGCCGACCAACAGGGAAGTGCTCCCACGACCACAACTGCAACAAGATGTAGCAGCCGTCGCACATGAGTTAGTTAGGCCGGCTCTTTACCCATTTTCTTTACGAGGGGCCATGAGGTTTAGTCCGGGCCGGACCGGACCGACCCCGTTGCATCCCTGGCCTGATCAGTGATCACCTCCTGCATATATATTCTGCCTTCTCACTTGGCTCCACACGCGCTCGTTAATCTTGGCCACGCTTTGCACGAGATCACTGCGAGAGCCGGGATGAGCAGCACGCTCGCGTCGGCGCTGCTCCTGCTGGTGCTCGCGACGCCGCCGCCGCGAACGGTGGTCGTGGCGCGCGCCGCGCTGTCTTGCTCGACCGTGTACAACACGCTGATGGCGTGCCTCGGGTACGTGCAGTCGGGCGGGGTGGTGCCGCGGCGTGCTGCACGGGGATCCAGAGGCTCGTGTCGGCCGCGCGCACCACGCCCGATCGCCGCGCCGTCTGCACCTGCCTCAAGAACGTGGCCGCCGGCGCCGCGGGCGGGCCGTACATCAGCCGCGCCGCGGGGCTGCCCGGCAGGTGCGGCGTCCCGCTGCCCTTCAAGATCAGCCCCAACGTCAACTGCAACTCGTACGTGAAGCAAAATCCAGACTTCTCCGTGCTTTTCGAGCTATAATTTGCGTGAAATTTCGCAAGGTTTCGAGACCTTTAAACGTGACGAATTTGCGCAGGATAAATTGAGGAGCACTCTCAGCTCTCACGCGTGTGAATTCGTGACGAGGAGAAGGGAGCCCGTGGGATGTTGTTTCTACTACTTGTTCGAACATAAACGTGAAGCTGATGAATTGTTTCTACTGTACGTACACTACGATTGTATTTTGTGTTGGATTATGTGGGCTAAGCCCATATAATAAGAATAATTCCTATTAAATCTCAAAGGCCTACTCATGCAAAGGAGGCATGTATACGACCTTTAGTACCATATTGCTAGTTCTAGGAGAGGAAGATTACCTTAAAAGGGATGGTGCACTCCTAGCCACTTAAGGCATGTGTGGGAGAGAACTAGAGGATAACACGCGTGCGCTCGCTCGCCTCGCCTCGCCGGGCGGGGCGGGGGCACGGCACCTGCGTGAATGGTCCGCCAAAATCGGCTCCAGGTGCTTGTGCAGACGCGGCTTCCTTTTGCAGTTTTATTTTGCTGTTTTGAGTGGCGGTGAATCCGGATCGGTTACGCGTGACTAATCCGTTTCGGTTACGAGTTATGAAGAACGTCGGCGTCTTGATCACGCGTCTGTTTTTCTATAAATACGAGTCGCCGCCTCCATACAAAGAAATGCGAAAATCAATCTAGGGTTTTGCCTCCTCCATCCTTTGTGCTGCACCGTCCCGTAGTCTACTCCGTCCCGTCCGCGGCGTGCACATCGTTCGGAGAGCGAGTCTCGGAACCGTCGCCTTGAAGTCCTGCACCGAGAGAGGCGAATAAGGTTTTGGGAAGCGCTCGTGCGGCCGCTCGCTAGCTCGCTCGTCTTCCTCGTCGTTCGGCTTGGCGAATCGTCATCGACCGTGTCATCCTCACCGTACTGCGGCGTCTACATCGGCAAACCGATCGAACAGAATCATCGATGCATGCGGTCATGTTCTCCGTATTAGATCTGTTCATGTACAGTTTCATGGTTTACATGTCTAGATCTTTTATGTCTGTGATGATTCTGTTATTTTACGTGCATGGTGTCATGATTTATTTATGGAATAAATTGAACCTACATATGCTTATATTTTCAACAATTTGGGCGGGCCCTGCAGGTGTATACTGTACGTTGCGGTGAGAAGAGACTGAATAATCAAATGTGTGCTTCAATTGTTGTACTATGTAGTTGGCACTGTTTGATGCGGGAGAGCCATTCGTTCCTCGCTAAATAAAAGCTACGTTTACAATTGCGACCATGTGATTATCTCAACGGGGTTCCTATTTCAGCATGCTGAAGAATATTTTGAATACATCTCTACCACTATAAAACCACCAGTTGTAAACTTTTCTATAGCTACCCCAACAAATATCCCCCGCAGTCAAGACCTCTCCTAGATGCCCCAAACCAACTGTTCCCAGAACCAGCGAACCTTTGAAACGAAGGGACGATATCCACTGTAGCCTCTCCTTTCTCTTACTCACTCAAATCCAATGGCCCAGATTATTTGGATCATACCTCGTCACGCACCCCGCGCGAGGCGCGACTCCCCCCGACGCCCTCACCCCGCGCGAGGCGCAACCTCCCACCTTCTCCCCCGTCTCCCCACGTTCTCCTCCTCTCCTCCCGTTCTCCGCGCCGCCTCCTCCCCTCCCTCATCCGCCGCGCCGCCGCCACCTCCTCCCCCGCTCCTCCGCTCCGCCGCCGCCTCCTCCCCCGCTCCTCCGCTCCGCCAACGCCTCCTCCCGCCACCCCTCGCTCGTGCCGCCTCCTCCCCACCCGCGCCGCCGGCTCCTCCTCCCCCCACTCCTCCGCTCCGCCTCCTCTTCCCCCGCTCCTCCACTCCGCCGCCGCCTCCTCCTCCCCCACTCCTCTGCTCTGCCCTCGCCTCCTCCTCCTCTCCTCCGCTCCGTCGCCGCCTCCTCCTCGCTCCTCTCGCCGCCGCCTTCTCCTCCTCCCCCGACGGCGCCACTGCGAAGCCCGGATCTGTCGAGAGCGCGCCGCCAGAGGCTGCGCCGGCCAAAGACCGGGAGCTGAAGCCGGTGAGTTTCATCTAACACGTACCTTGCCTCTCTAGGGTTGAGTTCACCTTTTGATTCGGTTTCATTTGCTCGCTCTCGCTCCCCATGGATTAGATGCTCCCATGGTCCAAGCTCGTGTGCGATCTAGAGAGAATGATCTTATAAAAGAGCAGAGCGAGAGAGAGAGAGAGTCGTAGCGCAAGCAGACAAAGACAGAGCTCGAGCCCGGGAGAATTGGGGACACGAGCAATCGGTCGGGGATGAGGATTCTGAAGGTGACGACGAGGAGGCGGCGGTGTTGGTGCCGCCGCAGCACCTCGTCTTCGCCTACTACATCACTGGCCACGGCTTCGGCCACGCCACCTGCGCCCTCGAGGTCCCTCTCGCCTCCGATCGGTTCCTCTCCCCCCTCTCCTTTCCTCGTGGTCTCTGGGCACAAATTGATGTTCTGGCCAATTTGACCGGCTGCTTTTGCAGGTGGTGAGGCACCTGATCGCCGCTGGGCACGACGTGCACGTGGTCACCGGCAGAGGAGGGGTGGCCGCGGGCGACATCGCGCACCGGATCACCGACGAGGCGGACGCCGTATACTCTGTGCTCAATGTGAGGTTCCTGGAGCCTTAAATTCTTCTTTGGTTTGTTGTGAATTGACTCGTGTGAGTTGAGAAATAGTCGTTTGTGGAAATGTCTGCATTAGGTTGTAGTATGTTGCTGGATGGATGTAAGTTTGATGAAATGTAGGTTAGCTGTTTGTGGAAATGCCCGCTCCGTAGTCAGTATAAATGTTGATTAGATGTGGCCTTACCTATACTCTCTCTTTTTGTCAAAATTTCTTTGTACATACTTGATAGGCCTATAGACATGGAGTAATGGATCCTGTTTACTGGCTTCTGGGCTTAGGAGCAGGGGTTCCTGTTGGCCCAAGAAATGATTGCACCAATGATTGGTATACTGCCAGGAATGGATTCTGATTACTAATTTTGATGCAGACAATTGTGCCGACAAGCTTGCAGTTGATAGCAATGGGTACTCAGATGGTGGCGATAAATCCCTGCTCTCACTTGTTTGTAGCAATGGTAACCAAGCTCCCGATTTATCTTTGTTTCGTAGTCATTTACATGTATCTTGTTTAATTGTCTCTCTACATTACTTGCATAGGTAATTCCATGCATGTGCCTTGTCATTGCAAGTCTTGGTAGAAGACTCACAAATATCAGGAGGCGCATCTTAGCCTCGCCATGCTCGCAGCCTATCTCAGTGATGTATGGTTTAGTAGCACTTATAAGTTCATGTATACCTACCATGTACAGCCATGCAGGGATTGTTGTTTACATGAATGCCCTTTTTAGGTGCTTCCATCGATGCTCACTGTGAAGGCAAACAATGGGGAGTACAAGGAGATATTGAGATTTCAAAAGTTAGCTCATGATGATCTGAAGAATAATTTGGGTAAGAAGAAGATGAAGGCTCTCATACCTCAGGTTGTTCGAACAACATACATCGGAGTTCTGGTAGTGCTCTGTGCTGGTTCAATAGCAGTTTCAGGCGCCACCTTTGATGCCGAGGGCTTTCTATCTTTCCTGACAGCACTTGCTCTTGTTATTGAGCCTATTCAGGTATCTCCATTAAACATTTACTTTATTTAATTTCTTACCATATGTGTTGTATTGCCATTTTTTTTGCTTGTATGACAAGTATTGTTACCATATACCGTGGATTGCAAAAGTGGATGAATAAATCTGAAATGTGTTTTTTGGACACAGATTGATAGTGTTCCTGGAATTTGTCCCCTTCTTGATTGTAGCAAGTTAATTTCTAATTTAATCACTATGGGCTTAAGATCAGATGAACAAAAATGAAATTTGTAAATGCTTATCAAGATAAACATCTTTCGTTTTAGGTAATGGAACGAGAACTACATCTAGGTTTTTTCTATTTGAAGCTGAAACCAAGCTATTTTATCATAATTGTTTGCTGCAGGAAGACTTATAATTTTGGTCATCGCTGTTGTAATTTTTGAGGATTTTGCTGGTGTATAGACTTTTGTTTCCTCACATGATTCTAGGAGAAACTGGAAGGGTCACAAAAGAGTTACCAGAAGAGTCACATTCAAGGACTGTAGTTCATTATCACTATTTCCTCCATTGATGGAAATGTTTGCAATTCCCTTAGTAGAGCCAGAACAATCTGCTTACAACATTGTCAGCCAGAATAATTAAGTGTTTACACAGGTGAGAATGTGAGGCGGTTTGTTATGATTAGTGATACAGTGGGTATTAGAATTGAGGATCAGTCAATCAGGTAACAAAAGTAATAACCAGGCATGCAAACTGCATATCCCTAATCATAGCTTGCATAAAGGATTAATTGTTACACAAGCACGAAACATTCACAAAGTTGTTATGTCCATATAATGGATTTCAGTCAGATAGTTGGATCTTGATTACACATTGCTTATCATATAGAAGAAAGAGTGCTTCAAACAAACACAATTTAATCCACAAATAGAAAAAGACAGATGGTTACTTGTTCAGTCATTCTTTTTGTTCATCTCCAACATGGAGTTGTTTTTTATGACTTGTTGTCATGAAAGACAGCATTTAGACTTCATGAGGGTTAAAGAGTTCATGTAGCTATCTGCAAAGAACTCACATGGACTTAATATGTAGCAGTGGCTTATTTTTGCATGGATTATTGTTAGAAATATTTACTGAATATAGTGCAAATAGGAGCCACGCCTGTCACAATCGATACTTGATTTTTACCTAGAAACCGTTTTTCTTTTGATTTTTTAATTGGTTGTCTGCATCTGCATGTGTCCATATTGCATCATGTAAGAAGTATAACAAATTCGAAGCTATTTGAAGTGTAATAAGAGGAAAATAATTTTATACATCCTTTGTGTTACAAAGGAGGAGAAATAGAGTATCGTTTACATGCTGATATGATATTGTAGATCTCTCCTACTATATTCTTTAAAACCGCAGATGCAGAAGTTGTCTTTTTGCTCCTTTTCGACGTGATATAAAATGACTGCTAGCAATTGTAGGTTTAGGATATGGAAGCTGCAATCTGTAAGTCTATTATTATCACTTAGAGTAACATTAGACTTTTTCTTTTCCTTTGGATGTGCAGCGATTTATTTTCTTTGAGTTGTAGTGGTTGGTTTTTACTAAATGTGTAGAAACTGATTTTTTGCTAAATATCTACAAATTGACAGGATCTGTTGTTTGCATGTATTTATGTGGCATTTTTTAAATTTACATACTTTGGCCAAAGACCAGTATGGGGTTCTATTTATTATATGTGCACCTTAATTTCTTTACTAAAGAGATAAATAAACAATTGTAGGCTTTGAAGCGTAAGATGCCGCCACAAGATAAGAGTGAATCGAACAACAGCCCGGATCTTACATCAGATATGGATGCTAGGTTCATTGAGTCCATTATATTTGACAAAACACTCTACTGTGTATGAAATTCTTTGCGAGAAAGACTATTGCCGATATGATTACGAAGCAGGTAGTCCCTTCGTTTTTTTCTCTCGTTTTGTTGTTCATCCAAATTGTATATCTGGGTCATCCACAATATCTATCTGTTTTTCTTTTGAAAATTCTAACTAGAGTATGATCAATGCATGTGAAATTCGTTGTTTTACTAATCTTGCTCTCCATGGATCACTACCCTGACAGTTCCTTGCATGTATGATTAGGGTGTGAATCTGATCTCTATTATATTGATTTATGCCAAGCGACTACCATTGGTCTCTACTACTTTAGGGTCTTTCCCTCTTTTGTGTGGATTATTTTCGCTTGTTTCTTCTCGAAGGCCAATACGTTATATCTTTGAATTGATCTCCTGGGAAGTGTCGTTTCTTTATGTGGTTAGTCGCCGGGACAGGTGTTGGGCGGCGATCGGCTTGCAAGGCGTGGTCTCCCCATCCTCCAAGCTGCCCACATTGTGATCAAGTTGTTGAAAGCATTAACCACTGCTGCTTGTCCCGTGTCTTTGCCCGAATTCTGGTTCTCTCTTCTGCGAAATGTTGGGTTGCAGCATCTTTGTCCGCAGCAAAATGAGGAGTCTTTTGATGGCTGGTGGGATAGGATTTCCAAGGAGGTTGTTGATGTTATGCGGAAGGGGCTCAATTCCCTCGTGATCTTGGGCGCCTGGACTTCGTGGAATCACCGCAATAAGCGTGTCTTTGATGGTGCAAATATGTACTCTGATTGTTCGTTTTATTTTTTACAAATTTTATCTTGTTTTGTATTTACCGTAGCGTTAGCACGGGCACACTATACAATATATGAGACGTGAATCTTAATGAATCTGATTGTTCGTTTTATTTTTTACAAATTTTATCTTGTTTTATATTTTACCGTAGCGTTAGTACGGGCACTATACTAGTCGAATGAAGGATACGAGTGTGCACTATACTGAACTTCTGAAGTAGTGATAGTGATACGAGGTTGGAGCGGAGAAATAGCCATAAGTTTTATTAGAAACCACGTATACTCGATTTTGCTAAAACACGAAATTCTGGGTTTACGAAAAAAAACAAGCTCCTTTTCCGCAGGATTTTTAGATCATCCAAACAACGCTTTCCTAGAATTGGGGGAAAGAGTGGTCGCAAAGAAGAATGTTAGGAACCGGCTAGTGTATTTTAGCTTGTTTGCAATTTTCAGGGAAGTAAAGCTAGTCCTGGTCCCTTTTTCCTTAAGAATTTGTATCTCATGTGTGTGTTGTTGCAATGCGGGAAAAAGTTGTTCGTGGTACATAAGCTCGGTTCATGTTATCTGATAAGTTTGGCTAATCCTGGGGTTGTGTTATACAACTTTCTGCTCCTCCAATCCATCCATACCTCTAGTACCATGCCGTGCATGTCAACCGGATGGGTGAGCCACTCCCACAAGCCTGATATGTTTAGGGTGTGTATTTGTTTGTATCAAGGGTGGCTCGCACCAGCGCACGCAATTTTCCATCCGTTTGGTTGCCTGTACCAAGTATCGATCCAGGTTGAGCTCGAGCAAGATTCCCTCCTTAGCCTGGCCAGAGGGAAACGCAGATGGTGAGCTTCTCTGCCCTCGGGGTGCATCCACACCATCTCTTGTATCCGGGTATCCATCCTCTCCCTCCTAATGTATCATCAAAATATCTTAGATCAAGTCACATGGTCTAACAGAATGACATGTGAATTGTTAAGACTTCAATCCGACTATGGCGGTTGGCCACTAGCAGCGTTCTGAACTTAACCGCGAGCTAGCTAGGTGTTCTTGCTGTTTGTGGTTGGCATGTAGTACTACCACATGGCAGTGGATATATTCCGTCCCCATCTGCCAGTTTCCAAGTTCCTACACCATGACAACATGGATATATCCTTGTGAGTCCACGCAGAAAATGGCAATTGATCTTTTTTTGAACACGTAAAACCATTGCATGCGACTATACTTACATGTGCTTGTTTAGCTGTTCTCTGTTCCCGATGTGTTCAACGTGGAGTATTAGTAACTCATGCAGCGATTGGAGCAACCAACAGTAAACATGTCTCTGCTTGGCTGTAAGCGCAAGCAGAGATCTAGTAATTAACACAACGATGTTCGAAACACATTTGACTAATCGCATAGGCTGGAGTTTGAGTTGAGCCCTCTTCCCACCTAATGCTGCTTTATTTACACACTGATGCACGCGTCATGTGAGCATTCATAATTGAACACGGTTCAATGTTTGTGATAGGCCCTATCTATTACCTTATGAGTTACGAGAGGGAGTTGATGTGACCACTTTGTATATTATTATATCATACTTTGTTCATCACAATAACATAATGATCTTGAATTTATGAATGCATACTATATACTCCACGTTCATTAGGTAAGCACTCTGCATCCTGTAAAAGGATCTATCCAAGCTTTCACCTGACGTAGTTGGTTGATTGGTTCTTACAGAAATAGAAGATTAAAAAAAACAGGTAACATCGATTTAACATGAAAAATTATTACAAAAAAACCATAAATGCACGAAGACGAAATTCATTATATAAGAAGAGATTATAAGTATATAGAACTTCACTGTATCTTAACCGTGCAACTATAGGAATATATGTGTGTGTGTCTGTGTGTTAGGAAACAAGAGTTCCAAACGGAGAAGAAAATTAAATCAGAGTCTGATACGCCAGCTATTGCCATGGCTGACACAACTTGACACATGCACCGCTCGGAGCCAAGCCTGACGTAGTGTCCGACATGAACACGATGACAAATTCAGATCTCACATTTTAACGATCTTCACCTTGAGACAAATTCGCTTATGTAAAATATTCACTTTCAAACAGCAAAACTCCGGATAGTATCATGCTAGCTGCCATCAGGGTGTCATCAATTTTCTAAAACTGAATGTTGTCAAAGCTTCCATAATGATTGCACAAACCATTCGAATTGCAACATATCCTAAGGGCATTCCCAATTGTGACACTACATAACAATATCTATAGATTACCACCTTATATACACATCAGACTAGACATCATCCTCCAATGCACAATATTTATCATTAATCAATATTGTAATTTAATATTTATTTTCAATTCTCTCCCAAATGCACCATTTAATATAGTGGCACACCTTTGTAATGTGGTATACATCACTTTCCTCCCCAATGGATGTCTTACCTAATATATTTGTATTGGATTGCGTTCTTAAACAATGTCTTGCATGAGATATTGTTTTCCTCTCTCCCTTCATTAATTTTTCATCTACCTCAGCATTAATCCTACATGACATACTAATTAATGCTATAGACACTACTTACAAAACACCATTAGGAGTGCCCTAAAGGTGAACAGGGGAACTCTCTCTAAAACGACAGCACAAGGACTGCTTACCGCTAACCTCTGCTCCGTTTTTTTGTTGTTGCAGTTGGTTTTCCAGCCAATTCACACATGAACAGAATTCGTACATGGACAGAATTCCAAGATAGGAGCCGGTCCAATCAGTTCTTGATTTGAACGGTTGCCGGTTGCTCCTCGCGGTTGCTCCTCTCGCTAGAATAAGGTGACCAATTTCGAGGTAGCAGCAATTACAGAACAACTTTGAGGCAGTAACAACTTCTCACCGCAATAGCTTCCGAAGTTCGAGGTAGCAACAATTGCAGAACAACGTCAAGACAGCAACAACTTCTCACCATAATAGCTCCCAAAGTGTGAGATGACTTGTTTCAGTGGTAGATGGTGGCTGCTCCTAATGAGAGAGCCTAGGTGCCATCGGGATGCTGAAAGATGCCGTGCAAACGCTGAGACTTGAGTGCCGCGCCATGGCCACCCTTATCCGTGTGGTGGTCGCCCAGGAGTCTCCTCCTTTTGGAATAGCAGCTTTGATCTAGAACCTAAGACTTTGATACTATTTGTTATAAAACGCACAACAGAAAAATAGAAAATCAAAAGAATATAAGATACGGATTTATGTGGAAAAACCTTGTGGGAAAATTATGGACTCACGAAGATGGAATTCACTATATAAGGAAAGATTACAAGCACGAGGAAGTTCAGCGTATGTCAACTATAGACTATAGAGGTACGTATATAAGCTATGAAACAATAGTCCTTAACGTACATATGCTATGAAACAATAGTCCTTAACAGAGAAGGAAACATAATAAGAGTCTGATGTGGCAGCCGTTGCCATGTTTGATACAGCTTGGCACATACATCGCTCGACGTCACGTCTAACGAGTATCTAGCTTAGACACGATGACAAATTTGGATCCCACTTTAATAGTTCCCAACTCAGTGGTATTGATCGTATTTAATAGTGGCCACTTGGGTGGATGATCCAAACACAGATCCAGATTAACTCCACGCAGGGGAGTTGACTCGAGAGGATCTGAACCTGGCAGGTTATATCCTCTTGCTTCGCGCATCAGCATCGGCATAAAATGGAGTTACGCGATGCTTAGTTTGTGGATGGTTTAGAGTACTCTGCTCAAATGAAATCACTGCAGTTATCCATGTTCATCACATCACCAGTTGCAACAATATAGGAACAAATTGACCCCTCACATCTAATGATCTATCGTGTCCTGTAAAGGAACCGTGCTATTGGAACAGAGCAATCTTGTCGTCGAAGTTGACGAATTTGACAATGTCATCGAACGAGCTCTCGCCGAAGCAATCCCAGTCCAAGCAACCGGGCAAGGGCTCCAGTACCGGAGAGGCACAAGAAACGTCGGCCGACGAACTCGGCTCCGCCTGCGCCGGCAGTGATTCCACTTTGCACATCTTTGCTCGCGGCTGATTCGCCACTGCCGGCAAGCACACGGCCTGCGACGAGCCCGAGGTCTCGCTCCGGACATCATCGTCGGAGGAGGAGAGCCAAGGCGAGCCGCCGCTGCTCGTGGTGGCCGACCCGAAGTTGATGACGAACGGCTGCATCTTTCCGTCGTCGCCCACGGCGACGGCGTCCCGGCAGCAGGTGTGCTCGCCGAAGTAGGTGATGACGTAGAGGGAGGAGTCGTCCTCCGACTGCTGGACCTGCCTCGTCGCCCTGCAGCCGCTGTCGTACTTGTATGTGCACCTGAAATACAGCCTGCGCGCAGCATGCAAGATCAAACGCTAAGTCGCTCTTGCTCACATGTTGAATTTAGCGCGGAATTGTGCAAACAAACGCACTTAATTACCTCGGGTACTTGCTGTTCTGGATGTCCTTCTGCCCGTACTTCCTCCATATGAAGCCGTCCTCCGCCGTCCACTTCTTCTCCACTCGTGCCGGCGTCTCTCCGCCGCTCCCGCGCGCCCTGCGGTTTGCAAAAAAAAAAAAAAACGATCTTGTTGAGTCGTTGTTCGCCTGTAAATGTAACGGCGACGCAATGGAGAGAGACTCATGCATGCGCATTAGTTTGTTTGTACTTGCCTTCTTTTAGGCGGCCTCGTCTGAGTGGTTGCGCAGCCGGGCGCCGATGACTTGCGCTTCCTGCCGGCACCCGCATCGGCTGATAACTCGGCTGCGCTCACGTCCACGCCCACGGCGCCGCTAGTGCCGTGGAGAGCGGCGAGCGCGCGGTCACAGCAGCGGAGGATCTGCGAGGCGAGCTCCTGGAGGCCGCCGTGCGCGGGCGGGGACGCGCCCTGGAGCAGGGCCTCGAGGACGGCCGCGGACTGCCGCCCCTGCGCGATCAGCTCGGACACCATGGAGGCTGGACCAGTGCTAGTGGCAAGCGCCATGTCTCTACGTACTTCGAGCACAACTGATTGCTCTCGTGTGGTAGCTAGCTAGCTAAGCTTGGCCGAGGAGGTCCCGAAAGGTTGTGTATTTATACGACGAGTGAGCCAGGCTAACCGCGGCCAATCAGTGCAATTTACCCACGTGCTGCTAGCTTCACGTGGCTTAAATGGGTGGAATCTTTTGATCGGATGGTTTATGATTTATGATTTAAATATTTAAATTCTGGTTATTCGTAAGAGGTAGTACATATAAGAAAATAGTCGCATATAATTTTGGTCGGTACAGCTGAACTCAGTACACTTTTTATTATAATATTTCTATTGACCTTGCCTTAAAATATGCACCGTTTAAAAGCTAATTACTGTAGACAGTATAAACATAAGCTGTCTTTAACCTAAACCGAACCCACCCAATAATTACGAGCAGCGCGTCGAATCAAGAGGCATGTGTCTGTCCCTTGAGATTATTTTTAAGGCCCCGCTCGTTTCGACTTCAGCTTCTGGTTTCTGACTTATTTTCACTATTCATGAAATTGTCTTTTTCTGAACTTTTGGCTTTTTTTGAGCTTTTTTGCCGGTTCTTTTTTTCCCTGTATTCGTTTGCGTTGTCCGTGATGTGCTAGCATATTTTTCTATTTTTAATTTTTTTAAATTTAATTATGTCAAATAAGCCACATTCAGCTACAGTGAAATTTCAGCCGCTACAGTGCAATTTCAGCCATAAGCCACATCTTTTCAGCCCAACCGAGTGGGACCTTAATAGTAAATTATCTAAAGTAACACTAAATATAATATCTCTAACAGTAAATTATTCCTTTAATTATTTTATAATATTTTCATCATAACTGTCTGACACATTCTCACTATTTGCGCTAGCTTATGAACTCAAGAGATAACATATTATCTCTCCTCATCTACTCTTACCTTATATACGATTTTACTTATTTAATATAGTTAAGAGATAGCTGAGCTAATATTATAAGAGATGCCCTAATTTTCAGCAGTGTTCCATTCGGTCACTTTGGCTATCTGCCGCCATGTTGGCGCATTGCTTAGCTAACAAGTGAGTTTTTTAAGGGGACCATCCGGTCGAGTGTTAACCTTTAAAGGTCTCGCTCTTTTAGCTTATGACTTATGATTTATAGTTTCTCTTGAATAAATAAATAAGATAGTTTCTTCATCGTCGTTTCGAAGTGGCTTATCACAACAACCTTTTCAAAACAGATTATTGGCATTTGATTTGTCTATGTAAGTGCTCACGCTAAAAATAAAAGTTATCAGCCGTAGAAAAAAAAATGCACCTAAGAGTTAAAGAGCTGTACAGCCACGCAATTGCACTGAATTTAGATAGTTATAAGTTATAACTAGCCAAAAGATTATTACACTTGCAAGCATATATACAAAGTACAGATCCTAATCAGTCAAGACTGTACAGCTAGTTCAATCACAATTATAGAGATCAGAGGCACATCCACGCAAACCTATCAGGTGTTATGTTTCCATCAGAATGTCTCATGCTGGCCGCTTCAAGCAGTTGAAGGAATTACTAATTAAATTAAGCCTATCCATCGTCCGGAACAGAAGTTGACTTGATCCATCGCTGACATTAGCAAAACTGGATGCTAGTTCACATTTTCTCCCAAGTACTTTCTTTCTTTTTCTTTTGAGAGTACTAATATATATTTTGCATGATGTAACATTTATACACGGGAGAGATTCTAGTTTTTCCCCAAACTTTTGGTTGTAGTCACTAGATTCATGTTCATACGAATGCAATTCCAAATTAGGGTCAAAACGAGTATGCATATAAAGAAATGTTGGAAATAAAACCTAAGTTCATGACCATCCATGTGAAGATTCACACATATAAGGTTTGGAGAACATATCCTGTACTTTCCACTGTCCGGGTACTTCCGTGCACTCCAACTTCAAAACACGATGAAAATAGCTATGAAAAATTTCAAAAAAAATTTGATAGCATTGGCACAAAATCAATGTATCGTGTCACAAAATTTAAAATGTAAATTCGATCTAGACATTGAGAAACAAAATCAATATATCATGGCACGACTTGGAAAATCCATTTCGTATAGTACATGGTTACTGATATGAACTATCACATGATCAACTTCATTTTTCCCTGATGAAAATTGAAAACAGGACAAGCTGGGGAAGCAGTTGAATCGATCTCACGTTGCAAATAAAACGTGCTCTATAGCAGTGACTTTAAAAGCAATTTTTCTCTTAATGCGTGCGTCCTTAAATATTATACCTTGAGTGGACTTTCAACAGCTTGCAGATGTGAATTCTCATGGAATCGCTGGCTAGTGTGCACATGACTCCAAGGAAAGCACCACAATGTCACTTGTTTTGTGGTAGCCCATTATGGCATGTTGTGGCAATGTCCACGATAGCCTTATTACATCAACATTAATTAAGAATAAATTTTTTTGTGAGGGAATTACGAAAACAATATTCTCTAATTAATTTATGTTAATTCAATATACGAAATATATATGTACTCCATCCAGGATGACATAAAAGATTGACGTTTTTGACATTGATATAGTTTCTAATTAAAACACAACTTTAACCACTAATTTCTATTGTAATATGTTTATAAAAAATATAACATTATGGAAGTACTTTTCGTGGCAATTAAAACATATCATTTTTGCACATCGAATCTAAATATTTATCAAAACATGATAGCTAAAGTTTACTAAGTTTAACTATATGTATTCCAAAACATCACCTTTTTGTGACCAACGAGAGTATAGTCGTTGCAAGATGTTCTTCCTACTGGTCTATCTCTTCTGCTATGAAATTCTTTTTTCCCCTTGGCGAATGAACCGTTTTTGTTGCGTTTTGATTCCTTTTTCTTCAAATCAAGTTCCTTGCAACCACTATTATGAGTGAACAAATGGGCTGTTCTAAATTCAAATTTTAGTCTTTGGGTAAAATAAGCTTATCTGATAGAACACCTATCAGATATTTCTGGAATGAAGGGGCTAAAGGCATATATATATATATATATATATATATATATATATATATATATATATATATATATATATATATATATATATATATATATATATATATATATATATATATATATATATATATATATATATATATATATATATATATATATATATATATATATATATATATATATATATATATATATATATATATATATATATATATATATATATATATATATATATATATATATATATATATATATATATATATCTGTTGGACACGAAGAAACACGATTGTTGTAACGTCCTCATTTTTGTGAACAGGAACGTCAAGCCACCCGCAACAGCCCAGGAGTTCAGTTGCGGATAGAAGGAGTATTAAGCCTGCTCACGAACAATTCGGAAAAGTTAATCTGATTAAAATAAGACCTAATGGCCAACTTTAGTAACAATACGGGTGTCTAAGCCCAAAACTTAACTTACATACAGAAGAGCCGGAGAAAAATCCACAGGAACGCTTAAGTGCAGACGTAACCCTGATACAAAAACTTGCAGCATCCTCTTTTCCTCTGGTATCTGTTGTGATGGAGATATTGCAAGACTGAGTACCAACAACTGTACTCAGCAAATCACATGGGACGATACTATATATCTACTTGTTAGGATTCTCAAAAGAAGGGAATATAGTTGTTTCATTATGAGGTGGATGCAATTTTATTTGTCAACATTTTTGAACACAAAAGAATAGTAAATACTTAAGAATCTGGGGTTCCAACACTTGATTAACAATCCTCAGCATTTTTCATCTCATTACCAAATCTACTTATGCCTTGCTGTTGGAATCACCCATGAACATAGCTTTTTTTACCGAAAGCATGGCATATTCGAGATACTATTATGATTACTCTGTAGAGTTACCCAGCTTTACCCACAATAATTTCTTAACCCTCATGACTGAGTTAAGAAACAAGGTCGTTTCACTGCTCATTTCTTTATATAGGCTCCACCCAGTAGACCTCCATCTCAGACCTGGGTATCTGCCGACACGGCCAGATATATTCTGCCCGTCCTGAGAGGAATCTACCGTTGTTCAGTATGGTTTTCCCCTCCCATACTAACACTTCTCACTCCTGTAGAGATTCAATCGATTTGAGCAACTACTAAACCAGGTTTGACAAGTCAAATCTTGTGGTTGGGCAATCACTATGTTTTTTGCTCAGCATAAGGTTATCCTTACTTTCTCCAACTTTACCATCACTTTACTAGCCTTCACCCTAGGGTAAGGTCGTGGACGAAGGTCACTCTGTGGCTTTCCACTAGACCCCCTTACCCTAGAGCCAGTTTAGCATTTCCTTTACCCTAGGGTAAGGTCATGGATGAAGGTCACTCTGTGGCTTTCCACTAGACCCCCTTACCCTAGAGCCAGTTTAGCATCTCTATCAGCCAAATGCCAAGTACTTAGCAGCATTACCCAACTGACACATGGTTCTCATAATAATCAATTCCCGAAAACACTTTTACAAAATTTACTGGCAAATGCCATGTTAAACAGTAGTATGATATAGTTGAGCTTCCTACACTACCATGGTCATTTAAATAGTAAATTTAGCATTACTACGTCTTGTCAAGGTGAATATGGCCATCAAAGTAAACATGGCTTTTTCAGTGGTAGGATGTAACTAGATATCATATCATTCTAAACATTTATTGTACATAAAATATTAGCGCTCAAGTAAAAGATAATGAAAATACTGATAAATAAATAATTAACAAATGTAGACTCAACATGATCAAAAACATGTGACTTGCCTCCTTCCTGTTGTTCTTGGTCTTCTCTGTCGACTTCAAACTTGCTTCATTTGCCTTTACTGCCCTTCAGTTGACCAACTCGCTTGGTCCGTTTACTAGCGCAGAAAACGCAGTCAAACAAGTTCCTGCCTTGCAGAATGCAAGCTGGGAACAAAATGCAAATAAATAACAAGAAAAGACATAAAAGGAAATGGGTTGGGTGGTTGGGGTTCAACAATGCTTGGTTGGTAGATAGGGCTAGAATTGGATTAGATAGGTTCAGGACAACGAAAAGGTTATATATGTGTTGGACGGATTTTGGAAATGAAGAACTGATCATTAGAGGTGGATGATTGATCTTTGAATTGGGTGAATTTGGGTGTCATCGAGATTTGGTTTGACAAAACAGAGGTCGAAAATGGATTCACGGAGTCGAAACGGATGCATTTTGCAATTTTGGGTTTGGATGAACAGTAACGGATTTATCACTGTTCATTGTGGATTGGTTAGCTACAGTATAGGCTCAAACAGTAGCGGATCGGATTTTTCGGTTGAACAGTGCTCAACAGTATCGGGCTCGGCCCAAACGCGCGCTGGCAACTCAACCCAGCTCGCGTGTGCGCGGACCGTTGATGGCGACGCAGACAGACGGGATTGAGCCACACCGTTGTCGTCTACCTCCATCTCTTCCTCCTGGCGCTACAGGGCGGACAAACAGAGTAATGGTGGCGGCGGCCAATTGAGCACCGGCGAAGGTTGCTGATGGCAACCAAGGTCACCTACGGATTCCTCAGGGTCTTAGGGTTCCATTTTCGAGGTTGGTCGGACTTGAGGGGCGACAATTTTGGCCAACGGCGAGGGAAGGCGGCACGGGTCAGGGCATGACACAAGGCAACTTCGGTGGACTTCCGGCGAGTTGCTAGGGTTTTTAACTATCTATGGGACAAAACAAACTCGGTAGCAGAAGCGGCTTTGGTTGGGATAGCTCAGGTTGAGCTGTCCACGGTGAGGTCCCCTCCGTCGGCAAGGGCTCACGCCGCCAGAGCTCTAGAGCTACGCTCGAGCTAAGGTGAGCTCAATAGTGTAATCATGATACTTTGGAGATGCTAAGGACAGGAGCAACTAAATATTTATTGAGAATCAAAGGAGATTGCAAAGAAAGGCTCACCGACGCAGGGAGACGACAGCGTTGGCGATGGTGAGTGAAGGAAAACAATTAACTGCTCGGGAGAGTTGTATGAGGTGTGTACAAGCTCCAGAATGACTCCAAGAGACTTTAGGGCGACCGAGAGATGGCTTGCACAAGAAGGCAGTTTGGGGGGGGGGGTTTTGCGTGCGCGGCAAGGAAAGACAGGGAACGCTCTGCAGAGGGAGTAATTGCACTGGCGACGTGGCTCTGCGGCTTCTGTAATAGTTGACGAGGGTTTACGTTGTGGTACGGCGGCAAGAGCGCCGCCGGGAGCAGAGAGCTGCAGCGAGAGAGAGAGAGAGAGAGAGAGAGCGGGCAGAGCAGCGCGCAAGGTAAGGGAGAGAGCAGCAGGACTAGGCGACTGACTGGTGGGGTCACTGCGCCAGGTTGGTGTGAACGCGCGGGCGGAGGCGGCCGCAATCCGGCGAGACGGCAGTGCGGCACGTGGAGGCGACGAACAGAGAGGCGGTGGAGAGGCGACTGCGCACGGCGGCACCAGCAAGAGGAGAAGGCGGAAAAGACCAAAAGGGAAAGCGGAATTTCACTGGGAATTGCCCAAAGGGGAAGAAATCCGAATTCAAAAAGAAATTTAAGAAATTTCAAAATTTTGAGAATTTTTGGGTTGTTGCAATTGTCGCTTTCTGTTTTACGTTAGAAGGTAGGCAAATTAAGCACAACTGTTATCTCATAAATATCTCTAGTAGTACTAGTACTGTTTTGGATGGGCGGGTTTGGATAACGGCTCCCTTCATTTTAGATTCTAAAACCGTTTTTCTACATTAATTAATTTTTAAACATAGTATTTTTTAAGACAGGATCAATAAGTTGATTATAGTACACACTGCAGCGACTTTATTTATATCGGCTAAAATCACATGCGAGTCTCTATCTCTCCGTACTCTCTCGTGTGAACAGTCAAAAGGTATAAACTGCAATCCAAAAGAACATAACACGATAAATCGCTAGATTATTAAGGTTTAAGTAGCTATTTGAATGCACCAAATAGATCAAGCGCCATGCTACTGATCAGTTTCCTGAGGAAAAAGTGACCGCATCTCCATTTCCAGCTCACACTGCTTCGGCGACAGTAATGGCAGCGAAGAAAACTCATCCTATGGATAGCTGGGCGTAGTCACAGACATGACTTCTTCCTTTTATTCAACCTCGGTGCACCAACAGTAGGAGCCGTTGGGGAAGAAAGCGAAGCTTTTGCGAAGTCGAGCACTTGTGAAGCACTACTTGAGCTGGGTTGATATGGGAACAATGTATCGCATGTATGCTCGTTGATGAGGGTGACCATGAACAGCGGAGGGTTACTGTTGTTTTGTCGCTGCACGTATTTCTTTGCTGGGCACTTATGGTCATCACTGTAAGTCTGTAACCACATCTGTAGTATAACCTGCAAATAACCAATCTCATGAACATATATCAATTTACATGTGCTCAGCCTTTTCTAGAACAAACATAAAATTTTATTGAGGAAATACCAAAAAATTGCACATTAAATATCTCATGTACACATGAAAATGACAAAAAAAACTTCCAGAAATGTAAAACAATGTGCGTTTTTCTGAATTTAGGAGGGATACAAGTTCTTGCCTTGTTAACACAATTTTGAATTTCGGTAAAAGTTTCACATTTCTTTGCACTCAAATTACAACTTCTACTTTTGACTAGACCTTCGATGTGATACCAATATAAATTCCTGATGTGAATGAGTCATTCCATTAGCAGTCTTTTTGTTCTCCACCGCTGAATCTAGTATGTAATACAAATAATGACTTGGTAACTTCAGCACGTAAATGTTTGTCTTGTTTTTAAGATTAACATAATATAGTTAATTATGTTAATTTCTTTTTCTGGTCTTCCAATCAGATGCAGATAATCTGCTGAAATGAACTTAATAAGCACGCATGGTCAACTTTTGTGCAGCTATATACATAACTATTACAAAGGGACAATGGTTTTGTACTCCACACCAGGGATGCAATTACCAGTACCCGCTGGCAAAAATAATTTCAGCGAAATCTTGGACATACCAGATTTTTCTCAAAACTTCTAAAAACCTCAAATTTTTTCTGGAATTCAATTTTCAAATGTGATCTTTGGAACATGTAGAAGAGGCTAAAATAAGCCTGTTTCAACAGTTAATGATTGCATTTCAGAGGGGGGTTAGGGGTGAAAGCGGGCTTGCAATAATTCCTACAAAATTGTTTTCGCAGCTCCACACACACATATGCAAAAAGGGATATATCTAGTATAACATTTAATTTGGTGCTATCACATATTCTAGCCCGTCTAAGTGCCCATTGTATATACAATAATAACAGATACAAGAATATCATCCTATTTGCATTTGGAATCCTAATCTTGCCACTCCCTGCAGGATGTGGCTAGCTTCTCCGGCTTTCTTAGTGAAGTCTATATAAACCATAAGTTTTAAAGCAAATAAGGCGAGGTGATGGTCCACAACAAGCCATTTTAGTAACCACAAATGCTTTAGAATTTAAATACATTAAAGTTTTCATTCTGTAAAAGCATTCTCTTACTAGAGAAAGGTGTACTAGTGACGAAAAAGGGATTTCTTACTTTTCAGTGTTAATCCACAGCAGGAAATCCATGCGCTATATCCACAAGCCCCTCGCAATCCGAAGACTTCGTCGCCTGCATTTCCAAAGGTTATAAGACAAAATGTTCGGTTGACTATTGAGCTAGCGAGGTAAATCGCTGACACTCACGGGGAGAAAATTTTTGGCAAAGTCAGTCCTAAACACCCAAACGACATACATCCTCACGGTTATCAAACCGCCAGCCAGAGTGCTCCAGTTCTTAAACAAACGGACGAGACAATTTCTTTGACCAGTACTGATCAACTAACGGAGGTAAATGCAAGGTCAGTTGGGACAAGGTGTGCAAACCCACACATCTTGGTAGGTTGGGCCTCTTGGACCATTAATGCTTTGCGCGAGCCCTACGAATTAGATGGCTATGGTATGAGTGGGCGGCCACAAACAAGCCATGGAAGGGAATGAAAACCCCTTTGTGATGATCACGATAATCAATTATTTGCAGCAACCACTTCCATTACAATCAGTGATGGTAAAATTGCAAGCTTCTGGAACTCAGCTTGGGCTCATGGGAGACGTTCGTGCGACATTGCCTTGTGTCTCTTTGCTGCCTCCAAAAGAAACACCGATCCTTGAATGCGGCTTTAACTGGTAATAAATGGCTACAGGATCTCAACTGGTTGGCCAACTCAACTACACAGCACATTCAAGAACTCATCTCCCTTTGGGGCCACATATCCACCTTGAATATCCAGGAAGGGGCGAAGGATTGCATAACTTGGAAGCTCACTCCTCACAAAAACTACAGCGCAGACTCAGCTTACAACGTGCAGCTCTTTGGCACAATAAACACCTCTATGAACCCTCTAGTCTGGAAGGCTTGGGCCCCCAAATATACAAAATCTTCGCATGGCTGTCATTGCAAAACAGACTGTGGATTGCTAACCGCTTCTCTTCCAGAGGATGGCCAAACCAATCGGTTTGCCCCCTTTGTATGATCTTCCCCAAACAACCATTCACCCCTTTGCCGAATGCCGCTACACAAAAGGAATTTGGACTTTCATCAATCAATGGATTACTTCGGGCTCTATAGACCCAGCTTCTTGGCACACTGCTGCCTCCATCTGGCAATGGTGGGAGTCCGCTATTCTCAAGCCAGATGTGCCTCACAAACCTTTAGCTTCTTTAATGATGCTCGTCACTTGGGAGATCTGGAAAAAAGCAGAATTCTCGCATTTTTCATGTTGTACAGACATCCCCAACATCCCTTCTCACAAAAATTAAGGAAGAGTCTCAAACCTAGGTTTTGGCCAGGGCTAATAGGCTATCGGAGCTCTTACCTAACTCTATAACGCCTTAAGACTAGCAAAGCCCCTTCCTAACTCTGTAATGCCTTAATTTCTTACTTCTGGGTGTGGCCTTTTCAGCCTTTACCCTCAACCTGTATATAATTTCTACTCTCGGTTTTTAATTTAAGGCAGTGCTCCTACCTGTTCAAAAAAAAAAATCAAGTCACAGAAACAAAATTATGGAGCTAGGAAGGGATGAAACTCCCCACTTTTTGTTAAAACATATTCACCATGTATCTCTTTTTGTTAAGCGCATTTTTCACAGACGGTTTGTGGACTGTCTGTGATAAAGACAACACAGACGGTTTGTAACTAGAATCGTTTGTGAAGAA
This sequence comes from Dendrocalamus sinicus, assembly GCA_036346575.1. Lineage (NCBI taxonomy): Eukaryota > Viridiplantae > Streptophyta > Magnoliopsida > Poales > Poaceae > Dendrocalamus > Dendrocalamus sinicus. Next base: position 29,208,942 of record CM070654.1, read on the forward strand.
AACTATTACAGACGGCTCAAACCAAAAACCGTCTGTAATACTCACACATCACAGACGATTCTATATACCAACCATCTGTGATTGGTGAGCATCATAGATGATTGGTATATAGAACCGTCTGTGATAGTCCTTCATAAACGGTTTATAGCACAAACCATTTGTCATAGTTCATTCTATACCTAAATTTTTTCTGTTTTTGGCTAGCCTGAAAAAAATAATGTTACCTATGCCCTTTGAAAACAAGCAAATACAGTGGAAAACACAATAACACATTCCATTTCCATTAAGATTAGAATCCACAATTATAGCAAGAATATATAAGAAGCAGAGATTCTGGCAGACAGTAGAAGCTGGATGCATCGGATGGCGGCCAGATATCACTGGCAATGGAGAGGCGGTGGTAGCGCCACCTTTGTGGCACGACGGTGATACTACACAAGACACTCTTACTTACGACAAGAGTGTATTGTGCAGTCAACCGTGGTATCACAACAGAGGCGCTAGCTCACGGAAGTAGTCAGTGTCATCGAGGAACAAGCTGGATGCATCGGATGGCGGTAGCACCATCTTTGTGACACGACGGTGAGACTACATAAGACAGTCTTACGAAACTTACGACAAGAGTGTATTGTGCAGTCTACTGTGGTGTCACAACGGAGGCGCTAGCTCACGGCGGTAGTCGGTCTCGTCGAGAAACAAGCTTGATGCAGCGGATGGCGGTAGCACCACCTTTGTGGCACGACGGTGAGACTGCAGAAGACACTCTTACGATACTTACGATAAAAGTATGTTTTGCAGTCTACCGTCGTGCCACAAAGGAGGCACTAGCTCACAGTGGTAGTTGGTATCATCGAGGGGAGGATGCAGGAAGCCATATAGTGGATGAACTCATGTGTGACTACCAGTGGAAGATAGATGGAGAGTAATTAATAAGGGCTGAGCGGTGGAAAGAACCGGTACCTGCCATTCTATGTGGAGAGAATGGATGGATGAGATCGAAATCCCGGGGGATACACCACGGATCGGTGATGTGTCATTATCAGGGATGATTTGTTATACGAACCATATGTGATAATGAACATATCAGAGACGATTTATTATACGAACCGTCTGTAATAGTTTCATAGACGGTTCTAATTAAAAACCGTTTGTGATAGTACGTATATCTCAAACGGTTTTTAAACCTAACCGTCTATGATAGTTTCAGAGATGGTTTTAGCCATGAACCATCTGTAATAATCAAAGCACAGACAACTCCACATGAACCGTCTGTGATGAGACGTGCAGTATAGCTTGTTTTGTAGTAGTGTCAAATGAATTGTAAATAGGATAAATAGTTTAGAACATATCATCATTCAAAGTTTGTAATCAACTCACATTTCTCTCTTCACCCACCCCTCGGCGCTCAGCATGACAGTAAATCTCCGATAAAGAAGCAGTAAAGTCATAAAGAATGCAGTAATACCAAGCGTAATAGTGAGTGTCTTGTAAATGTGTAGTAAATGAAAAAGAAAATCACAGTAATTTTCTTAAAAAGATCACAGTAAATCTCTTGAAGTGCTGCAGTAAAAACATGAGGTTGCAGTAAACCTGATGTACAGGTTTATTAAAGCACAATGAAGGGTCATAGTAAATATCTTGTAATGATGCTACAAACATAGAAGAAGATTGTAGTAAATATGTTGTATAGGTTCGTTAAACGCACAATGAGATCATAAAAATCTTTTGTAATGGTGCAGGAAACACACATGGTGTCGCAGTAAATCTCTTTTAGTGATGTCATAAACATTAAGAGGTTGTAGTAAATATATAATAAAGGTACAATAGGCACACAAAGAAATCACTGTAATTCCATTACAATGACATAGTAAATGCATAGAGAGGTTTTACTATGTTGGGATATGCACAATGCTTTTATTGCACCCTTTTGGTGCGTTACTGCATCCTCCTTCAGTTTTTTTACAGTGTAGATGCATTTCTTGTTTATTGGTGAGACTTATATCATTTTGTTCCTCTTGTTGTCAGTAAGATACCGGTGAAAACTATTCATAAATCGGAGCTACCAGTCAAAAGTTAAGCTAAAACAAGAAACAGAAATGTTCTAGTACTAATAAGGAATCCATATTTGTTGGTTGGTTGGTTACGTGTTATTAGTTGGCTTGGTCCCTGTACAAAGTGGGTGCACGTGGGGTGGGTTGGGCGTGTTCGTCTGGTCGACACGTAGACTAAGCTATTCTATGCTCCGGAATAGAATAGCGGTACCGTATATATATACACCATGATAATGCTTCAGACTGTCAATAAGAATTATTCTTTAGGATATCCATGATATCTCTTTAGACTTTGAGAAGAATATTCACCATGATATAACTTTTGACCAAACTTATTTCATCCACAACAGTTCAGATTCTATCTATAATAGTAGATAGCCATTCATAATTGGGAATTATGGTATCTTACATAAAAGTACCGGGGGCTAATAAAACCATATTATGATGAAGACACACTGATCTGAAAAGTGTATAAAAATTGTTAAACTGGTATGAATTATTTTAACCAAATGAAATTAAGGGCACAAACTCTGCACCGATAATAATAGATAATGACATTGAATAGCATAAGCTATTTGCTATAGACCCTCGACGACAAGAGGAATAATTTTATCGTAAGATTCTAAAGGATAATTATGCAGGGCTATCTACTATTGTTGATAGAATATGAACCATTACGGATAGAATAATCTTGGTCAAAAGATATATCATGGTTAATATTCTTCCCAAAGTCTAAAGGGATATCATGGATATCCTGAAGAATAATTCTTATCGATGGTTGAAAACATTATCATGAGAACCCAAAGTCTAAAGAGAGATCATGGATATTCTGAAGAATAATTCTTATCAATGGTCTAAAGCATCATCATAAGAACCTCCATTAATCCTTATCCGTGAGTGTTAGAAATAATCTTGACTTAGAGTTCAAGACATAGTAGAGTCCGCCTCCGTGTGTAACTCAAATTGCAGTTGTGTCCAACTTGAAGTCCGAATACATATACTAATAGGAGATTATTAGCCTATATATTGAGGAGGTTTGTAGCCAGTTTTGTAAAAAAACAAGAAAAAAGGGGAGCAAGTAAGAGAATAGAAAAATTCTCCTATGTTCTCTTAGTTTATTTGTGATGTGTGCGTTTTCTCCTAGAATAAAGTTAACAATTGGTATCAAAGTCGTGCATCGCTCTTAAGGTATCGCACGCAGTCTCGACACCCCTGTTCCGGTGTTTCTCCCATCGCGCTTCGCTGTCCCAAAACGCAGAGGACAACAAGTGCGTCTCCGACTTGGTTCCTCACTCCAGCAATAAAAGTGTGCAGCACAGTAAGCAACAATCATGGCAACACAGAGCAAGTTCAAGAGCCGCTTCAAAGTAGCTCGAGATCTTGATCTATGCTCAAGATCATATCGTGTTCTTTGGGAAGTGGTGTCATCGGTGATGAGGCATCATCTAGTATGATGGCAAAAGAGAGTTCCGCTGTCTCGCTTTATTATCCGATGCTTACGACGAGCAATTATGCAGTATGGGTAATCAAGATGAAGGTGTACATGAAGACTCAAGGGATCAGATGGCATTAGCGGCCATCTATCAGGGTATCCCAGAGGAGATGCTCTTCCTAATGGCCGAAAAGGAGACGGCCAAAACCACGTAGGAGGTGTTGAAGATGATGCATCTTGGCGCTGATCGTGTGAAGGAAGCAAAGGTACAAATTCTCAAGACCGAGTTCAACGTGCTGCGTATGAAGGAAACATAGTCGATCAATGACTTCGTCGTCCGGTTGATGATCATCGTCAGCAAGATTTGGGCCCTTGGTGAGAAGGTGGAAGAGTTGTACGTAGTGAAGAAATTCCTTCGTGTTGTTCCCTCATAGTTTCTCCCGATTACCTTGATTATAGAGCAATTTGGAGACCTAAAGACAATGACCATGGAAGAGGTCATTGGTCGTCTTAAGGCGTATGAGGAACGCATCCATAATAATAGTAACAACGGCGACAGACAGCTCTTGTTGACCCACGCTGAGTGGGAGATCCGATCATCGAAGTATAAAGACAAGAACACTTCCAGGGGTGGTAGCCAAGGCTGTCAGAATCGGAAGTTTGATAAGACAAAAGTGATGTGTTATAATTATAACGATTATGGGCACTTTGCTTCGGAATGCCCTAAAGCGAGGATGAAGAAAGCGTTTGTTACTGAAGCGCTCTGCGATGACGAATCAACAGTGTTCTGATGATGAGTTGCGTCAGAGACGTTTAGAAGATATGTTGCCGTCTAAACTCAAGTAAGGTGAAAAAGAATCGAAACGTTGAGGAGATGTGTCACCGTTCTATATCAAGTATGAGTTTAGTAAATCGTAGTTGAGACCGACTACCTCAATGTTTTAGAATCTTTGCATCCGGATAAACCTGTGCCAGTTAAGTTGAGTTCCTATATGTAGCTTGCATATAGAACGTTTCATGTGAAGGCGTGGCTGGTAGTTCATAATGCATTGAGACTAAAACTAAAGTATGTCAAGTCAAGATTAAGGGGGGAATTGTTAGAAATAATCTTGACTTAGAGTTCAAGACGTAGTAGAGTCCGTCTCCGTTTGTAACTCAAGTTGAAGTTGTGTCCAACTTGAAATCTGAATACATATAGTAGTAGGAGATTATTAGCCAATATATTGAGAGTGATTGTAGCCAATTTTGTAAGAAAAACAAGAAAAAAGAGGAACAAGTAAGAGAATAGAGAAATTCTCCTATGCTCTCTTAGTTTATTTGCGATGTATGCGTTTTCTCTTAGAATAAAGTTAACGGTGAGGATGGCAGTCCCTATATAAGGGGCATGATCTACCTGACATTGAGCGATGATGCAATATATATACCTTGGAAAATCAGCATCGAGGATCTTCTTCTCGCCATATTTCCTCCAGTGGAATAGATCATTTTCTGGTGTCTCAGTCAGTATCTCCCTCCTGCATAATAAGATGGAAGAGCTGCATCACATTGCAGTGCAAAACTTTCCGAGCTAACCATGAAATATAGATCCCCGTACGAGTAGAAACAGACATATATTACAGCATGCCTCACCAGGTGAACTGATGAAAAACAAGATGTACTACGTACCTAGAAACACTTTTCTTTCTTTCTTTTTCTTTTGAAAGGTAGATCTAGAAATCTTTCAGCATAAATTAATCGTGCCATTTTTCCTTGGTGCCCTCAAAAGCAAGGCAATTAACTAGCTAATGGAGCAAGAAAGCAAATTAATGGGAGTAGTAACAGTGACATGAATAATTACTTCCTCGCTGAAACATAGATCTGTTGATACTAATTCTTCTCTTGTACTGCAGATCCCCACAGACATGCATGCTATAGATACTACTTACTGTAGCAAAAGAAAACAATCTTTTGGCACTCACATCGGAAGCTCCTCTCCATGCCTGCCTCGCCGGTGCCTCGCCTTTCTGGTACGGACGACGGCAGCCCTGACGCCGCCATTGGAGGGGCAGGCAGTTGGTGCAGCATGGGTCACCGCCCCGGCAACGAAGGAGGAGCAGTGGTCTCTCTCGGACTGGAGGACTGAAAGCGACGACGCGAGAGCATCGGAGATGTCGCTCACGTTGGCCAGCGCGGCGTCTCGGCGGTCAAGCTCCGGGATGAGCCCCACCCGCTGCCTGAGCAGCGCTGCCAACTGAGTGCCCTTCCTTAGCTCCCGGATCACCGCGTCCCTCTGGTCGGAGGGCGGCGGCGGCGACATCTCGGACTTAGGCGGCATGGCCATGGGGCAATATTACTCTTCAGGCGGGTGGAGATGATATGTGAGTAGGGGTGAAAACGGGTCGGGTTATTCCCGACCGATCCGACACCGAATCAGGCGGATACATCTTCAAGTTTGATTTCAGGTTAGTGACTGATTGATGTGAATGCTAAAATAAAATCTTCCATATCAGCTCTGGGTTTGGACTGGCCGACTGGGGGCTGTTGGATACTCGGATAATGGGTAGAGAGACCAGCAAGGGCTCAGCCACTGACCTGGGAAATGTTATGATTAAGTGTCTGTGCGGATTTAATTTAACGCTGGTAGCTAAATTACCTATCGATAAAAAGTGTATTGAGTATAACCAATCTTGCATAAGTGTTAGGTGCATCCGTGCATGTGTGCACCATCGGTGCTTCACTGCTTTGTTTGCATAAAGGAAATGAGGGCAACTACCTAACGCTATTTAGTTGGACCCTAATTCAATAGGATAGCCTTACCACTTCCCTTCCTCTCATCCTCGATGCCTTCTCTGCCTCCCTCCTCGTTGTTTCACCGCCGCTGCTCCCCCTCCCCTCCCTTCTTTTCTCCAACTCTAGCAGCTTCGCACATCTCCTCTGCCTCCCCCTCCTCCACCAACGGTGGCCGACAGCGATCTCACTGCCTTGCCCGCTGTTGTCTCCCCTTTCCCAGCCACCACCACTCTAGCCAACCTAATATCCACAGCGCCGCTGACTTGCCCACTGTTGAACCACCGCTTCTCCGGCCTACCTCTACATCCGGGAGGCATGGTGAACCTGTCATCGCTGCGGTGCCTCCCTATTGCCAGATCTAGAGCCGAAGCCAGTGGCAGCAGCGGAGGAGGAAGGGGAGGTGGCAGCACCAGCAGAGAAGGAGAAAGGGTATGCAACACAGTGGAGGAGAAGGACAACAATGACTAGAAGAGACTAGAGTTTAATAAACCATAAACAAGAAAGGTTATTGTTTGGTTCGTGAACTCAACAACTCCTAGTTGTCTGCATATGTTTGCCTAGAAGTACTTGCAGTCAGGGTTTTGATAATCGGTTTGGAATTTTTTACAAGGGGTTCAATAGCATCGGTACCACGGATTTTTGAAAATTTTCAGTAGTTTTCAGGCCAAAAAATTCAAATAAAACTTGGCCAAATAGGGTCTAAATGGGATTAAATCAACAAAATCTCTTTAAATTTGAAATATTTGAGGCCAATTTGTCCTCTAATCAAGGGTGCTCAGTAGGGCCAATTTTTGCTGATTATCATAACCTTGATGGCAATAAGTCTTGTGGAATTTTGTTAGTAATGCATGGCTTATATTGGGTGAACGACCATGTGAAAGGTCCAGCATTATGTTGTGATGAACTATTGCCATTTGAGAAGTGTAAAAATTTAAATTTGCAAATTTGTTGGTTTTGTCAGACTGTTTGCAGACTAGCTGGTTTGACCGACCAGGAGGTGGTCAAACTAACCTTCCCCAGTGGTTAGACCACTAGCCAAAACTGGTCTGAACAACTAGGGCTTGCAGTCAGACCAACTGGCAGGAGTGCTTCGACTAATTTTTTATTTCTGGAAAATTTGAGTCTCGTGGTGAGTTCAATTGATCAAGGTCAGTGCATATGTATTGCATGAGGCATATTGCAACTAATGTAAATCAAGTTGTGAAGAACTTGTATCTGAAAATGATTTCTTTGTCTTTAGATGTGCATGGTCGTTTGGAGTCAATCATGATCAACGACGAGGATTGGGGCTACTCTCATGGAGGGGCCAAGGCCTAGAATAATCAAGGATACCACGTGAGATGGTTGAGCTCAAGCATAGCACTGGAAAGGTTAGAAATATTCAAGGGAAGTTTGAGTGGCTTGTTGCACCATGTTCCTTGGTTGCTCCAAGTAAGGCATGGTCCGGTGGGACTGAAATATGATAGACTCGCTGATACATGGCAAACCAGTGATATACCTACATATGGCAAGTATGGTGATTGCTTGCAAGAGAATATGAAGATCAGGCCAAGAAAGGATATTTGGTAAGTTAACAAAAATACCAAAAACTAACTTAGATAAAAAAAACACGACGCTTGCGAGGGCGGTTTAGGTCAAGGAGAAGCCAGTAATATACCTACATATGGCAAGTATGGTGATTGATTGTTACTTTTTGTAACTTATCTTATTATATAATAATAAAATTATAATATTATAAAAGTAATTTAATGACAGATATAATGATATAGTTTTCATGTAGTTGATCTAGTTAGTTTTAAATATATTAGTTGACGACGATAGAGATTGGTACCTGGTCTACAAGGACCAGTCACTGGTCTTGGCCATCTGAGACCACTTTATGGATCCTGTCAGTGACCACTGGTCTCCCACACACCAGCTCCTTCCGTAGGACAAGTCATCATGGGACCCATGGTCGGTCTAGGGAGAGAATCTAGGACCCTCTATATAGTGGATCACCACATATAGAGAAGGCCGCACTATGTTGTTCCACATGACACCTTTTCTATGTATGCAAGAGACCAGTTACCCGCACACAGAGCACGACTACATCTACAAAGGATACAGAAGCCTCTTGCCCACAACTCCATAAGGACAACTGTCACTAGGACCAAGGCTATAAAAGGAGGGGGTTGCTCAAGGCTTCAGGGAAGGATGACCTTTAGTCGATATGAAGGCTAGTTTACACATACGACGCTTCCACGTCTGCGATGTTGAGTAGCTAGATTAGATTTCAGGCTAGATTTACTTTCAAGCACCAAGATCCCCATAAACACCTCTCTGTAAACACTTTTCGATCAAGGAAATACATAGGGCATAACATTATTACTTGTGCTACAAGAGCATAAAACTGGATAAATTCTCTGTCTTGAGCTCTTTAATTCCTGCATCACATTCCATCACAAATCTATATAAGACGTCAATCTTGGTGACAACATCGTTGACATTAGTGGCACAGATTCTATGGTGTCAAATACAAAAGAAGAAAGAGTAATTTCAAACTTCAGTAATGGAATGAATTAGGCTCAGGTTTTACATAAATCTCTTAACCTTCCTACACGAATTAAATAGATAACTTGCATCAAGAATGCCCTTTTTCCTGCTAAACCAGATATATAAACTACCGTTTTCGAGAGAGAGAATTAACTAAATTACTAGTTGGGTGGTTGGGGTTCACGGTGTATGAAAGTTTGGCCAGAACAGGTTTGATCCCAGGGGCGGCGGGGTGGCCATCTGGGCTTCACGTGATTTTGCACCGACCGTGATCGATGGAAGAGTTCTCGGCCTGACGCCAGCATGCGTGACGTCCGGGAGTATAAATTCGTGACGCCATCCACGTTCTCACCCACTAATTGCATCGATTCAAGGAGCCTCCTCACCTGCTGAGGCGCGTCGTGCTGTCCACATGCGGCGTCAGGGCCAATCGTGAAACCCTAGCTAACATTTTTGTACATATAACCTATTTTTTATTCGAAATTACAAAAATATACCTGTGGAAATTTTTTTACAAAAATAAGCTCCAGTCACCTAATGGTTGGGCGATTAGAGCCTTTCGTCTAACCAGACTGCGACACAATATCTGTCGCCGCACTCTGGAGAGACTGGATCCAGTCGCGCTTCCGTATGGCAACTTGCATGCAGTCGCCATTCCATTAGGCGACTTGCATGTAGTCGCCATCCCATTGGGCGACTGTATAAATCCCTCGGGAATTTTGTACAATATGGTCGAGTTGTAAAAAATTGTACTTGTGAATTTTGTAGTTTTATTGTATATTGTAGGTGCGTAAAAATTTTTAGAAACTTTTTTTATTAAAGATTAACTGGAGAACGATCGATACATACACTGTTAAGTGACATACGATGATAATTCGTGTGCGGAGAACCGGTATGTTAATTTTTTAGATGACTTGATATATGAATGATTGAATGCGAAAAGAAGAGATGATAGACTTGTTTGAATAAAAATAAACTTCATAATATAACTGTGAGTAACATGCCGCGTATTTTTTCATTACATGCATAACATATAGCATCCGCAGCACCCCTCACTCGCCACCCTGGTGTGCCCCATCACCCCGCCTGCGTCCTCCCATACGGCCCCGCTTGGCCCTCCTTCGGTGCAACGCTTGGCCCTGCGTGTGGAAGCCGGGGATGTGCGGAGCAGACGTGAAGTGAGGTGGTGTAGGAGGCCGTGCCCAGGCTGAACCCATCGTCGTGCCCAGGCTGTGATAATACTTACTCGTCGACGGCACCAGAGAGAACCCATCGTCGGCCGGTCGACGTCTCCCCCTGGATACATCTCGGGCCCGTACGGACCTATGTCGTCTAGCACAGGTCGTCCGAGGCTGAAGCGCTCGAACGACCTCAACTGCAGCAGCAGGGGACAACCCGTGAGGATGGAGTTCTCCTTGATTCTCGTGCACGCATCACACAGGGCGCGGTACGTCGTGGCAAGTACGGCCGATCCCCAGCTGACCTGGGGGGCTCGGCGTCAGTGATCGCCCTCGCATAAGCGATAAGGCGCGCATCCACCGAGTTGCCGTGGCTGGTGGTGAAAAGCACCCAACCAAACAGCCATAGCACGTACGCCTCCAGGTGGCGCGAGACCTGGTAATCGTCTGCCTGCGGATCCATGCGCTCCACCTGAATGCAAATAAGTTGTTATTAGTACGTAATACCACAAATAAGAGCTTCGAAGACACGATTGATTGTAAATACCATGTACCCGGTACTGTGCGAGCCACCTCAGCGTCGGCCCATGGGTCTGATCCTCCTCGAAGATGTGGTGGTGATCGGCCGGTGGAACGACCCCCTCGAATCTGCCGAGCAGGTCAGCGCGCTAGTCGGTCGGGGCCTCCGGTAGGAAGGCAGCGCCTCCCGCGATCGGAAGGCCAAGGAGCAAGGACACATCCTGCAGGGTCGGCGTCATCTCCCCGAATAGGAGGTGAAAAGTGTGCGTCTCGGGCCGCCAACAGTCTACCAAAACCGTCAGTAGGGAACGGTCGAACGGGAAGCGCCGCGATCGCTCCCCGCCTGCCTCGTCCCCGCCCGCATTCCGCAGCCTGCAAACAAAGTGAAGGTCAGCACGGAACGTTCTTACGGTCGCACTAAACGCTGGTGTAGTGCAAACCTGGCAGTCCAACGGGGGTCGAGTCCCCAGGCCACGCGAGGTGTGCGTGTCCGGACCACTCCCAGCTCAGGCGGCTCGTCTGTGCTCCCCGGTGGCGGCACACGACGGGAAGCGCGATGCACCCGGTCCACGTGCTCGTCCAACAGCGCGTACCGCCACTCGGAGTCACGTCCAGCACGAGTCATACCTGCAAAATTTGTACAATAATTTCAACACTAAATTTTGTACATCTAAATTTCTACACTAAATTTTCTATAACAATACATCAAAAATACTATACAAAATTTGTACACTCAATTTTCTACATCTAAATTTGTACACTACATTTTCTACAATAATACATACAAAAAATTTCTACATCTACATTTCTAAACTATATTTTCTACAATAATGCATTAAAAATTTTCTACATCAAATTTGTTTTATAAACCTGCTTTTCGACTTTATTCAACTGAAGAGTCTGAAAATCACAAGTACGTACACAGTTCAATGAATGAGTAGAACAAACTAATTTACATATTCAGAAGTTTAGATTGAACTCAAATTAACATAATATTTTCGCTTAGTTTTTTTTCCCTCAATGATATATGGATGTAGATTATTTTGTATGCCTTGTTTAAAAAGGTAAAACAGCCGAAAAGATATATGTATGAGTTATAAACCGTACCTATTATTTGGAAAAGAAAAATTGTGCATGTGCTATACTGAAATGAAACTTCTATAAAGTATAAACGCAAAAGCAAAGGAAGAGTAGAAAAGCACTCAAAGCATAACAAGTGCTAGTTCTCAAGTGCATGTTCTTAAAGCAAAGGAAGAGTACTATGGGTGTGTTTGTTTTGATGCCAGATTTGCCTTGGAATTTTTTTAACAATGCCCCAAAGAATTTCGGTCCTCTATAGCATGGTCCCATGGGTCGCAAAAAGTATTTAAGAATATTATTCATATTTGATTTGTATCGCATCGCTGACAGTTTTTACCATGGGTTCAACATAGACTATCACGCTATTAAAATTGCCTGAGATAACTGCGCTAAAACGTAACACTGACGAATTCTATAGAATCATCTGTGATGAGACATCCAATATGACTTACTATGTAGTAATGACACTTACTAACAAAAGGTATATTGGTTTGTTCAGGGCACCTAGATATTTTAGAAATTAATATTCCCCATATTATTAGTTAACTGCAGCAGGGAATGCAAGCACAATTAATTAAGCTACTACCAAATCAACACTGAATTAAAGATAGGGGATAAAGTTTCATCAACAATACGTTGGAAATACCGTGCCGAGTATCTTCTTCTCGCCATATTTCCTCCAGTGGAATGCATCATTTTCTGGCTCCTCTGTGAATATCTCCTTTCTGATGGATAAAACATATGAATTAAGTTAGATTAACTACACGTTAGTCACTCCAACAATATTAGTGTATACAAATACACTCCAACAATATATTAGTGTATACAAATACAATCTTCCTAATCATGAAATATAGATTCTAGTAGATGCACCCCTCATGCGACCATGCGTGCAGGCTCAATGCCCTCTTTGCCCTTCTTGATCATACAGGTATTTCATAAAGAACTGCACTGTTTTGTGTGTCACTTCTCATTTTTAGGGGATCTAGCTATTGCACCTTCCATATCTCAATCAATATTTCTAAGTATTTGAACTCAATTTTGTACATATGATTATGTTTTTATATTTTCTTTTCAGTTTCTGTCTGTCTAGATGTGTTCTTCTGTTCTCATTTATCCTTGATGTTAATGTCATGAAGCAAGCTCTACCCTACAATTTGTCATTTCACAATAACTTTTTTCATTTGTCTGTGGCTTCTTAAATATCAAATGGTTTCAAGACTAATCCTTATAACGGCTCTTGACTTCTCCATTCTTTTTATTTCTGTTGCAGCATTACCAATTTGGTTACCTTTTTCAGCTTATTTTTCGACCTAATTGCCATTAAGATGCTCAATAACATGTACATGGCTCGATGTCATATATTATGGTTACATAAAGTTGTGCCTTTACATGAATATTTCTTAAGGGGATCGAATGCGGGTTTTATATCAAAAAGACTATTTTTACACAAATATCTCTTCTAAGATGCCCACAGTCACGCGTGGGTATCCAATAGTTAATCCAAATATGCAACATACTACCTTCCTTGCAAGATATATAAGCAATTGGGAATTAACATTACTATAGAAAGGGTCATCCTGGATATCTCATCACAAACGGTTAAACATCAACCGTCAGTGATAAAGTTATTGCAGGCAGTTTTACAAGATAGATCATCTAAGTTCACCCCGATGAAAAGAACCGTCTGTGATGACCTACTTATCACAGACAGTTTTTGCTCTGAACCGTCTGTGATCATAGACGATTCAGAATAAAAACCGTCTGTGATGCCTGTACTTATCACAAAGAAGATGCACGACCACCAGATCTAAAATCCTCAAATCTTTCGATCTAAGAACAATAGAAGAAGTCACAAAGAGTTTAAAACTTTATTAATACTTTATTAGAGAACAACAGAAGCTGGAATAAATGTTTAAAATATGGGACCGGTCCACTTCAAACCAAATAAAGAACGAATGAAACAACAAAATAGTGGCAAACCACAGCGCTGAAAACTTGAGTGCTCCCATCCATGCATGATACTATCACTCCACTAGCCTTTTACCTAAGACTGAAAAGAGCAAGTGTGAGATTTGGAAATCTCAGCAAGTACCCAACAACGGTCGCAACACGATGGGTAAAGGACAAGTAATGCAAGCAAGATATGTAAAGGACAAGCAATGTAATCAAGCAATTGACATATGTTAATTGCAATGAATATAGGTTACCAGAAACACTGATATAGATTGGACATAGAGATCACAGAAACTGTGTAATTAAAGATAATTGTTATTTAGCAAGTTATGGCAATGACACTAGCGATTACTCCCACATACCTGGTTATACTAGAATAGTCAGGCACACCACTATTCTCGACTATATAACCGTAGAAGGGGTGTAATATCCTGAGTAACGAGGGTGTACGGCCTCTGTACATTACCAGGTGAGTGGCAATCTCCCCTATATGTGGGTAACCCTAGGCGAGGTAACCGTTATATTGTTAACATGTTATATGGTATGAATTTAAGGGACTGAGGGAAGGCTGAGATAATGTTGTGAGAAGTGATAAGATTTGCTAAGGTTAGGAATGAAATGATCTAATACCCGATAGGGGCAATGTGAAATGATAAGGTGGTGATAACGTAACCTTTACATCATTGGCAGGTGATGTAGTATGAATATAAGACAACTAAGATAGCGGAGATAAAGCTATGATTAGTAAAAGAATTCACCGAAGGTTTGAAATGGAGAAGCTTTAGATCCTGATGGATGGAGATGTAAAATGATAGCATGGCGATAACGGTCGAGAAATTATTCTAAAAGAGATATTATAACCTACCTCACACAAGGGTTGACAATCAACTAAGTTTTATTACATGATAAGTGATTATTAGTTAACTTAACAATTATTAATATAGACATCCTTCATAGCTTACATACCACCTTAGACAATTAATGGATCATGACATTAGGAAACTGAAACATAGCAGCCATAATGTCCCTAATGTCGAAAGAGTACTAATAATTTAACCTAAGTTAAAACATGCTCATATGCTACCCCCACTAACGATTTAAGCATGAATTCTAAAACACTAATTAAAAGTATGAATTCTAGAACATTATTAGCCGAGCATCCTAATAAACATAAAAGCATGTGAAACAAGATAATTTAGAACATCACGATATAATACAATATTAAAAGTCTATAATCAGGCAACATGAGCGATATGATAGTAACCAGACAAACATTAGTGATATGTTAATAACCAGGTAACATTAGTGATATGATGATAGACAGGTGACTTTGGCGATATGGTAATAGTCAGGTAATATTTAGTGATATGATAATGATCAGGTAGCATTAGTGATATGATAATGATCAGGTAACTTTAGTAATATGATAATTGTAATTCAATGGCAAGGTGGCAAGTAATCTCGAAACACGTCGCATGCGAAACGTAAAGGTTCTGGCCACGAGGTACTTGTCTTGAGCACGCTCGGTGGGCACACTGCACAAAAGATCTAGAATGCATAACTGCACGAATGCTCTCTCAACAGCTGCGTGAGATCCTACGCGATAGAATGAAAATCAACCGATTAGGCACAGATGAGTTTGATAAAGGAACAACAGGAGATAAACTTGATTGTAGAGGAAACAGGTTTGCTAGCCCATGGCTAAGTGAAACTCTATTTAGTACTCCCTCCATACCCGAAATTCCTGACGTTTAGGACATGATTGTGGTAACCAAGGAGTGATTAATTAGGGGTTATTTTCCATCTCTGCCCCTAATAAATATGGTTGCGGGTGCTCTTTGTACGAGAAAGTAAACCAGCTCAACTGGCTAGCGCACGGAGGCCTCAGTCCTGTGGTGCGCGTTCGATACCTCGCGGACGCAGGTTTTTTTGCTGGTTTATTCATTTTTGCATGGCACTGTTTAGGCAACGCACGTCGCGCGCGCTTAGCCGCTGCGGGCGTTAGTTTTCGAGTGGATTTCGGCCTGGCGCACGGAGGAGGTTGCATGGCTGCCCGAAAATTTCGTTGCACGCACTGGATTTTCAAAATTTTGTCCTCACGCTGTGGAGGCTCGTTTGAGGCCGCGTTTTTTTCAACTGGCGCGCTGGAAGGCCGACGCTTGGAGTGCTCGTTGCTTGTTCTATTTAAACGCCTGGAACCTTGCTTGTTGTCTTCCTATGCCGGACTCCTGTACTATGGCTGACCCAATAGATTCTGGCTTCGATCTGAACGTTCGGTTAGAAGAAGATGATGATGGCACTCTTCCCTTTGATCTCAACGAGCCAATATTGGAAGATCACAACAATGGTAAGCAAAAACGTCAAATTAGTTTCTCGTTTCCTTTTGTTTACTGAGCTTGTCGTTTCCTTTTTCGATAGGAATTGATTTGAACTTGCCACTAGATGAGTTTGGTGCCGTTGACTTCGACTATGTACAAAACCTTGCTGGTAAGCATGGCTAGTATTATGAATTCACTTGTTTTTTATTTCCTTTTGCTAGAACATGCCGTGAATAATAGTATTATGAACTCGCTTGTTTTTTATTTCCTTTTGCTAGAACATGTGCTTGTTTTATTCCTATAGCTAGATCATGCTGTCAATACTTTTTACGATGAATATGCTCGTTACAGTATAGCTAGAACATGCCGTGACTACATAGTAGTATGAATATGCTTGTTTTATTTCTATAACTATAACATGCCGTGAGTATATTTAGATCATGCCGTGAGTACTAAGTACTATTAAAATGCTTGTTTTTTATTTCCTTTTGCTAGAACAAGATGTTGAGGCTCCCGTTCAAGTACACCCTCCGAAGCATGACTATCCTAAACATGTTAGAAAACAAGTGTACCAAGCATTGTTGATGAGAAGCAAGAATGGGAAACTAGGCAAGCATGATACAACAATTGTTTCCAATCAATTTGTAGTAAAGATTCGATCAGTTCAGCGCATATGGAAGCAAGGTAAAAACCAACTTGCTCAAAACATTCCGGTCGTGGTTGCTAATCTAAACAAAGGTAGAAGTGGCCGTAAAGCAACCCCTCTTGATTTGGAACAATTGCGCAACATTCCTCTCAAGCAAATAATGACCATAGAAGATGTGTCTAGTAGACTTGGTATTAGCAAATCTAGGATACAAAGGTATTTGAAAAAGGGTTTGCTTAGGCGCCACTCTAGTAGCATAAAACCTTACCTCACTGATGCTAACAAGAAGACTAGGTTGAAGTGGTGCATTGACATGATTGAGCAAGGTTTGGTTGATGATCCAAAGTTTAGGGATTTGTTTGACTTTGTGTTTATTGATGAGAAGTGGTTCTACCTCTCTCAAAAATCCGAGAGATACTACTTGCTACCCGACGAAGATGAACCACATCGCACTTGCAAGAACAAGAATTACATCCCTAGGATCATGTTTTTGTGTGTTTGTGCTCGGCCAAGATTTAGAAATGGAGAATGTGTGTTTGATGGCAAAATAGGTTGTTTTCCACTAGTCACTTTTGAACAAGCTATTAGAGGAAGCCAAAACCGTCTTCGTGGAGAACAAGTAATCAAGCCAATTCAATCAATCAATAGGGAAGTGATAAGAGATTTCATGATAAATAGAGTGTTGCCTGCAATTAGAGCAAAGTGGCCAAGAGAAGATGTACACAAGCCAATTTTCATACAACAAGATAATGCTCCATCTCATTTAAAGGTGGATGATCCTCAGTTTTGTGAGGTTGCTAAGCAAGATGGGTTTGACATTAGGCTCATATGTCAACCACCCAATTCTCCAGATTTTAACATTCTAGATTTGGGGTTTTTTTCGAGCTATTCAAGCAATTCAATACAAGAAAGATGCTAAGACATTGAAAGATCTAATTCCAGCAGTCCAACAGGTAAATGATCATCCATTACAGTGTTTAAATTGATCTTGAACAACTAACATACTCACTGATCTTGAACATGTTTTGTAGGCATTTTTGGAGTACTCTCCATGGAAAGCAAATAGGATATTTGTGACACTACAAACTGTTTTGAAGGAAGCAATGAAGATAAAAGGTTGCAACAAAAATCAAGATTCCTCACATACAGAAACAAAGACTTGAGAGAGAAGATAGGCTGCCATTGCAAATCCCTTGTGAAGCTTCCTTGCTAGCCGAAGCACTTGCAAGCCTTCCTGCAGCTAATTAGAAGATGCAAGCATGTTACTCTTTTACAGCAGCAAGCATGTAAGAAGATGCAAGCATGTTAGTAGCAAACTATGAACAAACTAGTTTATGCATGTAGTAGTATGTTAGCTTGTGCACCTTAGTCATCTCGTCCCAACTGCTTGATAACATGCTCAGGAAGAAGTATTGTGTCACCATCCATTTCAAGTTTCTCCACATCAGGAATGTAGACCTCACAATCAAACTTTTCCATGTCATCGAGCCACTTCGCTGTCATGTCGTAGTCTTCATGTAAAAGGCCACAACGGGCACACCTGCGAGCTTCACGGCGAGCTTGGTAGCAGGCTTCTCCGAAGACGCCGCCGGCGTGGAACGTGCCACAGCGAGGACACAGAGACTCGACGGAGTCGGGATCGACGGTGTCGGGCACCATCTCGAGGAAGTCTGCAACCATGTCGACGGAGTCCGGCACCATGTCGACGGTGTCCGGCAGCTCCTCGACGAAGTCTGGCACCTCCTGCGGCGCCATGTCCATGGTGTCCAGCGACGCAATGGAGCCCGATGAGATGTCCTGCACGGCGACGTCCAGCGTCGCAACGGACTCCGTCGTTTCCATCTGATCCGACGAGGCATCGACGTCCTGCGACGAGCGTGGCGGCGAGAGCGCGGCGAGCACGCGGCGAGCGCGCAGCCGGCGGCGCGCGCGCGCGGCAGCGGCGGCGGCGAGCGAGCCATTCGTGGCGGCGAGGAACGACCAGGAACTGCAGGAAACCCTAGACTATGGCGCCGACCAGGAACTGTAGGAAACCCTAGACTATGGCGGCGAGGGAGGCGAGCATGCAGAGGGAGATTAGGCGAAGGGAGCAGCGGGAGGCGCACACGCGAGCGATGAATGCGAGCTGCTGTACCAGGCGCGCACGCGTGCGATCAATGCGGGCGAGTAACGATGCGAGCACGCGCGGTGGAAGCGCAACAGACGGGCCGCAGCACATGGCCAGGGGCAAACGCGTCAAAAGAAGACCACGCGAGGCCACAACGTCAGCTTTTGCGCAAACGGGCACTTCGCCTAGAACGTCAGGAATTTCGGGTGATCGTTCGGCCAAGCGGGATGGCCTTCGGCTGACTGGAACGCCGTTCGGCCATGCAAAATGACGTTTGGCCACGCGAACGGCCGTTCGGACGCGCGAACGGCCATTCGACCACGCTGTTGCCATTGTCCACCGGCCGTTGCCAACGCTGGCCGGCCGCCACCACCGCGCCGCCGTGCCGGCACGTGCCATGGACGCACGTGTGTAGGCGCCACTGCTTCGCACCACCACCGCTGCACCGCCGCTGCGCACTGTGCCGCTGCACCGCCAAGCCGCCGCCATGCACTGCGTCGAACCACTACCGCGCGCTGTGCCACCATGCCACCGCCGCGTGCCACAGCCATGCAAGCACGCGTGCGCCGCCGCCTCGCTCCACGGCCGTGCGGGTGTGTGCCGCCAACACCGCCCCCCCCCCGGCGCAACCGCCGCTGGGCGCATGGGGGAGAGAGAGAGATTGAAAAGAGATTGGTTTTTTCCTTTTTTTTCACCTGATGAGGAAGAGGATTAAGATATAAAGATGGAAGGGATAAAGATAGGGCGATAAATATGGGAAAGAGATAGAGATAGGATTAGTTTTGAAACATGTTTGTTTTGGGTGCTACACATCACTTTCCTCCCCAATGGATGTCTTACCTAATATATTCGTGGATTGCGTGCTTAAACAATGTCTTGCATGAGACATTGTTTTCCTCTCTCTCTCATTAATTTTTCATCTACCTTAGCGTTAATCCTACATGACATACTAATTTATGCTATAGACACTACTTATATAAAACCATTAGGAGTGCCCTAAGGGTGAACAGGAGAACTCTCTCTAAAACGAACTGGACAGGAACTGCTTACCGCTAACCTCTGCTCCGATTTTTTTGTTGCTGTAGTCGGTTTTCCAGCCAATTCGCACATGAACAGAATTCGTACATGGACAGAATGCCAAGATAGGAGCCGATCCAATCGGTTCTTGATTTGAACAGTTGCCAGTTGCGAATAAGGTGACACTACTACAAAAAGCCTAATAGTAGACGCCAAATCACAGACGGTTTTGTGAAACCGTCTGTGATTTACACTATTACAGACGGTTTTAATTTGGAGGTCGTCTGTGGTATTTGTGGCGGGAAAAATGAGTATCACAGACGGTTCTTACCGCTGAACCGTCTGTGATACTAGAATATCACAGACGGTTTTATAATAAAACCGTCGTGATATTCAGATATCACGACGGTTTTATTATAAAACCGTCGTGATATTAGAATATCACGACGGTTTTATAATAAAACCGCTCGTGATAATCTGAATATCACAGACGGTTTTTATTATAAAACCGTCGTGATACATTTCCGCCTTGCAATCCTCAAATTTTCATATTTTCCCGCTTAAGTCCGAGTGTGGTTCAGTTTTGAGACACCTTCAGTAAAACGGGCATAACTTTTGCATACGGTGTCCGTTTTCGACGTTCTTGTACTCGTTGGAAAGCTAACGACGAGCCCGATCCAAAAAAAAACGATTGGCTTAGGCCAGTCGACCTCCAAGACCCCGAAAATCGGCCATCTTTGGACCTAAACCTGCGTTGTAAGTTTTTGGTTTCTATTTTTGCCCTTTTTCTTGGTTTTATTTTCGGAATTTGGATTTTTCTTCAACTGCAAAGTTGTAGATCTCGTCGAAACCTTTCAAATGAGTATATATAAACTATATAAACCTTTGCTATTTTATCTTTTCAGAGTAGTTGTTTATATTGCATCGGTATATAAAATTTGTGCTCCAATTCACAGACGGTTCTATATATAGAACCGTCTGTGATATTCATTCATCACAGACGGTTCTATATATAGAACCGTCTGTGATAATCTGACCGCTGGGCCCGTCGATCCTCAGCCCCACGAATCGTAGCTCCGCCTTTCCGTTCCCGCGCAAAAAATTTTGAATTCCCGCTTCTCCCTCCCTCTTCCTCCCCTATAAATATACCCAAAATCCAGCCTCTTTGCTGGTCTCCTCTTCCTTGCTGTCCTCCTCCTTGCTGTCCTCTTCCTTGTTGTTTTCCTCCTCCTTGCTGTCCTCCTCCTTGCAGACGACGTAGAAGCATCTAGCTCGTCCCAACCGGGCAGACGCTCAATCAACGCCGACGATGGTGGTCATCAAAGACATTATGCTCATGCGTTGCATCAGGGGCGAGAAGGCATAGAGGATCTTTGCTTGTTGTGTAACCTGCTCGTTGTTCTTGTTGTGTAACCTGCTCGTTGTTCTTGTTGTTCTTGTTGTATAACTTGCTCGTTGTTCTTGTTGTGTAACC
Source organism: Dendrocalamus sinicus (assembly GCA_036346575.1). NCBI lineage: Eukaryota > Viridiplantae > Streptophyta > Magnoliopsida > Poales > Poaceae > Dendrocalamus > Dendrocalamus sinicus. Next base: position 29,230,021 of record CM070654.1, read on the forward strand.
TGCTCGTTGTTCTTGTTGTGTAACCTATTCGTTGTTCTTGTTGTGTAACCTGCTCGTTGTTCTTGTTGTGTAACCTGCTCGTTGTTTTGAGATATTGTAATGGTATACTCTAATCTTAATAAAAATTGATGTTTTATGTTTGTGAAATGAATTGACATGTGAATTGGATGTATACATGTACATGTTGATCTGCTTGTTTCAGAGGACATGGCTAGCATTTCCTGAGGCTAGCCAATAAACAGAAATAGGTTTAGGAATAGAAAGGAATATCACAGACGGTTTTTAACTAAAAACCGTCTGTGATAGTTATAATCACAGACGGTTTTTAGTTAAAAACCGTCTGTGATATGTAAATATCACAGACGGTTTTTAACTAAAAACCATCTGTGATAACTATATATCACAGATGGTTTTTAACTAAAAACGTCTGTGATGACCTCGTATTATCACTGACTCATAATTTCAGACGGTTCACAAAACCGTCTGTGATGACATTTTTGAACCGTCTGTGATGACCTTTTCTGTAGTAGTGTGACAACCAATTTTGAGGTAGTAGCAATTACAGAACAACTTCAAGGCAGTAACAACTTCTCACCGTAATAGCTTCCAAAGTTCGAGGTAGCAACAATTGTAGAACAACTTCAAGGCAGCAACAACTTCTCACTGTAATAGCTTCTCAGTGAGAGATGACTTGTTCAATGGTAGACAGTGGCTGCTCCTGATGAGAGAGCCTAGGTGCCGTCGGGATGCTGAATGATGTCGTGCAAACGCTGAGCCTTGAGTGCCGCATCATGGCCACCCTTATCCGTGTGATGGTTGCCCCAACAGTCTCCTTCTGGGACGGCAGCTTTGATCTAGAGCCTAAGACTTTGATACCATTTATTATAAAAATGCATGATAGAAAATAGAAGATCAAAAGAATGGGAGATACGGATTTATGTGGAAAAACCTTGCAGGAAAATTATGGACACACGAAGACGAAATTCATTATATGAGGAAAAATTATAAGCATAAGGAATTTCGGCGTATATCAAAGCTAGATACAACTATAGGGATACGTATATAGGCTATAAAACAATAGTCCTTAACGTATATATGCTATGAAACAATAGTCCTCAATGGAGAAGGAAACATAATAAGAGTCTGATGTGGCAGCTGTTGCCATGTTTGATATGGCTCGGTACATACACCGCTCGACGCCACGTCCGAAAATTATCTAGCACAGACACGTTGATAAATTTGGCTCACACTTTAATAGTTCCCAACTCAATGGTATTGATCGTATTTAATAGTGGCCCCTTGGCATATAGATGATCCAAACACAGATCCAAATTAACTCCAGGCAGGGGAGTTGACTCCAGAGGATCTGAACCTGGCAGGTTATGACTATATCCTCTTGCTTCACGCATCAGCATCGGCATAGAATGGAGTTCCGCGATGCTTAGTTTGTGGATGGTTTAGAGTACTCTGCTCAAATGAAATCACTGCAGCAGTTATCCATGTTCATCACATCACCAGTTGCAACAATATAGGAACACATTGACCCCTCTCATCTACTGATCTATCGTCTCCTGTAAAGGAATCGTGCTATTGGAACAAAGCAATCTCGTCGTCGAAGTTGACGAATTCGACAATGTCATCGAACGAGCTCTCGCCGAAGAAATCCCAGTCCAATCAACCGGGCAATGGCTCCAGTACCGGAGAGGCACAAGAAACGTCGACCGACGAACTCGGCTCCGCCGGCGCCGGCCTATGATGCACGGACACGGATACGTCGACACGACACCGATACAGGAATTCACCGTTTTCCAAAAATACCGATACGATGACACGGCTATATATATTTAAATAATATTTGCAATACTTGCATCTCCATTTCACATTTTCTCCCCCTTGACCACCTCTGTCTAGAACATCAACACGATTCCACAATGAAAGCTTCGACCTATTGTTGCTTGTGTTTTCCTCCTCTCTATCACTAGAATTAGCGGCTTCCATTTTTCTAGAATAATGAAACAAGCAATCAAGCACAAGTTTATTAAATGCCTAAACATATATTGTTGGCTTACTGCAGTCTGCATCTCAACCCTAAATGCTAAAACAGAGAAGCGGAGAGATGATACCTCGGTGGAGCGGGGACGCCGGCAGCGGGAAGACGGCGGGGCGCGGGGAGTCCTCCCCGCGCGCAGGGAGGAATTCGCGGCGCGCGGGGAGGAAACAATTGCGGGAGGGGGCGGCGGCGAGGTGCGGGAGCCGGCGGGAGCGGGCAGCGGTGGGATGCAAGAGCGGGCGGCGGTGCGAGCGGCCGATGAGGAGAAGCGAAGTAGCGTGAGCGGGCGATGGAAATGACACGCTCGGGAGCCGAGAGGTTAGGGTTAGGGCAACGCCCATGCATGCGTTATGGGCCGGCTTGGGCCAGCCGTGTCCTGGGCCATTCCTGGGCCAGCTGTGTCCATGCCGTGTCCGACTCGTATATTTAGTGTGTCCGACACGTGTCGAGAATTTTAATAATTAAAATTAATTTAGAAATCGGTCGATACGTCACCGACACGTGACCGTCTCGTATCCGTGTCGGATATGGATACGACGATTTTGCCGCGTGTTCGTTCTACATAGGCGCCATCAGTGACTCCACTTTGCACATCTTTGCTCGCGGCTGATCCGCCTCCGCCGGCAAGCACACGGCCTGCGACGAGCCCGAGGTCTCGCTCCGGACATCATCGTCGGAGGAGAGCCAGGGCGAGCCGCCGCTGCTCGTGGTGGCCGACCCGAAGTGACGAACGACTGCATCTTTCCGTCGTCACCCACGGCGATGGCGTCCCCGCAGCAGGCGTGCTCGCGCGAAGTAGGTGATGACGTAGAGGGAGGAGTCGTCCTCCGACTGCTGGACCTGCCGCGTCGCCCTGCAGCCGCTGTCGTACTTGTTGTGCACCTGAAATACAGCCTGTAAATGTAACGGTGCTAAGTCGCTCTTGCTCACATCTTGAATTTAGCGCGGAATTGTGCAAACAAACGCACTTAATCACCTCGGGTACTTACTGTTCTGGATGTCCTTCTGCCCGTACTTCCTCCATATGAAGCCGTCCTCCGCCGTCCACTTCTCCACTCGTGCCGGCATCTCTCCGCCGCTCCCGCGCACCCTGTTGGCTTTGCCCAGGAAACGCACACACACAAGCGAACGTGAGGAAGAAGCACAGTAGATATCTGGGCGACGAACGCTGCTTTTTTTGTATTTTTTCTGCTTGCCAAAGCACAACGCTTACAGGCCTTTTATAACCAACACACGCACACACCTGCTATTCAGCGCAACAAATCGCATGAAGTCCGGCAATTAACGCGTACGCGCCACACGCACTCAACGCGTCCGCGCAATTAACGTACGCGGCGCGTACGCGCAATTAACGTACGCGGTTTATTCCAACAATCACCCCCTAAACCACGACACCCCCATGCGCCCGACCTACATGAGTGCTGACTCGTCGTCGCCTTCGGCGAGCAGTGCTTTCTCCTTCCTTGGCTCACGGCAATCCCTGGAGAGGTGGCCACGTGCGCCACGCTTGTAGCACCTTCCTCGCTGGCGCGCGCGAACGTCTACTTGTCCCCGAGCTCATGCTGCTCGTGTCGTCGTCGTCGCCGCCCGCCGCCGCCCTTTGCACGGCCGTTGTTCTTGACGAAGTCCATGCGCGCTCGCTGCCTCCCGTTGCCCTGACGCCGGCGCGCCTCCCACTGCTCCTCAGTGAGCGCAACTGCCCGACGCCTTCCGAAATCGCCTCGGCGCCGCACCGATCTTCAGCCACTCGGAGTCGTCCAACCAACTCCTCGAACGACATCGTATTCAAGTCCATGAGCATCTCGATGGACACGGCGACTTGATTGTACTTCGCCGGCACCACGCGAAGCAGTTTCTTGACGACGCGCACCTCCTCGATGTTCTCCCCCAGCTCGCGCAATTCCGCAACGAGGGAGCCGAGACGCATGGCGAATTCGTCGATGGACTCACCAACGTTGAATGCCACATTCTCGAATTGCTTGAGGAGCTTCTGCGTGTTCGCCTCCTGCACGCGCCTGTCGCCCATCCGCATCGTCTTCACAGCCGCCCATGCCTCCTTGGCGCTTTTCTTCACGGCGAGACCCGAGCGCATCTCTGTCGGCACCGCGCGCAGGATGGCGGCCAACGCCAGCCGATCCTCGCGACGCTCGACGTCGCTCGTCTCCACGGCGCGCCAGAGCCCGAGCGCCTCCAAGTTCACCTGCATCACCAACGCCCACTCGTGGTAATTGGCCCGCGTCAACACCGGGAACTCCACCGACCCGCTGGACTCCTTGATGACGCGTTCCACCATGACCTCACGTCGTGTGTTGCTACCGCCGGACTTCGGGTCGCCGACGCCTTTCGGAGACGATGGCGGCGTACGCTCGTCACCGGCCATCAGCTTGCTGTCGAACTTCACCGGCTCTGATACCAATTGTTGGCTTTGCCCAGGAAACGCACACACGCACGCGAACGTGAGGAAGAAGCACAGTAGATATCTGGGCGACGAACGCCGCTTTTTTTGTATTTTTTCTGCTTGCCAAAGCACAACGCTTACAGGCCTTTTATAACCAACACACGCACACACACGTACTGCTATTCAGCGCAACAAATCGCATGAAGTCCGGCAATTAACGCGTACGCGCCACACGCACTCAACGCGTCCGCGCAATTAACGTACGCGGCGCGTACGCGCGATTAACGTACGCGGTTTATTCCAACACACCCTGCGCTTTGCAAAAAAAAAAAAAGGATCTTGTTGAGTCGTTGTTCGCCTGTAAATGTAACGGCGACGCAATGGAGAGACTCATGCGTGCGGATTAGTTTGTTAGTGCTTACCTTCTTTTAAGCGGCGGCGTGTGATTGGTTGCGCACCCGGGCGCCGATGACTTGCGCTTCCTGCCAGCACCCGCATCAGCTGATAACTTGGCGGTGCTCACGTCCACGCCCACGGCTCCGCTAGTGCCCCCTTCGACCACTATCTCCTTTGATCTCGGCCCTTCGACATCGACCACTTTCCTTTTCAACCACGCCTCCTTTTGAGCACGACTTCAACTTCGACCACGGATCTTCAGCTTCACCACTGCCCCTTTTAACCACGGCCCTTTGACGACCATGGCCTTTTAACGTCAACCACTTCCCCCTTCGACCACCGTCCCCTTCGACCACTCTCCCTTTTGACCGTGGCCTTTCGACATTGACCATTGTTCCCTTCAACCACGGCCCTTCGATATCGACCACGACTAAAACTTTGACCACTGTCCCATTTGATGACCACGGCCCTTCGATGTCAACCACTTCCCCCTTCGACCACCGCCCCCTTCGATCATGGCATCGATTTCGATCACGGATCTTTGACTTCAGCCACGGCCCCTCGATCACGCCCCCCTTCGACCACAGCTCCAACGTCGACCACGGCCCAGACCACGTCGACCACAGCCCTTCAACTTCGACCGTGGACCAACTTTGTCCATGGCTCTTTGACTTTGACCACTACCCCTTCGACTACTGTCCCCTTCGACCATGGCTCGGATTTCGACCACGACCCTCCAACTTTGACCATGGCCCTTCGACTTCGACCACGACCCTTCGACTTTGACCGTGGATCGACTTTATCCACGGCCCTTCGACTTTGACCACTGCCCCTTCAACCACTGTCCCCTCCGACCATGGTTTGGACTTTGACCATAACCCTTCGACTTTGACCACGGCATGACTTTAACCACAGCCCCCTTCGACTTCGACCGCAGACTGACTTCATCCACGGCCCTCAACTTCGGCCACTGCCTCCTTTGACCACTATCCCCTTCGACCATGGTTTAGACTTCGACCACGGCCCTTTGACTTCGACCATGGCCTGACTTCGACCACGACCCTTCGACTTCGATCACCGCCCCTTCGACCACGGCTTCGACTTCGACCACGGATCTTTGACTTTGGCCATGGCCCCCTTCAATCACGGCTTTAACTTCGACCACGACCCCTCAACTTCGGCCATGGCCCCTTGACCACAGCCCTATTCGACCACAGCACCGACTTCGACGACCAGCTTGGGAGACCAAAATCGCCAGACAACATGGCGAGTTCTGAGCAAAGAGCAGAAGGAGATAGAGAGGCTCACCGGGTGAGCGATCGTAGGGCAGCAGCGGTGGTGGGGGGAGAGCCACGTGGGTGGGCGTAGTAAGAGGAAGCCGCCGCCATCGCAGAGTGCCATTCTCTCTAATCCACCGGCCACTGTCGTGAAGTGCCATTCTCTCCAATCCACCGGCCGATGTCACCAAGCGTTGTGCCGCTGGTTGGAGGGGTGATGGGAGATGGAATTGGTGACGACGCTCTGGGGAAAGTTGGAGGACTACGACCAGACGCTGCCGCGCAGGGAAGGAATTGGTGGCGGCACCGAGTAGAAGGAGGCGCGGCATGAGGGTTCGGGGGAGAAGGAGGCGGCGGTTGCAGGAGGTGGAGGTGGGGAGGCGGCGGCGGGCAAATGGGCAGAGGAGGTGGCGGGCAAATGCGTTGGGGAGGCGGCAACGAGGGGATGAGATGCTGCTGGGGAAAGTTGGGGGACTATGATTAGACGCTGTCGTACGGGGAAGGAATTGGTGGCGGCGCTGAGGAGGAGAAGGCGCGGCACGAGGGTTCAGGGGAGAGAAGGAGGTGGTGGTTGTGGGAGGTGGAGTGGTTGCAGGAGGCAAAGGATGCGGGGAAGAGAAGAGGAGAAGCGCGGCGCACGCGTCGGCCCAACATTTTCTACAAGGAGCGAAAGAACCATCTACATGTGGATCTAGACGGTTGATCTTTGATCGAACGGCTGAGAAGAAAGAAGGAAGAACGGATTGACGATCACTAACTCATATTTTTATAATAGTAAAGATAACTAACCAAAAGCTTATTACACATGCAAACATATATACAAAGTACAAATCCTAATCAGTCAAGACTGTACTGCTAGTTCAATCGCAATTATAGAGATCAGAGGCACATCCACGCCAAACTATCAAGTGTTATGTTTCCATCAGAATGTCTCAAGCTGGCTGCTTCAAGCAGTTGAAGGAATTACTAATTAAATTAAGGGTCTGTTCTTTGTGACTGTAGTTTATGATTTTTGGTTAAAATTTTTGAATTTTAACTGTTTATAATAAAGATTACGGATAGAGAGATACTCATATGCAATTTTAGATGGTGTAGATTTCAGACTCTTAACGTGTTCTACAATTAATTTGTAAACCCTGTTTTGAAAAAATACTCTGTTTAAAGATAGATATTATAATAAAAACTAAAAGTCAGTTTTAAAAGACGAAAAGAACAGCCTCTAAGCCTATCCATCGTCCGGAACAGAAGTTGACATTTTCTCCTAAGTACTTTCTTTCTTTTTTCTTTTGAGAGTACTACTCTATATTTTGCTTGATGTAACATTTATACACGGCAGAGATTCTAGTTTTCCCCGAACTTTTGGTTGTAGTCACTAGATTCATGTTCATACGAATGCAATTCCAAATTAGGGTCAAAACGAGTATGCATATAAAGAATTATTGGTAAGAAAACCTAAGTTCATGACCATCCATGTGAAGATTCACACAAGGTTTGGAGAACATATCCTGTACTTCCCACTCTTCCGGTAGTTCCGTGCACTCCCACTTCAAAACACGATGAAAATAGTTATAAAAAATTTCAAAAAAAATTGATAGCATTGACACAAAATCAATGTATCATGTCACAAAATTTAAAATGTAAATTCGATCTAGACATTGAGAAACAAAATCAATATATCATGGCACGACTTGGAAAATCCATTTCGTATAGTACATGGTTACTGGTATGAACTATCACATGATCAACTTCATTTTTCCTTGATGAAAATTGAAAACAGGCCAAGCTGGGGAAGCAGTTCAATCGATCTCACGTTGCAATAAAACGTGCCCTATAGCAGTGACTTTAAAAGCAATTTTTCTCTTAATGCGTGCGACCTTAAATATTCTACCTCGTGTGGACTTTCAACAGCTTGCTGATGTGAATTCTCATGGAATCGCTGGCTACTGTGCACATGACTCCAAGGAAAGCACCACAATGTCACTTGTTTTATGGTAGCCCATTATGGCATGTTGTGACACAATGTCCACGATAGCCTTATTACATCAACATTAATTAAGAATAATTTTTGCGAGCGAATTAGGAAAATAATATTCTCTAATTAATTTATGTTAATTTAATATACCAAATATATATGTACTTCATCCAGGATGCCACAAAAGATCGATGTTTTTGACATTGATATAGTTTCTAATTAAAACACAACTCTAACCACTAATTTCTATTGTAATATATTTATAAAAATATAACGTTGTGGAAGTACTTTTCGTGACAATCAAAACATATCATTTTCGCACGCTGAATCTAAATATTGTTAAATACCGGTAGCTAAAGTTTATTAAGTTTGACTATTTGTATTCTAAAACGTCATCTTTTTATGATCAAAGAGAGTATAGTCGTTGCAAGATACTGTTCCTACTGGTCTGTCTCTTCTGCTGTGAAGTTCTTTTTCCCCTTTGCGAATGAACAGTTTTTGTTGCGTTTTAATTACTTTTTCTTCAAATCAAGTTCCTTGCAACCACTATTATGAGTGAACAAATGGGCTGTTCTAAATTCAGATTTTTGTCTTTCGGTAAAATAAGCTGATCTGATAGAACACCAATCAGATATTTCCCGAATGAAGGGGTCTAAAGGCTAATATATATTTCTCTGTTGGACACCAGAAGAAACACGATTGTCGCTTTCTGTTTTACGTTAGAAGGTAGGCAAATTAAGCACAACTGTTATCTCATAAATACCTCTAGTAGTGCTAGTACTGTTTTGGGTGTGCGGGTTTGGATACGCAGTATTTTTTAAAAACAGATCAATAAGTCGATTAAAGTACATACTACAGCGACTTCATTTATATCGGTTAAAATTACATACGAGTCTCTATCTCTCCGTACTCTCTCACACGGACAGTCAAAAGGCATAAACCGCAATCCAAAAGAACATACCACGTGAATCGCTAGATTATTAAGGTTTAAGTAGCTATTTGAATGCACCAAATAGATCTAGCGCCTTTCTAATGATCAGTTTCCTGAGGAAAAAGTGACCCGACCTCCATTTCCAGCTCACACTGCTTCGGCGACAGTAATGGTAGCGAAGAAAACTCATCATATGGATAGCTGGTCGTAGTCACAGACATGACTTCCTCTTTGTTCAACCTGAGCCGTTGGGGAAGAAAGCGAAGCTTTTGCGAAGTCGAGCACTTGTGAAGCACTACTTGAGCTGGGTTGATATGGGAACAATGTATCGCATGTATGCTCGTTGATGAGGGTGACCATGAACAGCGGAGGGTTACTGTTGTTTTGTTGCTGCACGTATTTCTTTGCTGGGCACTTATGGTCATCACTGTAACCACATCTGTAGTATAACCTGCAAATAACCAATCGCATGAACATATATCAGTTTACATGTGCTCATCCTTTTCTAGAACACACATGAAATTTAATTGAGGAAATACCAACAAATTGCGCATTAAATATCTTATTTTCACATGAAAATTACAAAAAAAAAACTTCCAGAAAAGTAAAACAATGTGAGTTTTTCTGAATTCAGGAGAGATACAAGTTTTTGCCTTGTTAACACAATTTTGAATTTCGGTAAAAGTTTCACATTTCTTTGCACTCAAATTACAACTTCTACTTTTGACTAGACCTTCGATGTGATTACCAATATAAATTCATGATGTGAATGAGTCATTCCAATTCCATTAGCAGTCTTTTTGTTCTCCACCGCTGAATCTAGTATGTAATACAAATACTGACTTGGTAACTTTAGCACGTAAATGTTTCTTGTTTTTAAAATTAACATAATATAGTTAATTGTGTTAATTTCTTTTTCTTGTTTTCCAATCAGATGCAGATAATCTGCTGAAATGAACTTAATAAGAACGCATGGTCAACTTTTGTGCAGCTATATATAACTATTACAAAGGGACAATGGTTTTATACTCCACACCATGGATGCAAATACCAGTACCTGCTGGCAAATTACCAATATAAATTCATGATGTGAATGAGTCATCATAAGAACCTCCATCAATCCTTATCCGTGAGGATGGCAGCCTCTATATAAGGGGCATGATCTACCTGACATTGAGCGATGATGCAATATATATACCTTGGAAAATCAGCATCGAGGATCTTCTTCTCGCCATATTTCCTCCAGTGGAATAGATCATTTTCTGGTGTCTCAGTCAGTATCTCCCTGCTGCATAATAAGATGGAAGAGCTAAAATGTAATTTCAGTGCATCACATTGTGCAAAACTTTCCGAGCTAACCATGAAATATAGATCCTGGTACGAGTAGAAACAGACATATATTACAGCATGCCTCACCAGGTGAACTGATGAAAAACAAGATGTACTACGTACCTAGAAACACTTTTCTTTCTTTCTTTTCCTTTTGAAAGGTAGATCTAGAAATCTTTCGGCATAAATTAATCGTGCCATTTTTCCTTACTGCCCTCAAAAGCAAGGTAATTAACTAGCTAATGGAGCAAGAAAGCAAATTAATGGGAGTAGTAACAGTGACATGAATAATTACTTCCTCGCTGAAACATAGATCTGCTGATCGTAATTCTTCTCTTGTACTGCAGATCCCCACAGACATGCATGCTATAGATACTACTTGCTGTAGCAAAAGAAACAGTCTTTTGGCACTCACATCGGAAGCTCCTCTCCATGCCTGCCTCGCCGGTGCCTCGCCTTTCTGGTACGGGCGACGGCACCATTTCTTGCCCTGACGCCGCCATTGGAGGCGCAGGCAGCTGTTGCAGCATGGGTCACCGCCCCGGCATCGAAGGAGAAGCAGTGGTCTCTCTCGGACTGGAGGACGGAAAGCGACGACGCGAGAGCCTTGGAGATGTCGCTCACGTTGGCCAGCGCGGCGTCTCGGCGGTCAAGCTCCGGGATGAGCCCCGCCTGCTGCCTGAGCAGCGCTGCCAACTGAGTGCCCTTCCTTAGCTCCCGGATCACCGCGTCCCTCTGATCGGAGGGCGGCGGCGGCGACATCTCGGATTTGGGCGGCATTGCCATGGGGCAATATTACTCTTCAGGCGGGTGGAGATGATATGTGAACTAACTCTGGGTTTGGACTGGCCGACTGGGGGTTGTTGGATACTCGGATAATGGGTAGAGAGACCAGCAAGGGCTCAGCCATTGTCCTGGGAAATGTTATGATTAAGTGTCCGTGCGGATTTTAATTTAACGTTGATAGCTAAATTACCTATCGATAAAAATAGTGTAGTGAGCATATCCAAGCTTGCATAAGTGTTAGGTGCATGTGTGCACCATCGGTGCTTCACTGCTTTGTTTGCATAATAGAAATGAGGGTAACAACCTAACGCTATTTCGTTAGACCCCAATTCTAACGGAATAACCTTATCACTTCCCTTCCTCTCATCCTCGATGCCTTCTCCGCCTCCCTCCTCGTTGTTTCCCCGCCACGGCTCCCCCTCCTCTCCCTTCTTTTCTCCAGCTCTAGCAGTTTCGCACCCCTCCTCTACCTCCCCCTCCTCCACCATCGGTGGCCGGCGGCGATCTCGCCGCCTTGCCGCGCCGTTGTCTCCCCTTTCCTAGCCGTCACCACCCTAGCCAACCTAATATTTACAGCGCTGCTGTCTTGCCCGTTCCTCCCTCCGCCATAGCCATTGCCGAACCACCGCTTCTCCAGCCTCCCTCTCCATCCGGGGGACGTAGTGAACCTATCGCCGTAGCGTCGCCTCCCTATCACCAGATCTAGAGCCGAAGCCGATAGCAGCAGCGGAGGAGGAAGGGGAGGTGGCAGCACCATCAGAGGAGGAGGATGGGGATGCAACACGATGGAGGAGAAGGAGAGGCTATCCCGTCAAAGGAGAAGAAAACAGTATACCGTTTTTTAGTTTTTCTCAATGAAAATTTATATATATATGCGTAATTGATCATTGCTACATGGACAACAATGACTAGAAGAGACTAGAGTTTAATAAACCATAAACAAGAAAGGTTATTATTTGGTTCATGAACTCAACAACTCCTAGTTGTCTGCATATGCCTACCTAGAAGTAGTTGCAATCAGGGTTTTGATAACCGGTTTGGAATTTTACAAGGGGTTCGGTAGTTCTCAGGCCAAAAAATTCAAGTAAAACTTGGCCAAAATGGGTCCAAATGGGATTAAATCGAGTAAATCTCTTTAAATTTGAAATATTTGAGGCCAATTTTGTACTCTAATCAAGGGTGCTTGGTAGGACCGATTTTTTGCTGATTATCAAACCCTGATTACAATAAGTCTTGTGGAATTTTGCCAGTAATGCATGGTTTATACTGGGTGAAGGACCATGTGAGAAGGTCTAGAATTATGTTGTGATAAACCATTGCCATTTGAGATGTGTGGAAAGTTAAATTTGCAAATTTGTTGGTTTTATCAAACTGTTAGCAAACTAGCTGGTTTGACCGACCAGGAGGTGGTCAAACTGACCTTCCCTAGTGGTCAAACCACCAGCCAAAACCGGTCTAACCAACTAAGGCTTGCAATCAGACTGATCGGCAGGAGTGTTTCGACTGATTTTTTATTTCTGGAAAATTTGAGTCTCCTGGTGAGTTCAATTGACCTAGGTCAGTGCATATATGTTGCATGAGGCATATTACAACTAATGTGAATCAAGTTATGAAAAACTTGTGTCCGAAAATGATTTCTTCGTCTTTAGATGTGCATGGTCGTTTGTAATCAACCATGATCAACGACGAGGATCGAGGCTACGCTCATGGAGGAGCCGAGACCTAGAATGATCAAGGATACTGCGTGAGATGGTTGAGCTCAACACGGCACGGGAAAGGTTGAAAATATTGAAGGGAAGTTTGAGTGGTGTGTTGCACCATGTTCCTTGGTTGCTCCAAGTGAGGCATGGTTTGATGAAACTGAAACATGATAGACTAGCTGACGCATGGCAAACTTGTGATATATCTACATATGGCAAGTATGGTGATTACTTGCAAGAGAAGATGAAGATTAAGTCAAGAAAGGGTATTTTGGTAAGTTGACCAAAATACCAAAAACTAACTTAGATTGAAATCACGGCGCTTGCGAGGGCGGTTTAGATCAAGGAGAAGCTGAGAAGATCAAATTAGATCAAAGCTAAGAACTTAATGTATTCAAGTTTATATACTTTGAAAAGCGTACATAAGTGTGAGGTTATCGGGTTTTACCTCATTTGTGCTAAGTAGATAGTATCCACTAGGGTTAGGTAGGTACTGGTTACCTATCAATATAACAGGTTGGGATATTGACTTGTTGTTAACCATCCAACCTTCCAGGTGGAGTGGTTGCAAAACCTTCGTTATCAAGAAGCAGTATATCAAGTTTGTTCATCTCCAAACACTACTACAAAACAAGCTATACTAGATGCCTCATCATAAATGGTTAAACAAAACCATCAGGATTCAGTACAATCACAGACAGTTTTAATACAAACCATCTGTGAAGAGAAATAACATAGATGATTTTCATCATGAACCGTCTGTGATATTTCTCTTCACAGACGGTTTGTATTAAAACTGTCTGTGAAGTATCACAGACAGTTCTTATCAAGAATCATCTGTGATATTACTAAATATCACAGACGGTTATTTATTTAAACCATCTGTGATACTTCACAGACAGTTTGTATTAAAAACCGTCTGTGATATTACCTCATCACAAACGGTTTGTATTAAAAATCGTCTGTGATATTTTGCTGCCCCCTCTATTCAAACTTTCAAATTGAAGCATCGCGACCTCTCAGTTCCGCTACCCAAATGCCCTTATATATGCCTCTCCCACACACCTCCCCTGGACACACTCCAAACCAATTCGCCTGCTAGCTCCCCCAAGCTGTTGATCAAAGCGCCGGTCGCCTCCCTTGAACTCCTCCATGTCCAGATATGATGCCATGATTCACTGCACAAGGCACTCTTGTCGTAAGAGTGCCTTCTGCAATGTCACCGTCATGACACAATAGTGACGCTACCGCCTCCTCTCCTTCATCGGCGCCAATACTTTGTTCAAACCCCCATCCGATTCCCTCCCTCTCTTCCTTGATGCTTGGATGGATATGATACATGGGAAAATTATTTGTTGATACCTTAGTTCTTGCATGTGATGCTTGGATGGATATGGCTAGGATGATCTTGTTCTCATAAATAGGTATGTTTTGGTTCATATGCATTATTTGATTGCATTTTTCATAGCACAACTAGCGTAAACAGCGCAATCAGCGAATGTGTGTGTGCCATGGCTGCACACGCCGTGGCCGCACATGTGAGTGTGCCACCGCTTCGCGCCGCCGCCACTACACCGCCAAGCCGTCGTTGTGCGCCGTGCCACCGCCTTGCACCAGCGCCGCGCACCATGCCGCCATGCCACCGTCGCGTGCCACAGCCGTGCGAGCATGCGTGTGCCGCCGCCTTGCTCCACGACCGTGCGGGCGCATGCCGCCGCCTCGCACCGCCGCCGCACATGTGCGAGCATGCGTCGCGCCTCGCCGCCACCGACGCTGCCGCCGGGCGCATGGGGGGAGGGAGAGAGATTGAAAAGAAATTGTTTTTTCTTTTTTTCAACCTGATGAGGAAGAGGATTAAGATATAAAGATGGAAGGGATAAAGATAAGGAGATAAACATGGGAAAGATAGGGACGAGTTTTGAAACGTGTTTTTTTTTGGTGCTACACATCGTTTTCCTCCCCAATGGATGTCTTACCTAATATATTAATATTGGATTGCATGCTTACACAATGTCTTACATGAGATATTGTTTTCCTCTCTCCATTCATTAATTTTTCCTCTACCTCAGCATTAATCTTACATGACGTACTAATTTATGCAATAGACACTACTTATATAAAACCATTAGGAGTGCCCTAAGGGTGAACAGGAGAACTCTATCTGAAACGGACAGGACAGGGACTGCTTACTGCTAAGCTCTGCTCCAATTTTTTTGTTGCTATAGTCGGTTTTCCAACCAATTCGCACATGAACAGAATTCGTACATGCACAGAATTACAAGATAGGAGACGGTCCAATCGGTTCTTGATTTGAACAGTTGCCGGTTGCTCCTCTTGCTGGAATAAGGTGACAACCAATTTCGAGGTAGCAACAATTACAGAAAAAATTCGAGGTAGTAACAACTTCTCACCATAATAGCTTCCGAAGTTCGAGGTAGCAACAACTGTAAAACAACTTCAAGGCAGCAACAATAGTCCAACATATATATGCTATGAAACAATAGTTCTGATGTGGCAGCCGTTGCCATATTTGATACAGCTCGGTACATACACCGCTCGACACCACGTCCGACGAGTATCTGGCACAGACACGCTGATAAATTTAGATCACACTTTAATAGTTCCCAACTCAATGGTATTGATCGTATTTAATAGTGGCCCCTTGGCGTATGGATGGTCCAAACACAGATCCAGATTAACTCCAGGCAGGGGAGTTGACTCGAGAGGATCTGAACCTGGCAGGTTATGACTATATCCTCTTGCTTCACGCGTCAGCATCGGCATAGAATGGGGTTACGCGATGCTTAGTTTGTGGATGGTTTAGAGTACTCTGCTCTAATGAAATCACTGCAGCAGTTATCCATGTTCATCACATCACCAGTTGCAACAATATAGGAACACATTGACTCCTCACATCTACTGATCTATCGTGTCCTGTAAAGGAACCGTGCTATTGGAACAGAGCAATCTCGTCGTCGAAGTTGACGAATTCGACAATGTCATCGAACGAGCTCTCGCCGAAGAAATCCCAGTCCAAGCAACCGGGCAATGGCTCCAGTACCGGAGAGGCACAAGAAACGTCGGCCGACGAACTCGGCTCCGCCGGCGCCGGCAGTGACTCCACTTTGCACATCTTTGCTCGCGGCTGATCCGCCTCCGCCGACAAGCACACGGCCTGCGACGAGCCCGAGGTCTCGCTCCGGACATCATCGTCGGAGGAGAACCAAGGCGAGCCGCCGCTGCTCGTGGTGGCCGACCCGAAGTTGATGACGAACGGCTGCATCTTTCCGTCGTCGCCCACGGCGACGGCGTCCCCGCAGCAGGTGTGCTCGCCGAAGTAGGTGATGACGTAGAGGGAGGAGTCGTCCTCCGACTGCTGGACCTGCCGCGTCGCCCTGCAGCCGCTGTCGTACTTGTATGTGCACCTGAAATACAGCCTGCGCGCAGCATGCAAGATCAAATGCTAAGTCGCTCTTGCTCACATGTTGAATTTAGCGCGGAATTGTGCAAACAAACGCACTTAATCACCTCGGGTACATGCTGTTCTGGATGTCCTTCTGCCCGTACTTCCTCCAGATGAAGCCATCCTCCGCCGTCCACTTCTTCTCCACTCGTGCCGGCGTCTCTCCGCCGCTCCCGCGCGCCCTGCGCTTTGCAAAAAAAAAATAAAAAAAATAAAGGATCTTGTTGAGTCGTTGTTCGCCTGTAAATGTAACGGCGACGCAATGGAGAGACTCATGCATGCGGATTAGTTTGTTAGTACTTACCTTGTTTTAGGCGGCGTCGTCTGAGTGGTTGCGCAGCCGGGCGCCGATGACTTGCGCTTCCTGCCGGCACCCGCATCGGCTGATAACTCGGCGGCGCTCACGTCCACGCCCACGCCGCCGCTAGTTCCGTGGAGCGCAGCAAGCGCGCGGTCACAGCAGCGGAGGATCTGCGAGGCGAGCTCCTGGAGGCCGCCGTGCGCGGGCGGGGACGCGCCCTGGAGCAGGGCCTCGAGGACGGCCGCGGACTGCCGCCCCTGCGCCATCAGCTCGGACACCATCGAAGCTGGACCAGTGCTAGTGGCAAGCGCCATGTCTCTACCTACTTCGAGCACAACTGGTTGCTCTCTTTTTTTCCCCCTCTACATGCGACTCGTGTGGTAGCTAGCTAGCTAAGCTTGGCCGAGGAGGTCCCAAAAGGTTGTGTATTTATACCGGTGGAATAATACCCTTCATATTAGCGGGGGATTCCCGGCCGGGCGAGGCGGCCACGCCGCCTGCGCGCTGCGCCGCCGCGTGGCGGCCGATTTCAGACGGTCGGAGACCGCTTTGCGAAAACCCCACGTTTTCCGGAATCGGCCGGCGAGGGCCACGCCGCCTGCGCGCTGCGCCCGGCGCGTGGCGGCCGAATTTCAGTACGGTCGGGAGACCGTTTTTGCGAAAAAACCCCCTACGTTTTTCGGAAATTACGTAAAGGTCCTTGGTTCTCGCGAAAAGGTTTCTGCCAGTTTTTTTAGCCCCTCCATTTTGCAGGATAGCCCCCGCGGTTTTCTAATTTACGTACGGGTCCTCGTTTACTTACGTACAGGTCCTCGATTTTTTACGAAAAAGACCTTTGCCTTTTCCGAAAATACACACGCACCCTCGGTTTTTTTTTTGAAAACACCCTCACGGATTATCGCCTCTCTTACTTCGGTACACACGGTGGCTGGCGCG
Organism: Dendrocalamus sinicus; assembly: GCA_036346575.1. Lineage (NCBI taxonomy): Eukaryota > Viridiplantae > Streptophyta > Magnoliopsida > Poales > Poaceae > Dendrocalamus > Dendrocalamus sinicus. The sequence continues at coordinate 29,247,560 of CM070654.1, forward strand.
GCGTGCCGCCGCGCCTATGAGGCTAGTTGGATAGACGCCAGGCCAGAGGAAGCAGCGACGAAGGGAAAGCACGTGGCCCGGCGAGTGAGCCAGCATAACCGCGGCAAATCAGTGCAATTTTCCCACGTGCTGTTAGCCTCACGCGGCTTAAATAGATGGGTTGTTTGAATGGCTTATGATTTATGGCTTAAATATTTAAATTTCGATTATTCATAAGAGGTAATATATATAAGAAAATAGTCACATGTGATTTTGGCCGGTATAGCTGAACTCAGTATACTTTTTACTACAACATTCCTATTGGCCCGTATTAAAAATATACCGTTTAAAAGTTAGTTATTGTAAACAGTACAAGCATAAGCTGGCTTTAAACCAAACCGAACCCACCCAATAGTTACGAGCGGCGCGTCGGATCAAGAGGCATGTGTCTGTCCATTGAGATTATTTTTAAGACTTTCATCTTACCTAAAATAACACTAAATATAACCTCTCCAACAGTAAATTATACCTTTAATTATTTTATACTATTTTTATCATAACTTACTGCCTGACACATTCTCACTATTTGCGCTAGCTTACAAACTCAAAAGACAACATATTATCTCTCCTTATCTACTCTTACTTTATATACGATTTTACTTATTTAATATAGTTAAGAGATAGCTGATCTAATATTATTACAGACGCCCTAATTTTCAGCAGCGTTCCATTCGGACGCTTCGGCTATCTGCCACCGTGTTGGCACGTTGCTCAGCTAACAAGTGAGTTTTTTAAGGGGACCATCCAGTCGAGTGTTACCTTTAAAGGTCTCGCTCTTTCAGCTTATGACTTGTGATTTATAATTTCTCTCGAATAAATAAATAAGACAGTTTCTTCATCGTCGTTTCGAAGTGGCTTATCGCGATAGCCTTTTCGAAACGGCTTTATTGGCATTTGATTTATCTATACAAGTACTCGTGCTAGGAATAAAAACTATCAGCCATAGCAAAAAAGAATGCACCTAAGAGTTAAGAGTTGTACAGCCATGCAATTGCACTGAATTTAGATTGTTACTAGCTGAATGCCCATCCGTTGCTATGGATTTTTAACATTTATCATACTACATGTTTTAAAGCTTACGGGTGGTAAAAAATTTTAGAATATGCATACAAACATGTTCTAAAAATTTTTAAATCTGTCAAGTAAGTCAGAAGACGTCAATCGTACCTCATGGTCATAAGTCGGAAGACATCGAACACACCTCGTGGTCGTAGGTCGAGAGACCTTGAGCACACCTCGTTGACATAAGTCGGAAGCCGTCGACCATCGCGCGTGATCGTAGGTCGGGAGGGTCGACCATCGCTGGTGTTTGTAAGTTGGCAGCGGTCGATGATCGATCGTGGTCCTAAATCGGGAGCCTTTGACAATGGCTCATGTTCGTACATCGGAAGCTGACAACCATCGTTCATGGTCGTAAGTCAGAAGCCATCGGGGATACCTCGTGGTCATAAGCAGGACACATCGACTAGCGCTGGTAGTCGTAAGTCAAAAAAACTGCAAACGAATAGAAAAAAGGGTTAGCTCAACACATATAATGCAAACGAATACCAGAAAAAACTGGCAAAAAACTAAAAAAAACCCCGAAAAATCATAAAAAGATGAAATTTAAAAATAGTAAAAAAATAAACCGAAAGTCTAAATCCAAATGAGCGGAGCTAAGATGAGGCCACCAATATAAGGTCTTCATTTCTTGATACATTTTAGTGCTGCCTGGGTGTAGAGTGTAAGCAGAGCTATGGGCTTCCTTGAGTATCAGGTCTTTGAGGTCCTTCTGGTGGGGAACAAAGAGACGTTTCCCATACCATAAAATTCCCTGTTGATCCTCTACCATCTTAGGGGCTTTCCCTTGGGCCATGAGGCGCTTGAACTTCTGGACTCCAGGGTGTCCCTTCTGGGCTGCCTTGATTTGCTCCTCAAGAGTTGGGTGTACTTCCATGGTAGCTAGGGTACCATGCTCTACTATTTCCAGATTAAGGGCTTCAAACTCCTTACAGAGTTTAGGTTGCAGTTCCTTCACCGTAAGGTTGTTGCATTGGGGTTTGTGACTCAGGGTGTCGACTACTACATTAGCCTTTCCGGGGTGGTAGTGGACGTCCAAATTGTAGTCCTTGATTAGCTCTAACCATCTACTCTATCTCAGGTTGAGGTCAGCTTGAGTGAATATGTACTTGAGGCTCTTATGGTCTGTATAAATGTCACAGTGGTTCCCAATTAAGTAGTGTCGCCAAATTTTTGAAGCGTGCACTACCGAGGCTAGCTCCAAGTCATGGGTTGGATGATTATTCTCATGGGGACGAAGCTGTCTAGAAGCATAGGCTACAACCTTGTCGAGACTGCCACGCGTCGCCTTGCGGGCACTACCGCTTGGCCCGCCGATGGCAAAAATGATATTTTTATCAATACGTCTCGCATACTGCTATTTTTATAAATACGGTGCGAAACAGTGTCAAAACTGGCTTTGATTCATTAGATACAGGCCAGGCCAGAGGAAGCAGTGATGAAGGGAGAGCACGTGGCACAGCGAGTGAGCCAGGCTAACCGCGGCATATCAATGCAATATACCCACTAGTTGCTTAGCTTCACGCAGCTTAAATAGGTGGGTTCTTTTAGACTGATGGTTTATGGTTTAAATATTTAAATTTTGGTTATTCGCAAGAGGTAGTTTGCACAGAAAAATAGTCGAATGTGATTTTAGCCGATACAGCCGAACTCAATACACTTTTTACTACAATATTCCTATTAACCCCGCCTTACAAAAACTCACCATTTAAAAGCAAGTAACTGTAGATAGTACAAGCATAAGCTGATTTTAAGCCAAACTAAACTCACCCAACAATTACGAGCGGCGCGTCGGATCAAGAGGCATGTGTTTGTCCCTTGAGATTATTTTTAAGATTTTCATCTTGTCTAAAGTAACACTAAAGTTAATCTCTCTAACAGTAAATTATTTCTCTAATTATTTTATATTGTTTTCATCATAACTTACTACCTAACACAATCTCACTATTTATGAAATCACTACATCAACATCCATCTCACCTCAAAATAAAAACACAAAACATAGTTGGCTTTTGGTCCATGCTTTGTCCTAACATGATCACAATTTGCATACATAATTGTGCCCGTGTAGTTTTAAGGCCAGCCGCGATGATTAAAAATCAAAGCTCAATTAAGCTGAATTAATGTTGATGTAAAAAATCGGAAGTTTTGACTCTACACTTGCAAAACTACTGATTTTGATAGATAGACAACGCCACTATTAATTATACGTTCCATTTTCATGATTCCTTATTGGTCAATTAGTCCAATTATATATACTATACTCCATTATAGACATGAAAGCTCTATTTTTGGCATGATAATTTTTTTGTCTCAAATAAGCAGGAGAACTTTATACCTTTTCCATTGAGAACAAAATGGTAGAGAAAACATTACACGTACAACCTAGCTCCCTCTATACTCTACGCAAGATAAAAGTATGCTAGTTCAAATGGGTGAAAAATGGCACATATTACAAGTAGCGTCACAACTCACAACCAAGGAACCTCTATTATATGGCGATAAAGGCAACATGTAATACGGCCGATGTCGGCAATGAGAAATGGGTAAATAATTCTCAAAATCTTTTGTCTTTAAGGTACTCAACATCTTCACTTGAGTAACTATGATAATCAAGTTCAAATCACACCAACATAGTGAAGGAAAACAAAACTAGAAACAAGAGCCAACAAAAACAGCAGCCACTTTGCAGGGCCAGTCTGACCATAGGACTGGGACTGGTCCAACCAGTCCCCTATTACCAAACCTAAAAACTTCTTGGGACAAAAGCTCAAATATCAAGAACTTGCCTGATTCTTATCCAAACACACCCAAATTTTGTATGAGACTTGTTCAAAATAGTAGGAACCTAAACTAGTAAAAATCACAAGGTTCTTGGGTTCAAGTTTACCAAATTGAAAAGAATTGAATCTAGTTCACAAAGCACCAAAAACCCTAAATTTCAAATTACTTTTTACTCGTAAGGACCTAAGACATGAGATCTTTCAGATCTATTCTTATATATCCTAGCAAAGTAATTTAAGCAAAAGATTAGGCTAGAACACTCATGAACTCAAAATCACAAATCTAACTTAATAACAAGAAAAACCAAGAACACAACCAAGAACATGATTAGAACAAAACTTTGATCTATTTCAGTGCAGATGAAGTACCACTCTTTCCTCTCTCATGTTCTCTCTCTCACACACAACCATAGTATAAGACAAGGTGGTAGAGCAAAAATTAAATCCTAGAATCCCTTGAATCTACCACTTCATCTCTTCCCCTCTAAACAACCAGCATAACCCTAATGGGTCCAACCTATTATACTTACCGGGGAAACCCGTCAACCCCACTAACACGGGTTTTACAATCATACATGCTTCATAAAGTGTTTACAAGACTCAACCCGCTAACTCTTTAGCAATTGATCTACTTGTCAATTTCACCTCTCTTTGACCAAGACCACTTCTCCTTGCGTCTCTCCGTGCCACAGTTTTGATGAAGGCACCAACCCGGTATTTGGCCAACTATCAAAATACCCTTGATGAATCTTTTAGGTACCTTCCCTTGACTCTGCCTTTATCTTCACCTCAAAGCATCTACCAATGCTTTGACACGCAGTCCGTAGTGCTCAATGACTAGCCATCATATCTTCACGCATTTGAACTCTCCCGAACCATCTCTACATGTATCAACCTCATCACTTGGCGCATCATATACACCAACTCACCTTTTCATGATCCTTATATTCTCTGTGCTTCTTGCTTAAGTCTCGTAGCCTCACCCGGACTTATACAGCTGCTCAGATCTCAGCTCCTTCGCCTAGTCTCGGTCCATTGCCATTGACCGCTATGCCCTGCAAGCCACTTGCACATCCAAAGATCAAGCAATTATATCGAGCATAAGTTCTATGCACTTGACTCAATTTATTCAAAACCATGCAAGATGCAATGCAACACTAACCCTTGTAGCTCCCAAGTCATGAACCGACCTCAAATCATCTCAACTCACCCTAATCCCTGGCCGTAGCCACTAGTCTAACCGCTCTTCCTAGGCCAGTCAAACCGCCAACCACTGGCTGGTCTAACTGGCCACCCTGTGTGATCACATTTTCAATGCCGATCACACTGGTCAACTCTCCCCAGTCCAACCGCCAACCATGGCCGGTCCGACCACACGCGATCAACACCAAAATCCACTCTTGAAAAGAGCAGTCGCTAACTAGAAATCGGTCATACCGCTTCTCCAGTCTGACCGCTCTCAAAATTCGATCACATCAAATCCCCGATTAGACAGCCGTTCACAAGACAATCCGATCGCCTCCTCCCAGTGGTTTGACCGGGCATACTTGATAGCAAATCTAAATTTTCTGAAACTGTTGCAAAATTCAAATTCAACCCACCCAAAGTATCAATTGTTTATCACAAATATATATTAGACCTTGTACATAGTCTCTTATGTGTGAATGTTTCTATGGACTATCAGTTGTCCTTTTATAAATTTAATGTGTGTACATTTGACATGAATGGTTGAGTTAATCATCCTCATTGTTTGGTACTGCCTCCATTTTTTCTATGGGATGATTTTGACTTTTTATATTATGTGAGATGTGAATTTGATTGTTACTTTTTGTAACTTATCTTATTATATAATAATAAAACTGTAATATTATAAAAGTAATTTAATGATAGATATAATGATATAGTTTTCATGTAGTTAATCTAGATAGTTTTAAATATATTAGTTGATGAGGATAGAGATTGGTACCTGGTCTCGGCCATCTGAGACCACTTTATGGACCCCGTTAGTGACCACTGGTCTCCCACACACCAGCTCCTTTCGTAGGACAAGTCATCATGGTACCCATGGTCGGTCTAGGGATAGAATCTATGACCCTCTATATAGTGGATCACCACGTATAGAGAAGGCCGCACTATGCTGTTCCACACGACACCTTTTCTATGTATGCAAGAGACTACACTGCTACAGACAGCCCTATCACAGACGGTTCGGAACCGTCATCACATACGGTTCCTGAACCGTCAGTGTTTAGGTGTCAGTGATAGTTGGTGGTTATCATAGACGGTTCCCGAGCCGTCTGTGATAAAAACATTACAGACGGTCTTGATTACTAACCGTCTGTGATAGACGAGTATCATAGACGGTTGTTTATCAAAAATCGTCTGTGATAGTCTTGTATCACTGAGCGGTTTTGTAAAAACCGCTCGTGATAAAGACTATCACGAGCGGTTTTTGATAAACAACCGTCAGTGATACTCGTCTATCGCGCACGGTTAGTAATCAAGACCGTCGTGATATACAATATCACGAGCGGTTTGTATTACTAATCGCTCGTGATATTGTATATCCTGACGATCGATAGTAAAGGCCGCCTGTGATATTAGTCACACCACGCACGCACTCTTTGAAACCGTCGTGATATGGTATCACGCATTTATTTTTAACAACGAACCGCTCGTGATACCAAGTGCATCATCCATTTTATTTGCTGTTTCTTGGCTAGCCTCGGGATATGCTAGCCATGCCCTCTCAAAGCAAGCGATTACGATAAATGACAGATATAAGTTAATTGCAACTCATAGTAAATTACAACAAAATTCGATACACGATGAATGTAACAATATCACATATATAGAATGAAAATTGTTACACAAAATCGACAAATGAATTCAATTGAAGGAATTGTTTGATTTGTACAGCTTGAATCCAATGTTTCAACATCTAATTATCACCATCGCCGCGTGGAACTCTCCTCTTATTTATGACCTCGCTAGCAAGAATTGGGAGATGATTGCACAATTTCGACGAGATTGTCAAGATCATATGCACTTCCGTCGAAGTTCACCACCGCCGCTAGGAGCAATGTTAAGTCATTAATTAGCATGTGTGTGTAATATAATCAGAAAATAATAATTATTGGAAGGACTCGACAAACCTCTCGGATCATTGATCTTAGTACCCATGATTTCCTTCATATGGCGGCAAACGAGAATCCACATACGTTGCCACAGTAGTCGCTTCTTGCATCGCAAAAATAGAATTACATACATCGGTATTGTCAATTCTAGAGGCATTATAACAAAGTATGATATAGGATTGTTGTGTTGTAGCGGTACCGAAAATCGCGTGTTGTGTCGTAGCGTGTCACCGATTTGTCGTGTGTTCCTCCTTGGGCAACATATTCGCAAACGCCCTACGTGATTCAAAAACTTAGCCTCGCCGTGGCAAACAAAAGAAATATTACAATAGAGTTATGTATGGAGGAAATGAGTTTACTCAAGTACTTCTTGTACACGATCAAGTCGTGGTTGCTCCTAAGGAGGGAATCAAGGTATATTACCTTGCTCCACTTTGGTACAATCACAATCAAAATCCAGTGATTCCTAGTCATATGTGTCGCCATAGTGATTAATCCTAAGTTCATGCTGCATGTAAAGTACAAATGAAACATATGTGTGGCAACTAGTGAAGCACTTACCCTTGGTTGAAGGGTACCATGACGCACTCCTTGTCGGTGTGAGCAATCAATCCCCTCGTTATGTAACCTTCCACGAAGGATGCATCCATTGATAGATTGCTCGGAGACCAAGTGAGGGTCGAGAAACCCACCGTCGTCGCGATTGTCGGGCTTGTTGGATCATGTATCTATACATAAAGAAAGAGTAATGACATTTATCCGTATAACGTGAATGTAGAACTTCATTGTACAAGACACTTACAGATTGTCCAAAGATCGTAGAAGTGAGGCGCCGAGTTCGCCGAGATTGAATAGTAAGAATAAATCTTCAATGTCACGACGATGTAGCCCAAGTCGTGGAGGAAATGCGCCTCGTTATATTTCACGTTGAATGCACTCTGCGGTTTGGCTTCATGTTGACTTCTCCATGTACCGTGCATGCAATGTATTGTAAATCATACCAAGTCGGCGTAATTGTGAATCGGCACCAACGACACTCCTAGAATAAACTTCCATGGCACGGACCCGCTTAATTTTCTTCGCATGAGCCTTGGAGACCTTGGAGCCTCGCTTATGATATGTTCTCGGTGGCGTCTCGGCGGAGCCGATGCAATGACTTTCATGGATTTGGAGGTGGAGGTGGAGCCACCGAGCCGATGTGCCAGTGTCCAGCGACGTCCTCTTGGGCCACTGGATCTCAAGATTGTGGCATGGACATGTCGAGGACGATGTCCTCTTGGGCCACCGAATGAATGTGTGGACGGCATCCCCTAATGTCTTAATCTCTTCGTTTGGGGGCTTCTCAAGAGGGACGGACTTAAAAATATCATTAATCATGTCCACCTGGACCTTTATGAAACCGGTGTCTACTTGTACACCGTGCACCGGCCCCCGGCAGCAATGGATACACCATGCCGCGCCAACATCAACGGGAATAGAGCCAACAAGCCTGACTTTGAGGCTGCAAGGCATGGGCTCCTACATAACAATACAAGAGATGAGTTAAGGCATCCACCAGAGAGATCTATGTACCATTCTAAAGAGGTACATTACCTGAATGTCATCAATACGTAAGTGGTCGCCGCTATGTTCAGAAATTGGTGGACGCGCAGCCATCGCGATGTTGAGGGGGACTGGTACCGCAAAGACTAGGAGTGGGTTGCGATTGGTTGCGGACTTGTCTCGCTTCTTCCCGCAACGAATCTATCTCTCCTCGAAGTGAGGCGATCGCTCTTGAAGTGAGGCGTATAGTCGTTCCTCAAGTTGAGCACAAAGCTCCTGCTTTATTTGTTTGCCGCAGACGCCTGGATCTCTTCCTACTCCTATATGTGTTGGAGTAATCTGGAAATCCGTGCCTCCAAGGTACTTAAACCCCCATGCCTCGTGTGTGACCTGGGTGCTCCTTGTTTCCCAAGGCCTGTGATAGTAAATTTATCTCCCTATATTCTTCAAAGGAGCCATGAGAAGATTCGGTAGTCAATGATTGCTGCAAGAGGCAATTAATCATGTTATTTTTGAACCCATGAATTTCAAGAGGTGTTAACAACTATGTTGTTTAACATATTTTACCAGGCGTTGGGACACTTCCTCATCTATGGGGTTTTTGAAAGAGACACCAAGATGTGGTTGATGACCTCGCTCTAACCGGTTTCGAGCGCGCTCGTTTGCGATCGGCAAATGGCGGAGAGGCCTCCGATCGGATTGCGACCTCATCCTCGCATCCTCCATTGCGGATTTTACCCGCGCACCAGCAGTGCCGAGTCCAGTGAGGGTGCGTGTTTTGTGACTGGAGATCCTTGTGCGCCGCACTTTGTTGTACAAATTCGGTCGCCGTTTCATCTCGCACAAAGGCCTCCCATGTTTCCGCGACACGAAAGGATACCGTGAAGGGCGTGACATCCTCGCCACGCATTTCGCCACAAGAGTGCTCTTAAAATTCTTCCATGCTTTTCCCATCGCGAGGAGCGCCGCTGCACGAGTCCCCGTGGCTTCTGGGATCTCGAACGAATTTGTAAGTTCCTCCCACTGATTTTTGTGATCCTTTGTCAAATCTTTCCAGCTTACTATGGTGATGGGGACCCGTTGCCTTCCAATTATCCCGCAGTAGTCCAAATGATGACGCTTTCGTCGGTTCAGAGGGACCCCATTCGAGAGACCACCGTGATGGTCATTCGCCCTCCGCCTTTCGATACTCCTCGCCACGCTTAGATTTCGCAGTCTTGGGAGCGTGAGACCCGATGACGACGACGAAGACTGTGTGGACGCCATCTCTCTTCTAAGAAAAAACTAACTGAAGTGAGCTATGGACCCAGCGACACAAACCATACACTGAAGTGCATCAAGTTTATTGAACAAGATACACTGAAGTGTGTCACTTGTTTTATGCCCTTTGACAAAGTTCTAACGATTAACTAATTGCAGTGAGCTATGGGCCTTCTAAATAGACCTTGCAGCTAACAAGTGCAGCATATATTATTGTTACAAGGTTCTATAAAGTGCCTACAGTGAGCTAAACAACTGCAGCATATATTATATGCTACATAAAATACATGTGAAGCATATAACATAAAATTCATGTGAAGCATATAACATAAAATACATGTGAAGCATATAACATGTGAAGCATATAACATAAAATTCATGTGAAGCATATAACATAAAGCTAACATGTGAAGCATATAACATAAAATTCATGTGAAGCATATAACATGTGAAGCATATAACATAAAATTCATGTGAAGCATATAACATGTGAAGCATATAAAGCGCGTCTGGAGGGAACGGCGGCGCTGGAGGGACCGGCGGCGTCGGGAGGGAGCGGCGACGGAGGGACCGTGGCGCTGGAGGAGCGCGGCGTCGAGAGGAGCGGCGACGGAGAGACCGCGGCGTCGGGAGGAGCGGCGTCGGGAGGACCGCGCGCGCGGGAGGGAGCGACGACGGAGGGACCGCGGCGTCGAGAGGGAGCGGCGCTGGGAGGGACCGCGGCGTCGGAAGGACCGGCGGTGGGAGGGAGCAAAACCTAGCTAGCAAGGGCGCCGCAGGTGGAGACAAGAGATCGCGCAGAGCGGACTCCGCACCTAGCGGGTATTTAAAGATGAGCTATCACAAACGGTTCTATCAATATAACCGCAGCAGGATATGACATTATCACTGCACGGTTATATATATAGAACCGTCAGGATGTATTATCACGCGGTTTCTTTTGATAAACCGCTCGTGATAGTTCACTATAAATACCATGAGCTAGGTAGGTTCCTATGTCATTTTACAATTACAATATGGAACATAGATACATTTATGAAAAACGCAAGCATAACCATAAATATACTATTTCTTAGTTCCAAATCATCAAATTGATTGTACTCTTCCTCATCCACAACATTCTTAACCCGACAATCCTTCTTTTCCTCAAGAACTACATGGCGCTTTTTATTTGTCTGTCGGTTACATAAAATACTTGAACAACTTGCCTCATGATACGAATGGTTCGCCTTTGTATCCTACACATTCGAGGTCCACGGTAGTGACGCCGCATTTGTCAACCTTTACACCCCGTGGAAGTTGGACCCAACGGCACCGAAATAGAGGAATTTTGAAAATTACGTAGTCAAGCTCCCAAATCTCCTCTACAAGCCCGTAGTACGAGCTTGGGCCAACGGTACTGCCGTGCGCATCATAAGCATCTATGCGGACACTTGAGTTCTGCACTGTGCTCTTTCTATCTTGATCTGTTGTATAAAATGTGTAGCCATTAATGTCGTATGCTTGCCATGTCACAATTGTAAATTTTGGCCCTTTTGCCAACCATTGTAGTGTTTCACTTGATGACCTCCTAGTCAATTGCGCCTTGAACCATTCGTTGAACTGACGGTTGTGTTGTCTCGTGATCCAAACTTCTGACTGGCATGCATTCTCCTGACGTAGCATGTCCTTGTGCTCTTCAATATATGGGGTCACTTCAGTCATGTGTTGTAAAACCATGTGTTGTGGTTACAGACCAAACAGAGAGAGAGAGAGATGGTAGTGGAGAGGTGGGAGTGTTCCGGCTCACCCTCCCCCTCATCTTGATATATATATTCACATGGGGTATGCTTTTACAGTTATGCCCTTACATCCGTACATCCCCATTAGGGGCACTTATGTCATTACACATGTTACTCTGTTCTTATAACCTCCTAACAGCTCTTTGGGCTGAGGTGGGGCCATCCCTGACAGGAGCCTCTCATGGTGAAGGGCTTCACAGGCCGGCCATGTCGCCGGTCCTTTGGCCCTCCGTCCCTCGCGCCTGTGAATTTGCCAAGCTTGTGGTTGGGGAGCCCGAGGTCCGGGATGGACGGTGCCTAGTTGAAGTAGACGCGCGCGCGCTCGCCCCTACCCTTCGAACGGGTGGCGCGAGGTGGCGCTGGTTGAAAAGGTAGACGCGCGCTCCGTCCCCTACCCTTGAACGGGTGGCGCGGAGGCCGGCGCTGGTTGAAGTAGACGCGCGCGCTCCGCCCCTACCTTCGAGCGGGTGGTAGCGGGGCCGCGCCTGCTCGGCAGACGTGCGCGCGCTCGCCCCTACCCTTCGAACGGGTGGCGCAGAGGCCGGCGCTTGCTCGGCGGAGCGCGCGCTCCGTCCCTACCTTCGAACGGGTGGCGCGAGGCCGGCGCCTAAGTCGGCCGAGTCACGCGCGGTGGCGGCGAGGCGGCGCCTGTCGGCCGAGGCACGCAGCTCCGCCCCTACCCTTCAACGGTGGCGCGAGGCGGGCGCCTAAGTCGGCCGAGGCGCGCAGCTCGCCCCCTACCCTTGAACGGGTGGCGGCGAGGCCGGCGCCTAAATCGAAAGTCGGGCGCCGCAGCTCCGTCCCCTACCCTTCGAACGGGTGGCAACGAGGCTGGCGCCTAAGTCGAAGCCGAGGCGCGCGCTCCGTCCCCTACCCTTCGAACGGGTGGCAGCGAGGCTGGCGCCTAAGTCGAAGCCGAGGCGCGCGCTCGTCCCCTACCCTTCGAACGGGTGGCGGCGAGGTGGCGCCTTGCTCGGCAGACGCGCGCTCGTCCCCACGCTAAGATTGGAGCTTGGCGCCGATATTGTTGTGCCGGGTGTTGTAACCTTGCGCACCGTAGTGCGCTTTTAATGGCGGCTAGAATCACGCCGACACCGCCTAGCGTAGGTCGCCGCCGCGTCGTCGCGATGCGCCATCCCGCTTGTGGGACATGCGTGACTCGCGATCGTGCGTCGTGGGATGTGAGCGGTTGCGTGATCGCGGCCGTTCGCCTCTTCCCGTGGAAGTTGGACGTGTGTTGAGGGCGTGGAGGCGCGCGCTGGTTGGTCACCTACACGCACGGCCCTCTAAGCCCCGGCGTTCTTCTTTCCAAATCGTGGCGGCCAATCGCGCAAGTTGGATCTGCTCGCACTTCGAGCCACATGAGAGCGAGCGGCCTTTATAAGGTGCAGCGTTGAGGTGGAGGCACCCTTGCTTGTTTTTGTGATCTGCCGCTTTGCTTCCGCGCCTGCTAAGCTGTAACGCCAGCTTGCTTCCTCGCTTTCTTTCTCCCGGTCGCAAGAGCGATGGCTAGCCATGACGGCGCCACCCACCATCCCGCAGCGGTTCCTTGCCCAGCTGAGGCGAGGTGTGCCGCTCGCCATGGAGTACGAGCCGGTGCCGCGGGGAGCTCGCGCGCCAACAAGTGGTGGGGCGCCATGGAGCACTCGGGAGGCTGCTCCCGTGTGTTGGGAGGAGCCGCGGATCGGGGGACGCTGCAGCGACTCGTGGAGGAGAGGAAGATCGCGATCGCGATGGGGCTTGCCTACCGTCGACGCGGCGGGCGAAGCCTCGGCCATGGAGGCGATTGTTTTTGTCGCGTTCTTCGACGCCGCCTTCAATGCCTCCACGTTGTTCGTGGGCGAAGTCTGCGGGCCTACAAGTTGAGCTAGCCCAACCGATGCCCCACGCAATACTCCACCTAGCTGTCTTCGCGTGGGCGCAGCATGCGAGGCGGCGTCCAGCGCGCTTATTCGCCACACCGCACGACGCCGTCAACCTGCAAAGTTGACGGGCGGTGTCCAACTCGGCGGTGTGGACTTCGCTCGGGCATCGTGCACGACGTTGTTCCCCTCGCCACCTCGCCGAGGCAATGGGAGTCCTACCGACTCGGCGGTGGTTCTACTACACCGTGGCCGCACAAGAGCGGATCGCAATGCCGAGGTGGGCCGATCTCGCTCAACAAGACGCCGAGTTTGAAGGCGAGATTGACGACACGCAAAGGCTACAGAGTCTTGTCGGTGTCGCCGTCGAATGAGCTCGCGCGACCTAGCCGAGGAGTTCACAATGTATGGGGTGGCGCCACTCTCCTCCCGGGGAAGTATGTTGACAGGGCGGCCTCGCGAGGACGGGTTCACCCCGTATCTCGCCGCTTCCACCTTCCGCTCTCTTGTAAGTCGCCCAGACGTTGTACGCGCCATTGTGCTCGTTGGTCTCCGCCGACCGACGTGATCTTCTGCGCAGCGGCTCGGCTAGAAGACGCGAGCACGCGGTTGCGCGCTCCTCGGCCGTGCACGCTAAGGAGCACCAGCTCGCGAGGCGCGCATCAAGGCAGCTAAGCAAGGCGGGTAAACCGCATGCGAGGCCCTAGGCATTACCGTGCCGGCGCGCGGTGCCGGGGAGCTTCCGCCGGACTCGGTGCTCAGGGCGGTGATAGCTCCCGCGGTGTTATCTTCACGACGCCGCCCGCCTCCCCGCTGCCGTATGCGACTCCGCGCAGTTCTTCGGCGGTTAGCACACCGAGACGGACGTCGCGACCGACGGTGGCTCGCCACACCTGCCGCCGAGCGCGCCCTCGAATCCCGCACCACGCCAACGAACTCGTGCTCGCGCCATCGCCGAGCCGAACTCGCCAACCCGGGAGCACCGCTCGCGAGAAACCACGGTTGATGGTGCACTATCAACCGCAGCGCCGACGAGGGCGCGCTTCTACGGAGGAAACTGTGGGGCGATGAGAACCGTGAGCCGTGTTGCCGCGAAGACTTGCTTGTGCCGCCGCAGCGCCCGCCGACGCAGCCCGCCGCCGCCGAGGGGTCGAGCACGCCGCGCGGGCCTTGTCGCGGGATTACGGCGCTCGGCGCGCCGAGCGCACCTCTCCGCCGACCACCGAGGTGCCCGCCCCACTTGGCGCGAACCGGCGCCACTTCCTACCGCGACGAGGCGCAGGAGGTAGGCGTGAGTCCCTCACTTCACGACCGCGAGGCTCTCTCCGACCGCCGCTTCATTCTCGCCAACATCGGCGAGACGAAGTCTCCCGGACGTGGCGAAGGATCGAGCAACGGAGGTGTGCGCGAAGTCGAAAGCCTTGTGCAGGGTGCCCCGCAGGTGTCCGTTGCTGTTGATGTGGCCGCGGCCTCGGTAAATCCTGGCGCGTTGGGGCCGGGGCTCGCTCGGACTTCCTCCCCCGCCCGGAGACACTTCGCGTCCTCACCGCAGCCGCAGAGCGTGCCGACAACGGCCTTGACCGAGAGATGTTGTCGTCATGCGAGGGGGAACTCCTAGCGCCAACGCAGCCTCCGAGATGAGGGTAAATATGCGCTTCAGCTTGTAAGGTATCACTGGTGCCCGCCGACTTGTTGTTTTGCGGACGCTTGCCTCACCGGGCCTTTGACGAGGCCCGTGTTGGAGCGAGGGTTCAGAAGCCGACCTTCGGCAAACAACGCTCGCGGCGAAGATGAAGAGCTTCGTCGCTGGAGGGCGCCATGGCGGCCGCGCAACTCAAGGCCACGGAAGCCAAATGCGCCATGCCGAGGAGCTGCCGCCTTCCTACAGCAGTCGCCGCCCTAGAAGGGGAGAAAGCCCACCGACGAGTTCGTTGTAGGGAATAGCCGCGCCTTGGAAAATGCGCCCACGCCGGCGTGGCGGGCCATGGAGTCTCTCGAACCGTGCCCTCCGAGATCTGTGGCGTCGAGTGTCGGACACTATGCACGGCCGGAGGCCCGCCGAGATGCTCGGGTTGATCGAGGAGGCGGGCGTTGCTCTTCGTGGCGCCGTAACCTTTGGCGAGCACCGCGGCTATCTTGGTGCGTGCTTCGCCCTCGCCATGCTTCACACTCGTGGTGTAGACATACCCATGAGTGGCGAATCTCAATCGGATCTTCCGCCGACCACGTGTTATGTCGACGCCATTCGCCTCCGTCGGGCCTAGCTCGCGAACTTCCACCAATGGATGCGGGGCCGCCGGGAAGATGCGGCGAGGGTCGCCGCGCAGCGACGCCGCATGGGGAGGGGGACCTCCTTCGTGGCTCGAAGAGTCGCCCAACACCACGACGCACGACGCAAGATTGGTTTGTCCGCACCGCGCCAAGACCGAGCCGCTGGTCGGGTAGGGCGGGGATGAAGTATCGTTCTCATGCTTGTAACGATGTAACCTCCTTTGCTTTTGCAATGAAACCAAGTAGCACTTTATTCTTGGTGTTACTCGACAGAGTGCGTAGGGGAAGACCTCCGCTTTAGCGCGCGCGAGGCGCCCCCATCGTGTCGTGTTTAGAGTCCGTAGATCGGCGCGTGCGAGGTGAACCTCGATGCTACGACTTCCTTTATAGTCCGAGACTCGCGCGGAGGCGGACTCGACGCTACATCTTATTTAGAGTTCAGGATCGCGCGCGCGAGGCGAACTCGACGCTACGACTTCCTTTATAGTCCGGAGACTCGCGCGCGCAGGCGACCTCGACGCTACATCTTATTTAGAGTCCAGGATCGCGCGCGTGCGAGGCGAACCTCGGCCTTTACGATTTCTTTTATAGTCCGGAGACTCCCGCGTGCGAGGCGGACCTCGACGCTACGCCTTATTTAGAGTCCGTGGATCGGCGCGTGCGAGGCGAACCTCGGTGCTACGACTTCCTTTATAGTCCGTGAGACTCGCAGCGTGCGGAGCGAACCTCGACGCTTCGCCTTATTTAGAGTCCGTGGATCGCGCGTGCAGAGGTGAATCTCGGCGCTACGACTTCATTTAGAGTCCAGTGATCGTGCGCGCGAGGGCGCCCCCGCTGCGCCTTATTTAGAGTCCGAGATCGCGCGTAGCGGAAGCCGAGCTCAACGCTACGCCTTATTTAGAGTCCGAGATCGGTGCGCGTGCGTAAAGCTGAGCTCAACGCTACGCCTTATTTAGAGTCCGTAGACTCGCGCGCGGAAGCCGAGCTCAACGCTACGCCTTATTTATAGTCCGTAGACTCTCGCGGCGGAAGCTGAGCTCAACGCTACGCCTTATTTAGAGTCCGTGGATCGTGCGCGGAAGCCGAGCTCAACGCTACGCCTTATTTATAGTCCGTAGACTCTCGCGTGCGGAAGCCGAGCTCAACGCTACGTCTTATTTAGAGTCCGTGACTGCGCGTGCGGAAGTCGAGCTCAACGCTACGCCTTATTTAGAGTCCGTGAGACTTTGTTCTTCTCGCAGTGGATGCATAATGCTCGGGAACAATCTTTATTGACCTCCGCTTGGCGCGGTGAGCATCGATAACAAGGGGTCAAGGCGGCTCTACACTTGTCATCCTACTTCTAGGCGAGTATCGCCGCAACTTTATCCGCATTCCATGTGTACCGAGGGCTTGTCCTTCGAGCGTGGTGAGGCAAGATGCCCTTCGGCAATGCCTCCATCACGATGTACGGCCTTCCCATTGGACTCTAGCTTGCCACGGTCTCGCTGGAGCGCCACTGAGAACGATCCCGTGCTTGAATCCCGTGGGCATATAGAGCGGTCCCGAGCACGCATTGTCCGCCGCGCATACTTGACATGGTGGGTCGATCTCGCCGCAGCCCGCCGAGGAGGTCCAGGACACACGCGCGCTCTGTTCGGGTGCTTGGACGAGGACCTCCGCGAGCCGACCACGATTTCTGGCGCCACCGCTTCACACCGGAAGGAGCTTGAATGGCGTGAACCCCGCTGACACGCTACCAGCGGCGACCAAAGAATGCCGTGGCTCGCTGGCCACTTGCTCCTTCGCAACCGACCAGCGCTTTTTGATGGCAGCGAGATGCTGCTATTCGCCGCTCGACCGCCCCGTTGGATCGGGATGCCCTACCGAGGCGAATCGGAGGGTGATGCCCATGCCGCCACAATAGTCTTTGAAGAGGGTGGCGCCGAATCGCAGCCATTGTCAACCGTGAGCTCGGGCACGCCGGCGACATATGATATTTTGCCGAGGAAGCGCTCAGATGGTCGCAGGTTACTTTAGCTGTATGCACCGCCATCATCCGAGAAATACTCCAGTACGACTACCACGAACCGAGGTCCTCGGAGCTCGCAAGTGGTCCTACTATGTCGACGCCCAACGTGCGCTGGCTACACCGAGGAATGGGGTTGAGGCTCGCCGGGACTGCGGATGATGCGCGCCATCCATCGGCACCCTTGGCACCGACGAACGAGGTCCCGGGCGCCGGTGATGGCAACTTGGCCGATGAAGCCTTGCCCAACGCCTGCCGACTAATGACCTTTGGTGCTAGGTGGGATCCGCGACGCGCCGCGTGGATCTCCGCAAGGAGCCCTTTCCCCCGGCCGAGAGGCGCTGCAGAGCGGTGCGCAAACCCTTTCTTGTAGAGTATCCTTCAACACCGAAAGACCTTGCGCGGTGCCGCAAACGCCAAGCTCGGCCGGGTCCTCCGGCCGCGATGCCTTGCGAAATTGAAAATGGGCTCGCCAATCACCGGACGGTCGATGTGGTGGACCCGCTGCGCGTCCCGCTTGTCTCGCGCGATGGCCGCCGCACTAATGTCTCGAAACGCCCCATCGTGGGGCGCTTCTCGGCCGACCGCCTTAGCAAGGGCGCCGCCCGCTGCTCTCCGGCGGGGATGGCATTGACGGTGATGCCCAAAAGTGCCTTTCCTCGCCTCACACCGCAGGTACTTGACCAACTCAGATCCTTGGCTTGATATGACTTGTCCACATGACCAACCACCAGCGCGAAGTCGGTGCGACTAGCACCCGCTCGCCGATCGCTTTGAGCTTCGCCAGCCAAAGAGCAGCGCCTCGATTCAGCCGTGTTGTTGGTGGCGGAAGGCAAGGCGCGCCGAGTATAGCAAACGCCGTCCCTGGGCGTGATTTATCACCGCACCTACGCCGCGCCGCGACGCCGTAAGCTCCGTCAATGGTGAGCGCCCGACAGTGGTCATCGTGCGCCCGACAAAGTTGGGCGTCGGGGTCCATTCGGCGAAAATCCGCAGGACTTGGGATTTGATTGCCGTCGTGAAGCATACGCTGGGAGAAGGGAGCGAGTTCGCACTCATTTGCCGATGCGCCTGTGGACTCCTTGTTGTGTAACATCTCTCGCCGGGGAATGAGGAAGGCACCGTGGATCGGTGGGCGTAAATAATACCGTTTCGGAGGCCATGACTAACGCTGTAGGCGAGCTTTTCAAGCTCCGTGTATCTTGTCTTGGCGCCTTGGAGGCTTCAGACAAAGTATACGGGCGGCCGACGGCGCTTCTCTAAGACGAGGACGGCGGCGACCGCGGTGGGCCGACGCGCCGCGATAGAGCAAGAGGGGAGCCTCGTGCCGGGCGCACTGAGTGGGGAGGCTTGCCAAGTGCTCCTTGAGCTCGTTGAAGGCCTTCGCGCAATCTCCGTCCCAACGAAATCCATCGCACACGCGAGTGTCTTGAAAATGGCAGCCCCGCTCCGCCGCCGATAGGAAGCGCTTAGTGTCGCCATGCGCCCGCCACCTCGACCTCCTCGTTGTCTTGGCGGCTCCATACCCGGATGGCATCTACTTTGCTCGGGTTCGCCCGATGCCCCGTCCGACACGAGGAAACCTAGGAGTTTGCCTGCACCCCGAAGACACATTTGTCGGGGTTGAGCTTGATGCCCACCTTCCGAGGTTATCGGTCTCTCTCGGAGGTCCCGCCATGCAGAGCAAGCTGCCGGTTTTGACCACCACGCCATCGACGTAAGCTTCGACGCCTCCCGAGCTAGGCGGCGTGGCAATAGCGACGAGGCGTGTAAAGGTAGCGCCGCGTTCTTCAAGCCAAAGGGCATTCTCGACGGCGTAACGCCCCAAGTGGTGTGATGAAATTGGTCTTCTCCTCGCCGCCTTCGCCATGTATACCGTGGTAGCCGGAATAGGCGCCCAGAAACTCATTAGTTTGCACCCGCCGTGGCGCTGACCACCGATCGATGCGCCGCAAGGGTAATTGTCCTTGGGCACGCCTTGTCGAGTGCCGTGAAGTCGATGCACATACGCCGACCCCGCTGGCTTTTTTGACTAGTACCGGGTTAGCGAGCCACTCGATGGTGGACCTCGCGATGACCCCGCCCAAGAAGCTCGCCACCTCTGCTTTGGCCTGCTCACGCCGATCCATCGACATACGCCAAGCCTTTGCTTGACCAGCTTGGCGTCGGGCGACCGCCAAGCGATGCTCGACATCGCTCGGTCGCCTTGATGTCCTCCGGGTCCATGCAAAAATGTCAACGTTGTTCAAGCACTCTGAGCGCATCCCGCTCGACCCCGGTGAAGCCCTCGCCGATGGACACAAGCGCCTCCGCCCGAGCGGCACCTTCTTGACTCCGCCGCGGGCCAAGGCTTGGGCGTCCCACTGGGGCGGAGGGCCCATCGCCGAGCGTGCCGGAGAGGGCATGCACCGGCACGCGAACGCGGCCGCCGACCTCGGCACGCCCGCCGTGTCCCGACGCCGAAGAGGGTGATAACACCTCCGAGCCCGGAGCTTCACACACAAAAACGCGTGAGTGTGGGATCGCCGAAAGAGTTGATGGCGGTCGCCCAAGATGGCGTTGTAGGGATGTGGGATATCCATGACGCCGAAGATGACATGCTCGGTCCGGATGTTACCCTTGTTGCCCTCCCGACGGAAAGTGACCGGAAGGGACACGTGCCCAAGGCTCGCGATGGTTGACCCGAAGCCTTGAAGTGGAGCTCTGGCTACTCTAGCTGGCTTCGGGGATCCCCATACGGATCGAGGGCCTCTCGAACAAGATATTCACGGAACTTCCCCATCGACAAGCACGCGCGGCGCCACAGCGTGCTATGTGGGCTGGATGACTAGAGGGTCTTGGTGAGGATACTCCACACCCTGCGCCGCCAAGTCGAAGGTGATGTTGGGCGGCATCCACACTGCGGCTGCTCCTCGGGGCCCTTGAGGAGGAACCTCCGTGATGATGCCGACGGTGCGATGTCGCGCGCCCCCGTTCGCGGTGGCTCGTATGGGGCTACCCCTGGGTGCCCAACGTGGGCTCCGGCGAGGCCGGGAGGCAGAGCCCGAGACCGGCCGTCACCTCCGCAGCCCATAATCGCGTGCATGCCCTGTGTAATGATCACCGTAGCCGTGTACCTCGCACCACTTGCCATAGTGTAGGAGCTCTTGTTCTGCGTGGGGTTGGCCGCAACCAAGTCCGCCTTCCGACCCCGGTTTCCCCTCCATGAGGCGGGTCGGGTCCTTGGCGCGCTCTGTGTCGAGACATGATGGGCCGCTTTGTGACCTCAGCGGCGGCGCCAAGGTTTATGCTGCTCCTTGAAGAGCATTCTGCACTCGTATCATGCCTCGGGAGGGCCTCCTCGGGGCTCTCGGCCGCGGCCTCGCTCGAGGAGGGAAGCTCCGCCCCCACTTCGCGCGGGGGCCTCATGGGCGAGGTCGAGGCGTAACGCCGCGTCTCGCGCATCCTCCTCCGCCCGCGCATACTCGTCCATTTTATCGAAGAGCTTGGCGACTGTCTTGATTGGCCTCCGCGCGTTGTACTCGGCCATTGGGCCCGGACGAAGGCCCTGTATGGCTGCATTAACGATGGTGGTTTCATTAACGTCTTTCACTTGGCATCGAATCTTGGCGAAGCGCTTGAAGTAGTCCCGGAGCTTCTCCGAGGGTCTTTGCTTTACAGCGAAGAGTTGGTCCGCATCGACTCGCTCGACATAGTTTCCTTGGAAGTTGTTGTCAAGGCGGTCGCGGAGCTACTCCCACGCGTAGATGGAGCCTGGCTCTATGGTAAAAAACCAAGAGAGCGCCACTCCTTGCAGCGCGAGGGGGAGTCCCTTCGCCTTCGTAGTGTCGTCTCCGCCCGCGGCCTCGATCGCGGTTTCATACACGCGCACGAACTCGCGGGGATTCGTGTCGCCTTTGTACGGGTCGATGACGCTAGGGAACTTGAAGCCTTCGGGCCACGCCGCCTGCTGCAGCCCCGCCGAAAGCGGGGACTCCGAATCTACGCGTCTCAGCGGCACGCGGCTAGACGTTGGGGCTTCGCGGCTGTCCGCCCTCTCCAGCGTGGGCTTGAGCGCGATTACTGGCGCGGCCTGTTGGCTCCGAGCCTCTTGTATGTCTCGGACGGCTTCGCGAAGGTCCCCTAGTTCCCGCTGGAACGCGTTGAGGGCTGCTAGTAGGCGCTTTCCACCGCAGTGCCGCCGGGCTGCCGAACACCCCGCTGCGGGTCGGTGCAGGACCATTACCTCACGATCTCGGATCCGCCGGATGCTTGCGCGCTACCCCGCCGTTTGATCCGCACGGCCGGCGGGGTGGCGGGGTTGTCGTTGCAGCGCGGCGCGGGGTTGATGTCGCGTAGCGGCGGCCGCGCGGGTCGGTTGATGTAGCGCGAGCGTCCGACGCCGCGACCATCGCGCTTAAGCCGCCACCAGCTCCTTCGGCGGCCGATGCCGGCCCCGTATTCACACGCCGCCCGACCCACCGCCTTCTTTCTCTTCGCCCACGATGAAGTTTTTTGGTGCCATCCTTCTTCTTCGGTCTTGAGCTTGTTCTGTCCCTCCCACGGACGGGCGCCAACTGCTGTGGTTCTGACACCAAGCAGAGAGAGAGATGCTATCGAGAGGTGGGAGTGTTCCGCCACCCTCCCCTCATCTTGATATATATATTCACATGGGGTATGCTTTTACTGCTTATGCCCTTATATCCGCACATCCCCATTAGGGGCACTTATGTCATTACACATGTTACTCTGGTTCTTATAACCTCCTAACACTGCTTGGGCTGAGGTGGGGCCATCCTACAACACCATGAAATGGGCTTGAGCATACGATGTTGATCCGGAGTTATTGCTTTCCTCCCAATAGTCCCGATACCTCTAGCCTCCTCGTGACGAGATAGACGTACACCTATCGGCTCTACCCGAGCCATGTAGCCAATGCAGAATTCAATGACCTCTTCTGTTGTATAACCTTCGATGATGCTACCCTCCACGAGATCGATTGCGTACATAGGACTTCAGAATTCCATGTACCTCTCGAAAGGGTACATATGACGTAGAAATATGGGGCCACATATTTTTATCTCTTTCACAAGGTGGACAATGAGATGGACCATGATATCAAAAATGATGGAGGGAAATACATCTCTAGATGACATAGAGTTGTCACCACCACGGTTTGCGAGCATCTAGTCCATCCGGATTAATGACCTTCTCGAGCAATTGCGTTGAAGAAATAGCATAGCCTTATGATTGTCACTCGAACCTTGTTCGGCAAAATACTTCTAATTGCAAATGTAGCATTTGAGTCATTAGCACATGACACCGTGAGACTTCATGCCAATCAATTTCAAATGTTCCATAGAAACAAGTTTCTTCATGCTTGTCGAGTGACCGGATGGAAATTTCACACCATTTAAGGATCGGCACAATTCAGTTCTCTCGACTTAGACAGAGTGTAACATCTTTGGGGAAGGTACGTCCGCCTTTATCGGTCTCTATCGGTGCTAACTCGGTCCCGATATTCATAGCGACTCAAGTCACGCCTTGCGTTAACACCATCCTTTGTTTTATCAGAATGTTCAAGAAGAGACCAATCAAATTGTCACATACATTCTTCTCTCGTGCATGACATCGATGCAATTGCGAACTTCTAAGTGCTCCCAATAAGGCAAGTCCCAAAATATTGACCTCTTTTTCCACATGTTCTTCCTCAATTTACATCCCTTTCCAAACACAACATTTATATCCTTGACCATATCATACACCTCTTTCCGCTAAAAGGTTTTGGTACCGAGTCATCCTCTTTTTTCACAAATTATTTCTTCATCTTGCGGTATGGGTGATACTTTGGAAGGAACCTACGGTGACGCATGTACACAGTTTTTCGTGAGTTGTTCAACCACACACTCTCGGTATAATCTAAGCAGTGCGGACACGCTTTGGCTCCTTTTATACTCAACCCTGACAGGTTACCAAGGGCAGGAAAATCATTAATGGTGCAGAACAACATGGCCCGTAGAGTGAAGTTCTCTCGTTTGTCCGCATCCCATACATGTACCCCTTCATTCCACAGTATTGCAAGATCTTCCACCAATGGGGCTAGGAACACATCAATATCGTTGCCAGGTTGCTTCGGCCCTTGGATAAGTAGTGACATCAAAATATATTTCCGCTTCATACACAGCCAAGGAGGAAGGTTGTACATGCACAGAGTCACGGGCCAGGTGCTATGTCGGCTGCTCATGTTACCAAAAGGATTCATTCCATCTGTACTCAACCCAAACCTTATATTTCTCGGTTCCACACCGAAATCTACAAACATCCTATCGATGTTCCTCCACTGGGCAGAATCAGCAACATGTCTTATCATTCCGTCTTTCTTACGCTGCTCGCAGTGCCAACGCATCAATCTTGCATCCTTGCGGTTTGCAAATAAACGCTTCACGGGGATTACAGAAGATACCACATCACCTTAGCGAGAGGTCCTTGCTTCACCTCGATGCCCTTCCCATCATCGAGTCATTTTACGCTTGTATCGGTATGCTTTGCACACCTGACAAACATGTAAGCTAGCATACTCTTTACTGATGACAGATACAATCATTCCGACATGCATGTATTCTTTCTACTTCCATTCCTAATGGACAAAGAATCTTCTTGGCTTGGTAGGTGGTTCTCGGCAACACATTTCCGTTGGAAGCATGTCCACTAGGAGACCTAATAATGCCGTGAAACTCTTGTCGGACCAACCATTGCTTGCCTTCAATTTTAGCAGTTCTAGAACTGAAGACAACCTCGTGTATTGCGGCTTGCAGCCGGGAACAAAGGTTTCTTGGAGTCCTCCATCAAGCCCTCGAATTTACCAAACTCTCTCACTATAGTTCCATCTCGCATCACGTAACATCTGATCCAGATTGTCATCCTACGACCTATCCTCATGATCGAAAGAACGAGTCCACAACCGCATATCGTTGTCTCCTCGGCTATGTCATAACTATCTTCTTGTGTACTCTTCTCTTCACCGTGGTGGTCCAACATTTGTACCCTTTTCAAACCCTTCAATCAAGTGAGCTTCAATCGCTACGAGTTGCTAAACATCTTGAGATTATCACAATCAATACATGGGCAATACATATATTTCATCCCCTTCTTCAACATATCCAAATCGGCGTAGCCCTTCTAAAGGCGGACACGCCAAGAATGTACTCTTCACTCACACGGTTCTCAATATACATCCACTTTGGTCCATCTACGCTACACAAGTGACAAATGGGTGTCAAAAATGATTATTACCTCTACTACTAACCTCCGATCGATCACTAAGAATGTTAAGTAATTGGATACTAATCTCGATCGGATCACTAAGAATGTTAGGTAATTGAGTATGCTAACCTCGATCGATCGATCAATAAGAAGACGGTGATATTTTTCACCCCCAACTCCCTAAAGCCGCGCTTTGCTCCACCGATGCAGCGCAATGAAGACAGATCGTGTCGACATCCTTCAAGCAAGTATGCCAAGTAATTAATACTACGAGAATATCACGCGCGGTTCCAACTACAAACGGCTCGTGAAAATTATATATCACGCACGGTTCGTATTAATACCGTCGGAATTATCACCGACGGTTATTAATATTAACCGCTCAGGATTTCGCCTATCATAGACGGTTCGCATAAATAACCGTGCAGCGGTAGTCTCATTATCACTGCACGGTTCGTAACACGAACCGTCGTGATGTATATATAATATCACGAGCGGTTGAAATATCAACCGCTGCAGGATTTATCGTATCACGACGGTTTGTGTATAGAACCGCTCGTGATAGATCCTTCGCTGCACGGTTTACACTACAAACCGCTCGTGATAGTTACTGAGGATGAATCTGCTTCGCCAGCGATGATCGCCAACTCGAAGCATATATAGCATAGCATTCGAGGCACATCCGGTGCTCGTTCTTGTGTCTTGAGGATTGCCAAGAGCTGGTCTTCGCATGTGGCCGCCACATCCAAGACCGCAGGTGTCTACCACATCGAAGACCAGCTCTGGCATTCCTCAAGACGCAGCAGAGTGCTCGGATGTGCCTCGAATGCTATGCTATATATGCTTCGAGTTGGCGTCATGCCCGATTTAAACATCTTTCTCGACAAAATTCAAGGCAATTTTATTACAATAGTGCAAAGAAAAGACATTCCCATTCTTCGTTGAGCAAATCGACATAGTCGACTTTTGGTGGCGACTATCCATCTGCTTCCCACTCTTTCTACATCTCTCGGTCTCAGATCACGTGCGCTAGTAGCGATGATTCATCTACTATCAATCATCGCATCGCGACGTGATCCGTAGACCGTAGATGAAGAAAAGGAGTGGAAAGAGTGTATGGATAGTCGCCACCAAGAATCTGGGAATGTCTTTTTTGAACTTTTGTAATAAAATTGCCTTGAATTTTGCAGAAAAAGAAGGATTGTTGGAGTGGACATCACATCTCGGCGAGAGTCGGCATCGCCGAGGAACATGCAAATACAGAGGCAAGCAAGCAAATAAAATAATGTTACCCATACCCTCCAAACAATCAAATACAGAGGCAAGCACAACAACACATTCAAATCTATTACAGCTAACGAACCCTTCATGGCACGACGGTGCGTCGAACAAAGACACACTTACGACACTTACGACAAGAGTGTGTTGTCCAGCCGCCGCCGTGCGTGCACGGAGGCGCAAGCTCATAGCGAAGGAGATGCATGAAGGAAGCTAGCTAGAGGATGAACTCATGCGTGACTAGTACCGCCGGAAAGGTAGATGGGGTTATTAATAAGGGCCGAGTAGTGGGGAATCTGCGCCGCCATTCCATGTGGAGAGAATGGACGGTCGAGATCGAAATCCTCGGGTATACACCAATTATTGGTCAACAATTATTGGTGACTCAGGATATCACGCACGGTTTGTTACACGAACCGCCCGTGTTGGTAAGATTATCACGAGCCGGTTAAGAACCGCTCGAAAATTCACGACGGTTCTTAATACGAACCGCTCAGTGATGTCTCAATTATCACAGCATTTGTTCTTGTTAATAATCGATCGTGAAAATATCACGACGGTTACCCGTATAAACCGCCCGTCATAAGCTTCATACCGTAACGCTTCGCGTGTTTCGATGCCGTAACGCTTTCGTGTTTCGATCGCCTAGTTAACGCTCTCTCGATCGTTATACGGCGTCTATATCATTAATGTTTGGGTATACGAACCGCTCGTTTCTAAAGGTTAAATATGCGCGCCTAATCCAGCTGGTCTCTTCTACGTGCGCACAATACAATATACAATACAACATGGCTTCTACTATTGTTCTTGTGATCATCTCCTTCCTCTCATCTCTGCTCATCACGAATTGTTCGCAGGAACCTTACACAGCGCCAGCAATTTGCATCTCGAGCACTTCTCCGCACTCCGCCTGCTCTCCTTCCCGACTTTCTTGCATCCGCCGCTTGACTGATCCTCCGCCGCCGACGGAGCGTCTCGCCGCCACTCAAGAAAGGGAAACAGCCATCACCCCGGTTCTTCTCACAATGTGCGCAATGCGGAAGAAGCTCTACACGCATTGCGTAGACCGATGGATAGCCTTGCCGATCAAGCGTAAACGCAGATTCTCGAGAATCTTTTCATGCTATCCTCTACGACATTATGGATGCTTTGCCGATCATTTGCCCAGCCGCAGGAGGAAGTGCCGAGGACAAGGGCAATCTTAACGGCGTTCGAGAATTTAGCTACCGATCCTCCAAGTCCCCAAGTTGAAGAAGAAGCTTACGGCCCAAAAGAATACAATCTGGGAAACTCTTTACCTATGCGACTTTTGTAATAAATTTGCCTCTAATTGAAATTAATAAAGTTGCCTTTAATTGTGATCTCTTGTCTCAAAGAGTTACGTAGTTAAGTTATTTGAAGCAATGTGTACTTATATATTAACCTCTCGATCTAGAATATGACAGACAATGTTTCAAAAAAAAAAATATGACAGAAAGGGACATCACAAATGGTTCTTGTGAAAAGCTGTCATGAACATTTCGCACGGTTCTTAACAACAACCACCGTGATAGTCGACACAACACGAGCGTTTTTAATAAAAAAACCGCTCGTGATAATCTCAGATATCGCGCATTTTTAATAAAAACCGCTGTGATATTCGAGATCACGCATTTGGTTGCAGGTAAGAACCGCTCGTGATACTCCTTTTTCCGCCACAAATACCACAGACGGCCTTCAAATTAAAACCGCTCTGTAATAGTTTACATTACAGACGGTTTTACAAAACTGTCTGTGATTTGCCGTCTACTATTAGCCTTTCTGTAGTAATGCTAGTTACCCGCACACGCAGCACGACTACGTCTATGGAGGATGCAAAGGCCTCTTGCCCACAACCACAAGGACAATTGTCGCCAGGACCAAGGCTATAAAAGGAGGGGGGATGCTCAAGGCTTCAGGGAAGGATGACCTTTAGTCGATACGAAGGCTAGTTTACACCTACGATGCTTCCACATCTGCGATGTTGAGTAGCTAGATTAGATTTCAGGCTAGATTTACTTTCAAACACCAAGATCCCTATAAACACCCCTCTGTAAACACTTTTCGATCAAGGAAATACATAGGACATAGCACTATTACTCATGCTACAAGGGCATAAACCTGGATAAATTATCCGTGTCTTGAGCTCTTGATTCCTGCATCACATTCCATAAAAAAAAATATAAAACACCAATCTTGGTGACAATATCGGTGATATTAGTGGCACAGATTCTATGGTGTCAAATAAAAAAGAATAAAGGAAGTATTTTCAAACTTCAGTAATGGGATGAATTAGGCTAGGGTTTTACATAAATCTCTTAACCTTCCTACATGCGTCGGATTTAAATTAAATAGATAACTTGGATCAAGAAAACCCTTTTTCTGCTAAACCAGATATATAAACTACTGTTTGTGTGTGTGTGTGAGAGAGAGAGAGAGAGAGAGAGAGAGAGAGAGAATTCACTATATTACAGTTCACGTACCGACGTGTTGGTCACACGTCCAGTTCGGTGGTTGGGGGAAAGTTTGGCCACAACAATGGTACTGTGAAAACTAAAAAAGCATGTTTGATCCTAGGGGGTGGCCATCTGGGCTTCACGTGAATTTGCACCAATCGTGATCGATGGAAGAGTTCTCGGCCTGACGCCAGCATGCGTGATGTCCGGGAGTATCAATTTGAAAGCAGTCTCCTGGCTCCGCTTATATCAAATTCAGGTTGTGGCTTTTAATTTACTAATTTTTAATTTTATCTTTTTCTAGTTTTTAAATTTTTAGGTTGTCTTTTTCTCGTATTTCTGAATTCGTATTATCCGTGATGGAGTAATATGTTTTTATTTCTAATTTTTTAAATTTAATTACACTCAATAAGCCATCATCATGTACAATAAAAATTAAATCAGCTACAATAAAAAAAATTACAAACCATCTGCTGATACAACGGGCTTATACCTTAAACAACATCGGCTATTTGTTTAGTGCTATGGTTTCGACGATTCCAGCTTGCAAGTGAGCTGATTCTGATTGTCTCTGGCTCGCTCTTGGACTCCAATCTCGCATTAATACATCAACTCATTTTTTTCAACGGAAGCATGCGCTAATCAATTCGTGATGGCATCGAACACAGAGCCCATCCACGTAATCTTTTATCAATGGGGTAACCACCAATGAAGATGTGGGTTTCAATCCACGTTCTCATCCACTATTGCATCGATTCAAGGAGCCTCCTCACCTGCTGAGGCGCGTCGTGCTGTCCACATGCGGCGTCAGGGCCACGTGCTGTCGTCAGCATGGGCAGCGTCAGCAACGTCACGACCCACTCTTTGCAGCCGCGTCATACCATTGCCAACAGCCATGTCTTGGAAGTAGAGGTGGAAAAATAGCTTGAGGCTCGTGGCTCGGCTCGAGCTCGTTACGAGCCGAGCCGGCTCGGTTCGAGCTCGTTAAATTTCGAGCCGAGCCAAGCCTGCTTTCTAGCTCGTGAAAAAACGAGCCGAGCTCGAGCCGCCGCGAGCCACCACGAGCTATTTGGCTCGCATCTCCCGTCCATCTCCCACCCACTCCTGCGGTCCTGCGACTCCTGCCTGGTGCCTGCTGCCTCCTACTTCATGAATCCCCAGATTCCCATCGCCACGGAATCTCACCTCCCCTCCCATCTCCACCTCCCTCTCCCATCCTCCGCCGCCGCCATGACCCCACCTCCAGCTGTCGTGGCCTCCCGCCACCTCCACCACCGGCCTCGCCTCCTCCCCACCTCCCCTCCCGGCTCCCGCTCCCACTCCCACCCCAAACCCCTAACCGTAGCCCCACCGCCACCGCCGCCGCCTCCTCTCGCCTCGCTCTCCGCGGCGGCGGGCGTCTTTCCCGCGGTGGCAGCATCTTCCAGCGCTTGCGCCACCGCCACCGGCCGGCGCCGTAGGCGCGCCATCAAGCCTCTGCTGCCTCCATCTCCACGGGGTGCTCGCGAATGGCTGAATGCTCCTCGTGAAGTGTGAATGCTCTCTGCCGCTCTGCTGCGATTGCCGGGTTCAAGCCAAAATGGCTCGTTTGGGCTCATTCAAGCCAAATGGCTCGTTTGGGCTCATTCAAGCCATTTTGGCTCGTTTGGGCTCATTCAAGCCATTTTGGCTCATTCAAGCACAACATCGTTTATATCACCGTTAAAAGCATTCAAGCCGCAAATCTGATATGCTATTAATATTACATCCGAAATGCACTATTATTTATTTCTGCCACTCTGCTCCCGCTTCTGTGTGAATCTGTGGCGGCGAGCCAAAATGGCTCGTTCGGCATCTGCGAGCCATTTTGGCTCGGTCAATGCGTAACAACCCTTTTTGGCTCTCTGTCGGGCTCGCGAGCCGGCTCGAGCCGGCAGTCGAGCCGAGCCAAGCCTCCCGCGTAGCTCGTTTCCAAAACGAGCCGAGCCGAGCCGAGCCGCGTCTTTGACCGAGCTCGGCCGAGCCTGGCTCGAGCCGGCTCGGCTCGGCTCGTTTCCAGCCCTACTTGGAAGGGAAAATTTATTTATTTGCCACCTTTACGACTCGGGTGGTAACAGATTTGTCACCTGGGCCTATTGTCAGTGACTCAAGTGACCCCACATGTAAGTGACAGAGTCTCGATGTCAATCTTAAGAGTGGCAAAAAATTGAATCTCCCGTCTTGGAAGGGGCGACACAGGTGTGTGCAATTAGGGCTCTGTTCTTTTCAGCTTCTAAAAGCTGTTTTTCGGCTTTTCTATAGTAACTAGTTTTTAAACGGAGTATTTTTTTCAAGATAGAGTCTACTAGTTAATTGTAGTACATACTTTACTAACTTCATTTATATCGACAAAAACCGCATGTAAGTTTCTGTTATTCTGCAATCTCTTATACAAACAGACTAAAAGCCACAAACCGCAGCCAAAAAGAACATACGCGTCCGTTGTCGAAAACAATTCTCGTTTAGGTTTTAAGTCTGAGCTTCTCACTTATTTTTGTAGTGTAGCGTCCTTTTTATATTGCAGTTATCAGTGTTTATTAACATAATTTAATTTAAAAAATTGAAAAAATTATACCATCGTGAACAATATAAAAAAATACAAAAAGAGCTAAAACGACTAAAATATCAGAAAAACGAAATTAAAAGATAGGAGCCATAAAAAGTCTCTTTGAAGCGGTACCTTCGTCGTGTGATTATTCTATTCGGGTGATCTCTTGACAAGGCGAATGATTCGGTGTGGTGCTTTGCAGCAGTTTACAGAAACGATGGTCGGCCACGTGGTTTCAAGAAACGATTCTCGGTGCAGTTTGCAGATACAACAGTTGTTTCCGATGCCCTGTAATCACGTGGTTTCGCACCTGGGCCGGCAGAAAGGCCTCGTGGCGATTGATACCGCTTTTTTCTCTTCCTTACGCCGTCTAATATATTGCTTCCGACTTTGCGCAGCGACAAAAGCATCCTTGGGAGGAAGGCACATGCGTCATTGGCGGCGCATTCGACGGATCTCGCTGCGCGGCCTAGATCGCGCGCGGTCAAAGTCAAACGGATGAGTCCGGGTTTTGCGGTGATATAGTCTCGCTCGTTCCGAAATTTGGACACCGTTGGACCCGAAAATTCGCTTTTGACCCCTGTGCAAAAATTCCAAACTGGACCCCTCTCCACCGCGCGATCACTGCGGCGCCACTGTCCCCCGGTCGTGCGGTACTGCATCGCACGATCGGCCCCGACCGCGCATTGCGCCCGCCGATCGCAGCGTCCGCTCTCGCGCGCCGAGCGCGCCGCCGCTCCGCCCGACCGCGGTACGCCGCCGCCATCGCAAGGCCCGCTTGCCCGAGCGCACGACCCGACCGCGTCCGCTGCTCCACCGCGCATCGCCGTCCGACCGCGTGACCGATGATTTGACCGCGGATTGATTCCCGACCGCGCGTCCGCTCTATCCAATCGGCGCCAAAGCAGCGGCTTTTTTTTGGTTTTTTCACCCCAAGAAGACAAGTAACACACGCGTCATCACGTAGCTCGTATGGCCCTCACTCATGGATGAATGCGAGATAAAACCGAGCTTCATGCGTGTATGGACATCCGTGAAGCTCATTTGCTTTTTTGAGTGAAGACCGAGCGAGCGCGAGGGAGGAATCAAGAAAAGTGAGGAGCGAAGCCGTAAGATTTCAGTTGTTTTCGCTTGGAATCGTGGATTTGGCAAGTACAAAAGTTGTAGATCGCCTCGTGAGCTTCAAGAAGAGGTAAGTTTTGTGCCTGCAACTATCATTTTATGTATGTCATTAGCCTTTAATTAAGCAAGCCATCTTGTGTTATCAAGTATTTTATGCGAATCTTTTATACGCTATGTATGTATAGCAAATCATGCATATGTTAGGCATAATGTATTGTAGTGTATGTAGTGTTTTCCTTTGTAGTGAACATACGCATCAGAGAGTAGTTTCAGTTAGGTGGAAAATACGAATTTGTAGTGTGTAGATGTTGAGAAAATATATATTTATGTTAGAGCAATTGTAGGTGATAACAATAGTAGTAGGATTAGAAGCATATGATTAGTACGCTTAGGGAAGAACTACATACAATGCGGTATGTGGTAAAAAAATTACAAATAAATTTGGTAGATTAGAAATAAAATATAATAGCAAGTATAGAAAGTTATAGTAGAGCTACATAAATACTATATTAAGTAAAAGTTACAAAAGATTGTAGTGTAAATAATGTGTATATGTTGAAAAGTAAATATTTATGTTGGAGCATTTGTAGGTGGTAAATTTGTAGATTAGAGATAATTTGTATAATTAGTGTGCTTAGTGAATGACCGTAGTATGGAAATAAAAATGATATGAATATTTAATTTGATGTATGGTACAATTTGAAAGTAAAATAGTTACAAATACATCATAGATTTAGAAATACAAAACATATACTAATCGAAATCATAATTAGATGGTACGATTGTTACATGATGTGTACTAAAATGGTTGATTATGCACTTATGTTAGGTACGCAATGGTCGGCATTGAACAATTGATGGTGTTTATGGGAGTGGTCTCGTGCGTGATGGGCCGTATGGGGCGGACTGTCAAATTGCGAAGCGGTCGTGATCCGGGCACCGGGCCCGAGCGCCATGAGCTTGTCCGAGCTACGGAGGTGTGTCCGTTCAGCGCTCGATCGAGAGACCGCAAGGAAGAAGTTACGGATCGAGGCGCCTATGCCTCAATGGTGGATGACGGAAGGGGAGCATATGGCAACTTCGAAGGTGACCAATGACGCCTCATGGGCGAACTACATGGAGGTCGTGCGCAACCCCGATGCTGCGATATATGGGAGGCCAATGGTGTATGTCGAGTTCGTGGAGAGGGCGTAATCATCGTGCATGGTTGGTTCGGATGCCACCGGTGGAGATGAAGTGGCCGGCGGTCATGAAGACCCTTCTACGGGAGAACATGTGGGCGAGCAAGTGGGTGATGAAGACGCGGGAGGCGTGCGCAGAATTTCCAGCCCAACGAAGGTGTGCACGATGGTGGTGGGCGCCCGTATTGATCGTCATGAGTATCTTGGGGACCGGGTGGAAGAAGAGGACAGCGAGGAGGATGAGGAGGTTGACACAGCAGCTCGGAGAGGACGAGGATGGCGAAGGTGCAACCGAGGGGTGGTAGGTCGTGTTGTGACCACGGACGGTGCGTGCGTGTCGCCCGTGATCGACGACATCGCAGCGGCGCACCATAGTTCTCGCCACGAGCGGAGGAGGGAGAATGGGGTTCAGCGAGGCGCACTCTTTCGGGCGGTGCTTCCGTAATAAGAGTGCTGTCCAGCGAGCTATTGCTAGACATGCCGCCAACATAAGCCGGACGATCGGGTCCACAAGTCAAAGCCGACACGTGCGCTGTGAAGTGTGTGGGCGGGTCATGTGGTGGCAAAGTCCGTGCACAACGGTACAAGGGCGTTGGCACGGAGTTCGGATAACGGTCCGCAAGATCACGATTGCGAGCTTGCGGGGCCAAGATAGAGACACCGCAACATGACATCACGTTATGTTGCGGAGGTGGTCACGCACTCGCCCAGCGGATGTGTCAATTACCCGAAGGTTCGATGGCGCAGAGCGAACGAGGCGGGCTACGGTGAGCTACAAGAAGGTGTGGCGCGCGGCGAAAGGTGTCGACGGTATGTATGGGGCGACGAGGAGGCGCACGACTGGTCCCAAGAATGCTGGATCAAATTGCACAATCAAACCGTGCACTTACATAAACAGCAGAGAGGGTCCATCCTACGGAGGCCCGAATCGTTTCATTCTTGACAGAGTGTTCGGGCCTTCCATCAGCGATACAAGGGTTCGGTGGTGCCGCCCAGCTAACCGTAGATGGGACGCTCCTATCCGGCAAGTACAAGGGCACTATCCTTACCGCAGCTTGCAGCCGATGCAAATGATCACCTACTCCGGTGGCATTTGCAATTGTGGAGAGCGAGAATACGATAGGCGGCTTTGGTTTCTTTGCAATTTGAAGAATGCCGAGTGCAAGACAGGCCGGTGTGCCTTATCTCCGACCGCAATGCAGGCTTGATG
This sequence comes from Dendrocalamus sinicus, assembly GCA_036346575.1. Taxonomy (NCBI): domain Eukaryota; kingdom Viridiplantae; phylum Streptophyta; class Magnoliopsida; order Poales; family Poaceae; genus Dendrocalamus; species Dendrocalamus sinicus. The sequence goes on from CM070654.1 coordinate 29,282,375, forward strand.
TTCGCGTAACGCGTTGCGAGATGGGACGCAGCCCCGCCCCGTGGATCGATGTGAAGAACGGCGGTGCATGAGGCATATTGCAGCGAACTTCCACGTAAGGTTCCGCAGCAAGGACCTCATGAAGATGTTCAAGAAGCTATGCATGCGGAACTGAGCGGAAGTTCGATGCCTTGCGGAGGCAAACATCGGAGGCTACGAAGCATGTGCATGCAGCGAACAGGGCCGTGGAGGAGCTCCACAAGAGTCGGGTATTCTCACAATGGGTTCACCAATGCACGACTTGGAAATGTGGTCTTTGTTGCACGACACCGGTGGGGCGAGGTATGGGATCATGACAACCAACATGTCCGAGGTTTACAATGGTGTATTGAAGGGCGTCGATCCTGCCGATCACGGCAATTGTGGCCAAGACTGAACCGCACCGTCGGGTACTTTGTGAATAGAGCCGTGATGGCGCAAGCACGTTGAGGAAAACAAGCAATACTGAGGTCATGCAGCCTTCATGGACAGGAAGATGGAGAAGGCTCGAACTCACATTGCTCACCCATTGATGGCTTAAGGAGGAAGTTTGAGGTCCGCCTAAGGCGAAGTATGTCATGGGTCAAATTAGAGGAGCGCAAGCGGTATGCACGACAGGTGATGAAGCATCTTGCAGCTGCAACAAGCCCGGCTTTCGCACAAGCCATGCTCCCATGTGTACGCGGCATGCGCAGTATGGAACCAAAGGCCGACACAAGACATCTCCAAGTACTACGACATGCAAGACTTGTATGCAACCCGGAGTGCAGAGTTCCATTCCTACGGGTAGACATGCACTACAGGAATTATGGCGGGAGATAAAGTGGGTGCCCAACGATGATCAAGCATGTCGGGCGTGGAAGACGACAAAGCCGTCGGATCCGCAACGACATGGATGAGAGCCGGCGAGGGATCGTGCTCGGCGCCAAGTGTAGGCTATGCAAGACCTTTGGCCACTCCTCGATCGCCCAAACAGCCGGCATCAAGCAACGCTCCGTAGTACCAACCACAATCCATATGTAATGTATTATTCAGAGGTGTACGCTAATTGTTGGCTCGATGGTGTAGCTATGTATTGCACATTACCATGTTATGTATATTTTCGCACATTCCATATGTTTCCTTGTCGTGTGGGTCATATTGGTGTGCACATTTTACGTATGTTTTTGTACATTCCGTGCGTTTCTGTCATAACATTTGTTGTGAGTTATGTTGTTATTTGTTGCACATTTTGTTGTAATGTACACTAACTTGTTATCCTTCTTTGGCGAGACATGGCGTTCGAGCTGCTAGAGCCCGTTGGGACGAGCACCACCGATGCCATGTGTGGTTGTCGGCACCGCACAGGGCCTCCTTGCTTCGCCCTTAGGGGCCCCCGAGAATCGGCGTCTCGACCTCGGTACATCCCACTACCGCGGGACACCGGTCTGCGCCCATTGCCCGCATGTTGGATCTACCGCATGGGTTCCAAAGACGATGCGCCATCGTTGTCGACTCGTTGATCGATGGAGGCCGAGACTCACACCTTCCACTTCCGGTGGGGAGATGACGGTTACGCTACAGACGCCACGATGATTACAGGTCTACCCCTCCGTGGTGCCGCTTTGGTGCCACCCCGGCGCGCAGATTGGAAGGTCCGTCTCGTCACCGGTTCGGTCATGCGATCCGAGACAACGCAGCTGGGTGCCACATGGATGGCTTCGCCGCTTCATGACCTGCCCCGCAGACGCAGATGAGGTCGCGGTGCGGACGCACCGTTGCATACCGCTATATCTGCTCGCACGTCTTGTTCCCTAGCACGACCGAGACTCCGTGCAGCCTAGCTACATACCGCTAGCGAGTCCTTGGCGGATGGTCGCCCGGTCGCAGCCACGATAGCCGGGATCGCAGCCTAGCTCCACATACCGAGGCTTGTGTGACGCGCAGCCGCATCGCGCCAGCGAGCCGATCCTAGCCGCTGCTACCTTCTCCTTGATTGTGGTCATGGGAACACTTCCCGCTGGCGAGCCCGACTTTGGTCGCCGTGTGCACCCTTATGACCTCATCCCGCAGCTTGTATGGTGGTGACGACCCCATTGATGCGCCCACAATGGGTACACGTTGGACGCATGGTCGGGCTTGAGGTGGGCGAGGAGAGACCGAGACGCGTGCTCGGATTTCCACCGAGGTTCGAGCTCGGCGTTTGGCGACGTGGCGGTGGCCATGGTCTCCACGCTAATTGCGAACACGCCCCACGGGTTGTCATACCAAAGGCGAAGCGAGATCGAGGTACCGGATGACGACCGCCACTTGGTGTTCGCGCATCGCCGAGCCGCACAGCCCACACCGAGTCATGAGACGCTTGGCTGTACAAAGCATGTCCCTCCCATGGCAGACGCCCTCTTGCGGAGGAGTTCCACCGGTATGTCAGTACACCCCAAATTTAATTACTGCATTAGTCTCATTTCACCAGCCACATACCCCGGTATGCACTAAACGTGTGTATTTCATTATGAACAATTTTTGTACTTTCCATTGTCTAATTCAGTTGTACCATCTAAGCAGGACGTAGGCACCTCCTCCGATTGGGTGAGCTCTATGCTTTATGACCACCGTCAGAATCGTCCCACGAGTTGTACCCACCGCCTTCGCCACACCCCTCGCAGATGCGATCTTCGCGATGCACCCCGCTCCCCTAGTAGGTTCACATTCTCAGAGGATCATATGCGCCGTACGAGGCGGCGACGACGAGATGATGAATGAATTTTTTAAATTGTGCTTTTGTAATATTTGTGATGTTTTTCAATTGCTTGATGGTTTGATGTTCAAAGATGGTTTCAAAGATAAAAGGGTTGCTCTAAGTTCTTTGATTTAGTACGGCATACAACCAACGAGAGATGACAACACGGGGTAGCGGGAGAAGACATAGCTTGACGACAATTTTTTTTGCCTTGTGATAACAACTCCACGTACATAACAAACAACCAATTCATCACATGCTTAACAACGTTGCACATTACATCGTTATGGAAAGAGGGCACAGAATATGAAGGTCACAGAAAATGAAGGCGTCATGCACTTACAACACGAAACAACACATACATTGCACATACGCATGAAATTATGGAAAGTTCTACACCCAAAACATCAACACAACAAGTCCCATCGCACAAAGATCAACACATTCCGCACTCGTGGCCTACATGCCAAACGAGCCTTGTGGCACCCACATGGAGAATCACGAGGGCCGCCTCGGACGGGCTGGCCATCGTGGTAGTGGCACGCACATATGCAGCTCGGGTTCGCGCAGCAACATGTGGGATCATAAGAGCTTCCTATGTTGACAACCTCCTCGCTTCCCCTCTCGCGTGCATCTGCTGGCGAGCTCATTGTTCTCCTCATTGAGAGTCTCCATTCGGTACTCCAAGTCCATTATTCGGTCCCATAGTACCCACATAACGGTCAATATACCGCTCATGAGGAGGGTCGATCCAGCGGAGAAGTCGCATTTCGCCATCTGCGAAAAATGACAAGAAACATGGAGGGTCCATAAGCAATAAAATGTACTATTAGTAATTTGTACCCGAGCGTGGGCATCGGAAGAAACGGCGCCGCCATCGCTCGCCCTTCCGGGATCTGCACGACCACGCACTCATTGTGTTCGCATTTCGCCACGCTGGTTGCGCACGCCGGCTTGGTAGCAAGCGTATGCGTGGTCCGAACATCTCCCTCCTTTCCAAGGGAAGGTCTTCCTTCGTGACCCATATCCGATCGGCCCTCTTCTTCCGCCATGGTATGTTCTTTGTTCGATTTACGTGGTTTTCGGCTACAACTTCATGGGACCTCTACCGCAATTTATATCGAATGGCGGGACAAAAGATGGCTGCTTTGCCCGAGACAAGACAAAAGCGCTCAGCTTTACTCGGTGAGATGACAACACATGCCGACTTTACGCAGTGATATGACAAATCGGGCAGCTTTGCTCGCTTAGATGACAATACATGCCACTAAACCGCCTACATAAAGACTACGATCTAAAAGCCTTCATACGAACATTTATTGCTACTCAAAAGCCTACATAGGAACATTTATTGCTACTCAAAAGCCTATCGCTACGTAAACCAACAAAATAGGGCGTAGGTCGTAGCCTTTACAAATGAGTGTTCACGCCATAGGCATGTATCCTTTCCAAAGGAGTTTTCATGTCACCTTTCCTTGTTGTTTCATAAATACAGGATACAGGCTCTGAAAAGCCTACATAGGGACATTTCCATGGACTATGCGCACTGCACCAGATAACCTGCCTACATAAAGGCCTCCTATGTCTTCCATACCACATCTCCTCCTCAAGCCTTCACAATACTACTACACAACAATGTCTTCTCGGAGGTCCGACCCATTTGGAGTGCCGAGTGGCATGAGCGCCCAAGTGCGCTGCGGCTTTAGGACGATGTTGGGAGTCTGGACGGATCAAGAAGAGCGAGCCAAATACGGCCGTAGGTTCTTCAAGTGTCCAAACCTGGATGACGATTTCATGGTAACGACGACAACTAAATCATTTGTTTCTCGTTGTCGTTATTCAACTTCATCCATGACATCTACCATGCCACACATAGGCTTGCAGGTTCATCGAATGGGTGGATCGGTGTCGCCGACATGGCCACATAACCGAGCGCTGGAGGTGGAAAACAAAGGACAATACTTTGTCAAGATGACTCGGGCTCGCGAGGTGGAACGACACCGCGGCGTGAGCAAGAGCGCCGCGTGAGGGTGGACCAAATCCGTCGAAGGGCAAGGAGGATGAGCCGCAAAGGAGGCGGAGCAGCTAAGTCTGCGTGAAGCGCCATCAAGCGTCGGAGGAAGAGCTTCAAGCTCGGAGGCAGCTCTCAAGACCAAGAATGACAGACAAAGGATGCAGCGAGCCATCTTCAAGGCGCGATAAAAGGGGAAACAACCACGCTACACCCAGAGACAAAATGTTACGAGCGGTTGGGTGGGTTAGTCGATATCATGCTATATGTTATGCATGTAATAAAATTGTACGCAGCATGTTATGAAGTTTATTTCTATTCACATAAGGTTATTATCTCGTGTGTTCGCATTCAATGATTCAGATAGCAAGTCATTTAACAATATTAACATACTCTTGGTACACTAATTCTTAGTAACATAAAAATATCACTTACCAATGTATATATCAAATAAAAAGGGAGTATCCGTACAAAAATTCCATCAAAATTACCAACATATACGAGGAGAAGGCATTAGGCAAAGACAACACGAACAACTCATACATTTCACGTTACATGACATGTAGCAAGTAGTACAACCACCAACACACCAACGAACACAAGAACTAAAATATAACACAACCGTACATAAAACATTACCAAAAGAGCTTGACGACAATATAGCATAAAACATTGCGAACATACACGAGGATAACCTCCAAGACTACAACTTGAGGATAACAATAAAAACAAGAAACAAAATAGCACACAACATTAAATTTATCTTCCACTCTAGTCCGTCGAACGATGTCAGCATCCCGACGGGTCGCAACCCCACGACAACTCTCTCACGGCGAACACCGCCATTCCTATTTCCCATTTCATCCTCCACACCTGAATCGGCAACCACCATGAGCTTCCTGCGATTCCATGACAAGAAGATTTTTAAACATACCACCACGATTTGAATGAACCGAAAAATATGACTCACCGAGTGATTGGGGCACTTGTAGTAGTGTCGCCGGGATTCTTGGCCGTCTGTGATGTCCTACGCCTAACCACCAAGTTGCAATTTGGGCACATCACCGTGGTGCCCATGAAGACGTCCGAAATGACTCATTGCCTAGTCTTGGGAGTGAGCACGAAATAAAACTACACAGATTGTGAACAACTTACTCGGAGGTGACTGATAACATGGCCAGGGAGTATGTGAGGATGGCTCCGCTTATAGGTCGTGTGGGGTAGCCTCACGCACAAAGACCACAGACAACACAAATCTTGACCCCACACCATGCTCGGTGAGGAGACAAAACATGCCGACTTTTGAGGTGACCTCACAAAAGGGCCACTTTGCTCGACATGACAAAAGAGGTCGCTTTTGCTCGTTGACTAGACAAAACAGTCGCCTTTTGCTCGGTGACTAGACAAAACGGGCTCTTTGTTGAGCTACCGCCACCGAGCCGCTTGATGACTCTGCTAGGCCATTACGACATATACATATTAGGCTAATACTTTAACTTGGCAGAATGACGTGTGGTACAATTTTCTACGTGCACACGTAAGAGAGTGAATGCACAAATTCTCGCAGTCTTCGGGACGAGCCTATCTCATCAATTATCCATTTTCGTCTACGAGCTAGTGTCAAAGTCAATAAGTCATTCCACGAAAGTCCCAAGTGCAATGATACACATCACATTCAAAAGGCATTACATAAGAAAGCATAAAATGCATACCGACAGATGTACATAATATTGACAATGAAATAAATTTTAATATTGGATCAAATAACACCTCTTACCGAATGAGGCCATCATCTTGGTTCCCGTGGCTTGAATAAGGAGGACATCATTTCTAGCTTGGGTGACTGAGTGTGCACCGATGCTCAGATTTAGAGATAAGAGGCCATTGGCGAGCTAAACACCTAAACAATGCCAAAAGGCATGAGTATAGCCAATTCGTGATTACTAAAGAGAGCGCTTGTCCTCGGTGGGATGCCAAAAGATGCCAGCTTTGGGCAAAGTGACATTACTAAAGAGAGCGCTTGTCCTCGGTCAAATGACAAAAGAGGCAAGCTTTGCTCGAGATGACAATACATGGCACTGTGCTCACGCACATGACAAAACGGGCAGCTTTGCTCGGTGAGATGACAACACATGCCGCTTTGCGCAGTGACATGATAAAACGGGCAGCTTTCCTCGAGACATGACAAAACGAGGCAGCTTTGCTCGAGATGACAACAGATGCCGCTTTGCGCAAATGACATGATAAACGGGGCAGCTTTGCTCGGTGATATGACAAAAGAGGTCAGCTTTGCTCTGGGATGACAAAAGATGCCACTTTGGCGGGACAGACTAAAGAGGGCAGATGTGCTCGGTGACAAGACAACAAGAGGTCACTTTGCTCTGGGATGACAAAAGATGCCGCTTTGGGCGATGACATGACAAAACGGGGCCTTTTTTGGTGATATCGCAGCACTCCCATCTTTACTCATCACACGACCACGCGGACCATCTTTACACGTATGAGTAGAGACAAAACGGCCCCTATAAATTGGTATGCATTCCATTTCCCAGCGAACATTGCACATCCAAACCCCATACTCCATCGCGCTTCCTCACCCAACCGGGATGGACAAAGGCAAGAAGAAGCAATGGGACAAGATGGTGAATGATTGGGAGGAGACCCGTGACATAGCACGGTCACCGCAGCCCGCGATGCCGCCGCGATGAGAAAATAAGGGCGATACAGCCCGAGTAGAACAAGCCCATCGTGCTACGATGAAAGGTCCCCAGGCGCCCAGAGCAACAACCCCATCCCGGACGCCCCCACCGAGCGTTCGCCACAACTACCACTGAGGGGAGACACCTCCCTTTGTTGGTGCGGGACGTGTGCAAGTTCTTCAAGTCTAAGCACCGCATCGCCTAGGTATGCGATGCAAGGTTCGCAAACTACTCCAATGACTACCCCAACCGCTGCTTTGACACCGCAACCTATCGGCAGCCGTGAACGACCACATGCACTATTTTCCCTACCTTTTCTCCTTCACAACACGCACTAACAATATCTCTCTTTATTTACAGGTCTCGAGCCCCTATGTGCCTACCGCAAATGGATCGATCTTGAGATCCACCCCGAGGACCAATGGACCCTCGACTTTGAGGAGTGGAATGCCACAAAGGAGAAGGAGTTGCTGGAGGAGGAGCGCCGCAAGCACGAGCACACCTCGCGTATACAGCGCGAGACGCAAGCTCATCTTGAAGCGTGCACGCCAGGGATCGGGAGGCTCGCGAGATGGAGCGCGAGAGAAAGAGGGAAATTGCGGCTAAGGCAAAAGAGGCCGCGGAGGAGTTCAACGCCGAGCGGGCAAGGAAGGGAAAGTGGCCCGGTCCACACAAAGAGGTCGTGACGAGCAGTTGGGTGGGTTAGTCGCATATCATGCTATATGTTATGCATGTAATAAAAATCTGCGCGGCATGTTACTCCCAACTGTATTATGAAATTTAATATCTAGTATTTTCGCATTCCATGATTCACGTAGCACCTCATTTAACAATATTAAATGTACCAAAATTTATGTATCGCATTCCATGTTACTCACCTTCACAATATCACTTACCACTTTATGTATCGGCCGTTCTACGGTCAATCTTTCCTACAAAAAATTTACCAAAATTTTTTATGCATCTACAACTTACAATGAACATAATCTTTAATTACAACTTTATCTGATTTTTATCCAGTTTATAACTACAAAATTGCCAAAACTGAAAACAATCACGGAGATTGCAAACCCTAAAAACACAAAGAAACCTTAAAAGTCACTTACCACTATTTGTATCGATCATTCTACGGTCAATTGTTCCTAAAAAAAATTTACCAAAATTTTATTGGCATCTACAAGTTATAATGAATATAAACTTTTATTACTACTTGGTCAGATTCTTTCCGAGTTTACATTTACAAAATTGACAAAACATACAAATAACATGGTGATTGCAAACCTAAAAACCATACGAAACCCTAAATATCACTTACCACTTTACGAAACGATCGTTCTATGATTAATCATTTTTAAAAAAAATTATCCAAATTTTTTTTACATCTGCAACTAACAATGAACATAAATTATTATTGCAATTTTATCTATTTTTTTCTCAGTTTATAACTACAAAATTGCGAAACCATACAAATATTCACGAGTATTGCAGTCGGGGACATGCGGTCGGGAGCAAACGCTACTTGCGGCGATCGCGGGACCGGGACGCGCGCCTGCGGGGCGGACGCTACCGGCGGCGCGGGACGCGCTACTGGCGGGCGGACGCGCTGGGCGGGCGGCCGCGCTGCGGGAGGCGCGTCGCGCTCAGTGCCGCGCCAGTCGGTCGTCGCGTCCCCGACCGCACGCATCGGCGACGTGGCGGCAGCGGAGAGACGCGCGTGAGGAGGGGTATAGATTTGGAATTTATTTCAGAAGGGGGCCAAAAATGGAAATTGAATTGTTTAGGGGTCCAACAGTGTCCAAATTTCATATTGAGCTTCTGGTTTCTGACTTATTTTGTATTATTCAAAAATTTTATCTTTTTCTGTACTTTTGATATTTTTTGAGTATTTTTGTGGTTTTTTAAATAGGGCCATAACCCTTCTTCATTTTTTGTCAGGCCTCTCCTTTGTGGCCCAACAGAACGTCTGTCTTCGTTGGCCCAGAGTGCCGGGCTAAGCGGCGTAGCGGACTCGCCGATCCAAGCTAGCGGCGGCGTGGAAAGCTTTGCCAACTTACCATGCATCCAAGCGACGCACCGCATGCATCCGCTTCCGGCCCCTCCGAGCAGCGCACCGCACGGCCGGTAACGCAACCCCCCACCCCCAGCGAGGGGGAACCCCGGCGCGGCGGCCACCAAAATCCGGAAAAAAGCCCGGGTTTCACCTGTGCCGCGGGCGCGCGCGTACGCCCGCCGTTTCCATGGTTAATTCGTCCCTGCCCGTCTCGGTCTGTCGTCTCCCTCTCGTCCACTCGTGCGCATGCTAACGATGCACGGACGGGACCATGGGCATCGTTTCGTGACGCACGGACTGTCAGTCGTACGCACTCGCTTATACCACTGTATGTCTGGATATCGTTATACGTTGGACATCACTGTACGTGTTCTTTCCTGTTCCTACGCCTCTGTTCTAGCTGTTTTCTTTGGCAGAAGCACGGCATATAGCATCGACGCCGCCCACCTCGGCCCGCGGCCCATCCGACACTCCTTCTACCGGTGTATAGAAATCACGGATAGAGAAGAACTTATAGAATACACTTGGCATATTACACACACACACACACACAGATATATATATATATATATATATATATATATATATATATATATATATATATATATATATATATATATATATATATATATATATATATATATATATATATATATATATATATATATATATATATATATATACTATTGGGTGTCCGACTCCTCGATCCAGAGTCCGTCCGATCGCGCACGCACGCTGAGTCGTAGAAAAGACGATTAATGGGTTGGGCGGCCGAGACCCGTTGTTTCTTTCCCCAAATCGCGCATTCTCCCGTTGTTCGCACATTTTCCCCATCACTCGGTCACGCATTTCCCGCTTCGCCTCTTTCCCCAAATCGCGGCGGTTTGTCACCGGGAGGCCAGCCCGCCGCTTCAAATCCGAGTCGCCTCCATGAAGAGTAGGCAACGGCGCACGATGGCGACCCGGAGGGTAGAGTCGACACAAGGATGATGGCCGGAGAAGGCGCGCCGAGGAGTTAGCGGCGGTGACCTCGGCGCTTGGATCCATGCCGAGAAACCATCGGGAGAACCAGATCCGGAAGGTGGCGGCGTCCCAAAGGTGGCAGCGCCCAATAAGTTCTCGATCTGGCGTTTTTGAGGGCGATGACGACCAAAGATGGATCCGCCCACAAGTGAGGGCGGCGGCGGTCTCGCCTCAACCCGATTCACACCACCGCGCCTCGGCCACATCGCCTTCTTACCGCCACCCATATCGTTTGTATTTCAGATATTTTAGAATTTGGGGATTTTGTTAGTTTGTTTCTTTCACAAAGGGTCAATCGATGATTTATTCCCATATATACGGATTGATGATTCTTGCCGTGGTTATACCATTGTGAAGAGTTGTTTCCATGTATAGCAATGCGAATTATACCGTGCTTGCATGTTCAACTTTCAATAAATGATATTCCTTTGTCCGTCAAAAACAAATAGACCGTGTGATGCTCTTTCCATTTAAGTGTGATTCCAATATCTCTTTTTGATTTTACTAAGCTCGGTGTCATATGGTCTTTTCCTCGGTTCAATATTTGTGGATCGTTTCTTGCTCATCAATCCGGATATAGTTTTGCCGATTGGTGCTATCTTCTTGGGTTCTGGTTCATCATCTCAGGTATGTTAGGTATGATAGTGTTTGGGTAAAGATTAGCTTCTTGATGTAATCGATGTGTAAAGATAGCTTCTTGATGTCACCGATGACAATCTCTCTTTCATTGGTATTGAGGAGAATTATTTGTTGAAAATAGAGATTGCAAAGTTTTTGTAGGTTCTGGTCTTTTTCACCAGCGATTGCCATGAAATTTTATGATATGTGATCCTCTGTGTTGCTAGAATTTTAGATTTGCAAATGGTCGGTCTTGGGACTGCAGCCTGTTAGCTTAAACATTATGGACCCTGGCACAATTGGTTTTACATATCGTTATTTCTAGTTTTAAATATGTATGGACAGCAGGGAGCTTGCATTTTAGCTACCTGTTATTGTCTATTGTTTGGTAAGACCGAAGAAGTTATGGTAGCCAGATTGGCTGCTTCATATTAGAGTTATGTACTAATTATGTTGTTCTTGTTTTGCAGTAATGTGAAGCAAAATTTTCGAGATACTAGCACGCTACTCGCCATCGAGTAAGTAACTAAGTATCACCCATATGTGCAATGTTCTTACTAGCTTGTCCACTTGAATGATCTTTCCATTTAGTTTGAGTGATGTAGAACGCATGTACTACATATCAGTTTGTATATCAAGAAATAACTTTGAATTCTTGGTAGATGAATATTCAACATTAACCTGGTCTCTTATCTTGCCTACAGTTTGTGTAGGAGCTCGATAGAAATTTGCATGAAATTCACAGCGTACAACTTGTGTGTCTTGCTGATAGTACATTCGTTCATAGATAATATCTCAAAAACAGGATTGTCCATTCTGATGAGGTTACAGTTTCAAATGATGACCATTATAGTAATCAAGAAGATGAATACATTAATCAAGCCGAAGAAATTGACTCCATCCTTCCACCTGATCATTGGAAGAAGCAAGGACGTCCCAAATCAACAAGGTATAAGTCTCAATTAGATGATCCTATTACCAAAAAACGCATGTGTTCCCATTGCAACAAGAAAGGACATTACAGACTAGCTGCCCTTATAATCCGTAGAACTCTTCCAAGGTACAAAAGGTGTGTCAGAAGTGCAAGTTACCAGGACACTACGCATCCACATGTGTTACTATTAGCTAGTATTACTTCGATATTTGGAATTTCCTTGCCCAATAATGTGTAAAATTTCCATTATTATTTCTGTATGAACTTAATGAAATTCATGCACTTCATACAATATATCACTTTAGATTTATCTTTTCGTTCTGAGTATATACAATTGCGGTTTTAAGTGGTTTGTGTGTGCACACCTCCGAACGGACATTTGTATACCAGCTCAGAGTTGCGTAACATTTTAAGATAGCATTTGATATCCGATTCAACTAAAAAATTCACACAAGATTTTCACCCAAAAACAATATCATGACGTACAAATTCTTTGCTCTAAATCATTCATTGTGTCATACCCGTTTTTTTCATCCGATTTTCTCCACGAACCAATCAAAAAAAATTTGTAGCTCAAATGATACGAAAACATATGTACGCTCAAATTTGTAAAATTGGAGGTCAACACATGCAGACTTATGTACGTCGTTCTTGTCCATCAACAATTCAACGAGCGTTTGTTAGTCGAATGAGATGAAAATTCCACATAAGATTTTTACCTTAAACTCTTAAATGACGTAAAAATTTGCCGCTCTAATTTAATTCGTGTGGCGTATACAAAAATATGTAAGTACACATACACGTTTTTTATGTGCCTTTCATATCCACCCAATTAATAAAATTTTTTGTTGTCCGATTTAGATGAAAAATTCACATAAGAATCTAACCTTTAATGTTAACATCACACACGTATTTGTTACTCAAAATCATTCCTTGCGACATCAAAAAATTAATGGAAATAACGCAAGTCAACATACTCGTTTTTTCTATGACGTTCGTGGCCGTAAATAAAACGCTTAATTTTTTTGAGTATAATACTCGATTCAATCACTATGATTCATGATATGTTACACATAATGATATTTTGTAGTAACCATATAATATTAAATGTATATGTACAATCGAGCATACTTCCAGTTCTACCGTATGGATTTGCATACCCACTTCAAATTAATTAATACATCACCAATACACATACCAATTCCACGTTGAATAACACATTGCGCAGGCATTATATTTATGGCAACTAATGATCTATACACATATTTTTTTACACGTCCATTCCAAATGATCTACACACATACTCGTAACGATCGTGAGCTAGATAATTATGGCAATAACCACTACGGATCAATCATGCACGCAAGCGAATAACTCGGATCGAGCACGCACATCAAACCGAGAAACGACGCACATTCAAATCTTTGCATATTTATGACAATTAATAATCCGATTTGCACCGTAAATCTCCTGTTTGAATACTATGGCAAGCATTATTAGCTAATGGGTATACCCGTTAATCTCATACCTAATTCAAAGTAGCACATCTCAATGCAATCTAATGGTTGATAGGTTAGGTGCCTGGACTCCTAGGAAAATACCACCTAGGTTAGGTGGTATATATATATATATATATATATATATATATATATATATATATATATAAAAATACTTATATACACTTACGGGTGTAATTACACCCACCTCTAATATACCACCTAAATAAACTTGAAATACTCCTTTATCACTTTAGGCATACTCGTATACTAATTATAAGATACTCTAATGTGAACCGCATGAAAAACTTGTAAGGGAGTTCATAGTTTTTAGCGTATTTTGTAAATACCTTCATATACGCACATAAAAAGGAGTATGTTGAAAAAAAATATACATACCACCTCTGAAAAATTGTTCATACCACCTAAATAGTCTTAAATACTCATATACTACACGTACATACTCTCCGTTACGCGAGATACTCCCTATATTATGAGATACGATATAGGGTGTAATTACACCTGGGTGTAGAAAAGAGGCTTCCTATACATATATAACTTGTAACACGTCGTGTATGTTATCTTGACGTTTACAGGGGTATAAATAGCCTTAAGAATAAGAGTTCCAGACAAAAAGGAACATAGCCCTAGTCGGCGATGGAAACAGAGATCTAGTCAGAAACTAGAACAATAACCTGTTCAAAGACAAGAACAAACACTCCGCTCAAAGATGGAATATAGTATCAGAAGATAAAGGTGAAGAATTATAGTCGAAAGCGTCTCGAGGGGTTATATATGTCTGACTCCAATCGGCACAAGCACTTTTGGACACCACGACTGGTGCAAGTTGATACAGAGTCTATTACGAACATGAAGATGATGCCAATCATAACATCCGACCAGTTCGCATTCTGACCAGTCATATTAGTTGGAATATATCTTTTGAATGAAATTTAATCGATTTCTTCAAGTAGTTGGACATAACCAAATTTGGATCATAAAATACAAATACATATACTTCCACATTTTCAGAAGGTGACCAACACGCCTTGTGTCATCCATTTCATCGGTACATGACTGACAGGTGCATGAATTAACAAGTTGAACTTAAATTTGTATAGATCAGACAGCGAGCTAATTAATTGCGGTTCACGATTTGACCAGGCTAGCTGGACAGAAATCCTTTTTCACCATTATTCCAGCTTTTAGAGTAATCAAGTGAAAATTACAGTTAAACCATACGAGTAATCTTTTCCACATTATATATAACAGCAAGCGTTACTTAATTATTTCTATGATAGCACATATATTTGCACATTTCTCCAAGCTAAATTATGATTAGGTTATTTTCATTCCATTTCTGGGTTCTCTTCTGCTTAACCGACAAATTATTTGTTGTTTTGTCTGTCATTTACATGAAAATCGTGAAACCCTAGTTAACATTTTGATCTATATGGGGAATTTAAATTAGCTCTGCTTGACCCTAATTTAACTCTGCTTGGGACTCGCATGATCGATCCCATCACAAGGAGCACATAATGCCTCTCACAATAATCATGTAAAAAAACTAACACAATATTTACTGTCAATATGCACTTCAGCACATTCTTCACGCAATTAATTCGAATTCAAATTTGTTTTATAAACCTGCTTTTCGACTTTATTCAACTGAAGATTCTGAAAATCACAAGTACGTACACAGCTCAATGAGTGAGTAGAACAAACTAATTTACATGTTCAGAAGTTTAGATTGAACTCAAATTAACATAATATTTTCGCTTAGTTAGTTTTTTTCTCAATGATATATGGATGTAGATTATTTTGTGCCTTGTTTAACAAGGTAAAACAGCCGAAAAGATATATGCGTGAGTTATAAACCGTACCTATTGTTTAGACAAGAAAAACTGTGCATGTGCTATACTGAAATGAAACTTCTATAAAGTATAAACGCAAAAGCAAAGGAAGAGTAGAAAAGCACTTAGCATAACAAGTACTAGTTTTCAAGTGCATGTTCTTAAAGCAAAGGAAGAGTACTATGGGTGTGTTTGTTTTGATGCCAGATTTGCCTTGGAAATTTTAGCAATGCCCCAAGAATTTCGTCCCTCTATAGCATGGTCCCATTCGCCGGTGTGCACTGTCGTTCGGGAGAGCAGGTCTCCGGAACCGTCGCCTTCGAAGTCCTGCACTGGGAGAGGGCGAATAAGGTTTTTGGGAAGCGCTCGCGATCGCCGCTGTAGCTCGCTCGTCTTCCTCGCTGCTCGGCCGCGAATCGTCATCGACTTCGTGTCATCTCACCGCGTTCGCGCGCGTCTACATCGGCAAATCGATCGTAATGTAACCATCGGTGCACGTAATACCATGTTCTCCGTATAGATCTGCTCATGTACGCTTCGGTTTACATGTCAGATCTTTTATGCCCGTGATGGTTCTCGTTATTTTGTGCATGATGTCATGATTTATTTATGGAATAAATTAAACCTACATGTGCTTATATATTCAACAATCCAAAACCTTATTGTAGGCATTGTGGTTTTACTATGGCTGGATTTGCCGATGCATCGAGGCCGGATAAATTCTCCGGTGCACTTTAAGAGATGGCGATCGGGGTCACTCGTGGCTTATCGCTATGAATGTATTCGGGTTAGTAATGGCAAGCCCGAAGGTGTTCTTGATGCTGAAAAGCGAAAGAATTCGAGACCGCCACTACTCTCTTTGTTGGATGCATTCTTAGTGTTCTTGCCGACCGTCTGCAGGCGAGGTGTATATGCACATGACAGACGCGAAGGAGTTATGGGATGCATCAATTCCAAATACGGTGTTATTGATGCCAAGAATGACATGTATTTCATGGAGCAATTTCATGACTACAAGATGGTTGATAACCGTCAGAGTAGATCGCTCATGAGATACAAGGCCATTGCCAAGGAACTCGAACTCTGAAGTGTGCCTTACCCGACAAGTTTGTGGTGGATGTATTATTGCGAAATTACCTTCTTCATGGAGGAATTTCGAACAAGACTCAAACACAAGAGACAAGAATACTCGTTGAGAATCTGATTGGGTCTCTTGAAATTGAGGAGAAAGCTCGGGAAAAGGACGCGTGTCTAAGGGTGATGGAGGGCGCTAGTGCCAATGTGGTACGTAAACCCTCAAGCAAGAACAAAGGGAAATTTGTTAAAGCCCAACAGACAACCAACTTCAACAAGAAGAAGAACAACAACAATCGGGATGATAGAACTTGCTTTGTGTGCGGTGAGCCCGGTCACATGGCCAAGAAGTGCCCACAACGCAAAGGAAAGAAGGCACTGCAGATGACTTCTAAGTCTGCCAACGTGACCATTGGCAAGACCGAGATGGGACTGGTATGGTAATTTACCTCATCGTTCTTTCGTTAGTCAATCTACCAATTGGTGGATTGATACAGAGCTAATGTACATGTGTGTGCTGATATTTCGTTGTTTTCTTCTTATCAGTCGCCCGAGATTCCTCCGTCCTAATGGGGAATGGGTCACATGCTATCGCTCATGGTGTTGGCACGGTAGATCTGAAGTTTACTTGGAAAGATCGTGGGTGAAGAACGTGCAGCATGTCCCTTCTATAGACAAGAATCTCGTTAGTGGCTCCCGCTATGTAGAGACGGGCTTAAGTTGGTATTTGAGTCTAATAAAGTAGTCGTGTCTAAACATGGACATTTTATTGGTAAAGGCTATGAGTGCGGAGGCTTGTTCCGCTTTTCCTATCGATTTCTACAATAAGACTCAGAAACCATATTTGTGGCAAAGGTGGATGATGAGGCTAATGTTTGGCACTCACGTCTATGTCATATTAATTTTGGTTTGATGTCTCGGCTTTCAAAGATGAATTTAATTCCAAACGTTTCCATCACCAAAGGTTCTAAATGCCATAGTCGTGTGCAATCAAAGCAACCTCGTAAGCCTCACAAGGTCGCGAGGAGAGAAACTTGGCACCACTAGAACTCCCGCATTCAGATCTTTCGAGATGAATGGCGTGTTGACGAAGGGTGGAAAACGATATTTCATGACATTGATTGATGATGCAACTAGGTTCATTATGTGTATTTATTGAAAACGAAAGATGAGGCTTTAGACTATTTTAAAATCTATAAGGCGAAGTTGAAAACCAGCTTAAATAGAAAGATAAAAGACTTAGGTCGATCGTGGTGGAGAGTATTTCTCAACGAATTTGACTTATTTTGTGAGGAACATGGCATTATACATGAGAGGACGCCTCCTTATTCCCCGAGTCAAATGGGATTGCCGAAAGGAAAACCGCACGTTGATCGACTTGGTGAATGCCATGTTAGATATCGGGATTACCTAAGGCATGGTGGGGAGGCTTTGCTAACGTCTAATCACGTATTAAATAGAGTTCCTAACAGAAATAAGGACAAAACACCATACGAGGTATGGATTGGGAGAAAACCATCACTTTCTTACTTGCGCATATGGGGTGCTTGGCGAAAGTTAATGTGCCAATAACTAAGAAACGCAAGCTTGGACCTAAAACGTGGATCTGCGTTTTTCGGGATATGCTAATCATAGCATTGCCTATAGATTTTGATAGTTAAAACCGAGGTACCGACATGCATGTTGGTACAATTATGGAGTCTCGAGATGCAACATTCTTTGAGAATATTTTTCCTATGAAGGATACACATAACACTACTAGTCAACCTTCAAATAATTCCCAGTTCAATCACATCACCTGAACCTTTTGAACATACACATGAACTTGTCAATGAGGAGGATGATGTGGAGCTCCTAGAAGGAGCAAGAGACAAAGGATATTCAAATCCTTTGGTGATGATTTCACTGTACCTTGTGGACGACACTCCCAAGTCTATTTCAGAAGCGTATGCATCCCCTGATGCAGACTACTGGAAGGAGGCTGTCCGGAGTGAAATGGATTCCATTATCGCTAATGGAACCCGGAGCCGACAGATAAACCTTATGGGTGCAAACCTGTAGGGTGCAAGTGGGTGTTCAAAAGAAGCTTAGGCCTGATGGTACTATTGAAAATATAAGGCTCGGCTTGTTGCCAAGGGCTATACTCAGAAAGAAGGCGAAGATTTCTTTGACACTTACTCACCTGTTGCTAGATTGACCACAATTCGAGTACTACTTGCTTTGGCTGCCTCACATGGTCTTCTCGCTCATCAAATGGACGTTAAGACAGCTTTTCTTAACGGAGAGCTGGATGAGGAAATTTACATGGAACAACTGATGGATTTGTAGTAGAAGGTCAAAAAGGCAAGGTGTTAAAACTGTTGAAATCTTTGTATGGTTCAAACAAGCCCCTAGCAAAGGCATGAGAAGTTCGATAGAACACCGACATCCGCAGCTTTGCTGTCAATGAGGCGATAAATGTGTATACTATCGTTATGGTGGGGGTGAGGGAGTTATTCTATGTTTGTATGTGGATGACATCTTGATTTTTGGGACAAACATTAGTGTGATAAATGAGGTCAAATCATACTTGTCTCAAAACTTTGATATGAAAGATCTGAGAGTGGCTGATGTTATTCTAAATATTAAATTGATTAGAGGTGAGGATGGGATTACACTTTTGCAATCTCATTATGTGGAAAAGGTCTTGAGCCGTTTTGGCTTTTCTGACAGCAAGCCTTCTCCAACACCTTATGATCCTAGCGTGTTACTTCGTAAGAATAAGAAAATTGCTAGGAATCACCTGGAATACTCCTGATAATTGGCTCACTAATGTACCTAGCTAGTGCAACAAGGCCGACATCTCCTTTGCTGTGAGCAAATTGAGTCGGTTTACATCTAACCGGAGATGATCACCGAAGGCGCTTGAGCGAGTGTTGCGCTATCCGAAAGGTACCTCGAACTTTGGACTTCACTATACCGGGTACCCGCTCTGCCGGAGGGTTACAGTGATTCCAACCGATCTCTCGATGCCGATGAGATCAAAGCCACTAGTGGATATGTTTTCACTATTGGTGGTGGTGTTGTTTCATGGAGGTCTTGCAAATGCACCATTTTGACGAGGTCAACCATGGAAGCGAGCTTGCACTAGACACCGCTATTGTTGAGGCGAATGGCTACGAGATCTATTGATGGATCTACCTACGGTGGAAAAGCCGCGCCTATCCTTATGAATCGTGATAATCAAACCGTTATCGCTAAAGTGAACATTCTAAGGATAATATGAAATCGCCTGCATGTTAAGAGACATTTGAAGTCTGTCAGAAATTGAGAAACTCCGAGTTATAACCTTGGATTACATCCAAACAGATAAAACTCGCGATCCTTTACAAAGGGACTATCACGAATGTGATAGATAGTGCATCGAAGGAGATGGGTATGAGACCCATGTGAGTTATCTATGGTAGTAACCCAACCTATGTGATCGGAGATCCCGTGAATTAGGATCTGGGGAAAACAAGCCATTAGTTAACTGTAGGAGAGTAATTTCAACCCTCTCTATGTGAAGATGCAATACTCTCAGAAACTGCAAGGCAGGTTGACTAAGGTCTTAATGTGTTCCATTGGCTTTTAGAAGCGAAGACGCTATCCTGCAGAGCGTTCTTGAAAGAACACACCTATATGAGTCCGACTGTTAGTCGCGGTCTATGGAGATCTTGGGTAATCTCCTACTAAGCTCATGAAGAGACCAAGGAGTATGACTTATACGCTCCAACCGAGGGTAGCCTTCATCGCGGCCTAGTATCGCTTAAGTCTTTAAGTGAAGCTTGCTTGCACCAAACTTGCAATTCAAGGCATAGTCCATTGTTCAAGTTGTGAGTAAGTGTAGCTTGAGTTCTAGGTGGATGTTCAACCTTAATCGGTCTCCATCGAAATACCGATATATAAACAAGACATTGGAATTGTGCAAATCTCTGTGGGACTTTGAGATCCGTGGGGATTGTTGGATTATGTGGGCCAAGCCCATATAATAAGAATAATTCCTATTAAATCTCAAAGGCCCACTCATGCAAAGGAGGCATGCATGTGACCTTTAGTACCATATTGCTAGTTCTAGGAGAGGAAGACCACCTTAAAAGGGATGGTGCACTCCTAGTCACTTGAGGCATGTGTGGGAGAGAACTAGAGGATAACACGCGCTGGCTGCCGCCGCCGCCGGCCGGCCGGCCGGGCCGGGCTGGGTCATGGGCGGCGCGCGCGCACGGCACTGCGTGAATGGTCCGCCAAAATCCGCTCCAGTGCTTGCGCAGACGCCGCTTCCTTTGCGCTTTATCTTTTGCCGTTTTGTGTGGCGTGAATCCGATCGGTTACGCGACTAATCCGGCTCGATTACGAGTTATGGAGAACGCAGCGCCTTGATCACGCGCCTGCTTTTCTATAAATACGGAGTCGCCGCCTCCATACAGCAGATACGCGAAAATCAATCTAGGTTTTGCCTCCTCCATCCATTGTGCTGCGCCGTCCCACGTAGTCTACTCCGCCCCGCCCGCCGGCGCGTGCACCGCTGCTCGAGAGCAGGTCTCCGAACCGCCGCCAAGTCCCGCACCGGAGAGGGCGAATAAGGTTTTGGGAAGCGCTCGCGCGATCGCCGCTGTAGCTCGCTCGTCTTCCTCGCCGCTCGGCCGCGAATCGCCATCGACTTCGTGTCATCTCACCGTGCTCGGCGTCTACATCGGCAAACCGATCGAACAGAACCATCGGTACGCAATGGTCATGTTCTCCGTATAGATCTGTTCATGTACGCTTTCGGTTTACATGTCTAGATCTTTTATGCCCGTGATGGTTCTCGTTATTTTGCGTGCATGATGTCATGATTTATTTATGGAATAAATTAAACCTACATGTGCTTAGATTTTCAACAATGCGCCCATGCAGCTCAATGCCCCTTTGCCCTTCTTGATCTCTTTGCCCTTCTTGATCATACAGTATTTCATAAAGAACTGCACTGCTTTGTGTGTCACTTCTCTTTTTTTAGGGATCTAGCTATTGCACCTTTCATATCTCAATCAATATTTGTACGTATTTCAACTCAATTTTGTACATATGATTTTGTTTTTATATTTTCTTTTCAGTTTGTGTCTGTCCAAATGTGCTCTTCTGTTCTCATTTATCCTTGATGTTAATGTCAGGAAGCAAGCTCTACCCTACAATTTGTCATTTCACAGTAACTTTTTTCATTTGTCCATGGCTTCTTAAATATCAAATGGTTTCAAGACTAATCTTTATAGCAGCTCTTAACTTCTCCATTCTTTTTATTTCCGTTACAGCATTACCAGTTTGGTTACCTTTTTCAGCTTATTTTTCCATAATTTCCATTAAGATGCTCAATAACATGTACATGGCTCGATGTCATATATTATGGTACATAAAGTTGTGCCTTTACATGAATATCTCTTAAGGGGATCGAATGCGGGTTTTATAACAAAAAGATTATTTTTACACGAATATCTCTTCTAAGATGCCCATAGTAATGCGTGGGTATCCAATAGTTAATCCAAATATGCAACATACTACCTTCCTTGCAAGATATATAAGCAATTGGGAATTAACACAACTATAGACATAGTCATTCTGAATGTCTCATTATAAACGGTTCAATATAAACCGTCAGTGATAGAGTTACCACATACAATTTTACAAGATGAACTGTCTAAGTTCATCCCAGTGGAAAGAATCGTCTGTGATACATGTACTTATTACAGACGGTTTTTGTTTCGAACCGTCTGTGATGACCTACTTATCCGCTCTCGCCGAATTTGAATTTTTTGTTCATCTCGCTGGATTTACTCTTTAAAATATAAGATTTGACTATTCTTCTCCTCATCTCCTCTTCTCTCTTATCACTTCTCCTCCTCCACTTATCTTCCCTCCATCTCCTCTTCTCTCTTCTCATTTCTCCTCCACTTCTCCTCACCAAATTTCCTTAAAAATAAAAGGCTCGGCCAACTACCTTCCCGAGCTCCTTCACCTCCGGTTGTGATGCCACGGTTCACTACTTCACTGCATAAGGCACTCTTGTTGTAAGTATCTTGTGCAGTGCCACCATCATGACACAACAGCGACGTTGTTGCTGCCGGCCTCTCCTTCATCACCGGTGATATATCCGCCACCCCTATCCTCTCTTCCTTGATGATTGATGGATAGCTAGGGTTTCAGTTCTTGTTGAAATTCATGTTTTATTGCAGAATTTACTGATGTGGTGCACATAACTGCTATCAGACTAGGTTCATATGACCACGGCTTACGACTATGCTAATCATAAATAGACTTGCTTTGGTTCATCTGTATTATCTGATTACGCTGTTTTATAGCACAATTAAAAAATATTGATAAACTAAAGGATACCTATTTATGATATCGCGAGAGCACAATCACAAACGGTTCTTAACTAGAATTGTCTGTGATAACAGTTATCACAAATAGTTCATAGTGGAACCATATGTGATAACTGTTATCACAGATGATTCTAGTTAAGAATCGTCTATGATAAGGGTTATTACAAACAAGAAAAATCGCTTGTAATACCCTTAGGTATTACTGATCCATAAGCACGCATAATTCAGAACTCGTCAGAGTGACATTTCCGAACTGTCAATGATGAGCTTTTCCGTAGTTCAAAAAAATCTACCCTATAAAAACAGCCCCAGAGTGATAATTGGCAAGACAGGAACTACTAGATATTGGCCGATCAGGAATGTTGTGTACATAACACCCAACCAAAACATATGGACCAAAAGCAGACAATCGTGCTACAAATTGATTGATTTCCCACTTAGGGGTGGGGGTTGCATTTCGATGAGAGGGAAATTTCGGGATTTATTTCAAAATAGGCTAGAGTGATAATTGGCAAGATAGGAACTACTGGGTATTGGCACTACAAGGAAACGATTATTAATGACGGCATATGTGATCGTTAAAAGTTTAGATATGGTTGTAGAAAGTCATTAACACCATAAAATTATGGTCCTTAGCCATCGTTAAAAGCTCCGGCATTAATAGTATTAACTATCACATATAGTTTCTCGTCATTAAGTTTTTAACAACGGGATAGTGTCATCGTTAATTATAGAGTATCAACCATCACAGTTCTAGTATTAAGGACCACTTTTGGTAGTTGGTAACGATGTGGTGGCCAATGTTGGGGCATTAACGACTATTTTATAGTATTGACGATCACCTATTTCATAGCTATAAACTTACGTAAAGTACTTTCATGATATTAACGACATGTTTATGTTTTTGTACTTACGATCACCTCTTATTTACCTAGAAAAGCATCACAATATCTACTTTTTTGGGATTAACGACCACAAATTTATAACATGAGAATATAAACAATGAATAACATATTAGTAGCAACCACTTTTTATTCATTGAAACCAAACAACTTGAACTCGTTCTTTGCACGCAATATTAAAAATATAATATCAATGTAGGAACATGCATGAAAAAAATAAATTCAAGCTGTATCAACATTATGGTGGCTAATTGAACACCAAAACTACACCTATAAATATGTTAAACTTGCTAAACTTCAACTGGAGGCGCACTATCACACTATTACTAGTGATTGAATGCAAAAGTCCCCTCATCAACAAATCTTGGCTTGACGTGCATCTACTCAGCTTCATCGGGAGCCCTAAAAAAATAAGGCTTATACCGGTTACTACATAGAAATAAATTCGCGAGCATACATAAAATTATTTTGACTGAAGAGTTTACATCATCACACTCAGATTTGTTGAGAAACCTGGGCCCAGGACTGCCCATTATGGGCACCCCACCGTAGGCTATAAATAGGGATCTATATCTGCATATTATGCACACCTGATGCAATTGAAAGCAATAAAGAAAGACCAGGAGTTCTCTCTACCTCTCTGTGTTCAATCTATTATTTTGTCTTCTGTGATTGATTTGTTCTTGTTCTAAGCAGAGGAATCGATCGAACTGGTCACCAGCGACGGTTCCTCAACACGTTATCAGCACGACTTCGCTCTGGTGAACGAAGGTAATCATCGAAGCACAAATTGAATTTTTTAGATCGCTTTGAATTCGTAATTTCTTTTCGCATTCTAGATTGAATCTCTACGGTGCAAATCCGCCCTAATCTACCGCGAGCAGATCTGAAGTCGCCGGCACAATGTCGATCGGTAGATTGTGAAACGGGATAGATGTTGATTGCACTGTAGATTAGAAACGAAAAACAAGTCTGCATGTTTTCTGTTATGATTTTGTATCGGTATCTGCACAGCCATTGCATAATAAAAAGGGGGAATTTTGGTACAGGCGGCCCTGCATGGCCGCCACCACCGACTGCCCGGCTGCCTCCCGAATGTGTGCTGACGGTTCGCCGCTCGTCCGCCGCCGAGCAACACGCCGGCCACCTCCGCAGTCGGCCTCGCCCGCATGCGCTTCTCCGACTAGCCACCGACTTGCCCCTGACCCATCACCACCGACCCGGCCGGAAGCCGCCGCCGCGCGCCGCGCTCGTGCCCGCATGGCACCACCGCTTGCCTTGATCCGGTCGCCCCAATCGGCCACCCGAAGT
The DNA here is from genome assembly GCA_036346575.1 of Dendrocalamus sinicus. Classification (NCBI taxonomy): domain Eukaryota; kingdom Viridiplantae; phylum Streptophyta; class Magnoliopsida; order Poales; family Poaceae; genus Dendrocalamus; species Dendrocalamus sinicus. The sequence continues at coordinate 29,307,457 of CM070654.1, forward strand.
GTCGAGGGAGCCGGCCCGAAGCCAGATTCATCGAGCCGCCGCGGGGGCAGGCCGCCGATGTGCACGAGAAGCCGCCTCCGCCGACTACAATGGACCGGCCTGAAACCGAGCCGCCCGCTCGGCCGCCCCGCTTGGTGAAGCCATCAAGGTGCCGCCAGCCGATTGACACCTCGCTCGGCGCCGGCAGCCCGCCGTCTCCCATGCAAAGCGCCGCCGCATGCGGCAGCTCTAGCTCCTCTGCGCGCACGCTGCCCGATCATGGCTTGCAGCGATTCGCCCGCACCAACCGGGCCCACCATGAAGCCACCCGAGGCCGGCAGCCGCCCGTCCCGCACCGACCGGTGCCCGCACCGCTCGCGCTTCAATCGCCGCCCGAACGCCCCGCCGCCGATCACGGACCGCCTTAGCCACCGTGCCCACCACCCCGCTCCACTGCACTGATTGCTCCTCTCGCGCCGCAGATCGCCTTGGGCCGAACGCCATGAGGCCGCCGCAACTCAGGAATGACGGTAGGGGAAACCCTACCCACCGATTTTTGTGTCAACCGAACAGCCTTACGGTCGTGGGGCGATTGGCCGGACAAAAGAAGGAGGGCCCGAATCGGCTGTGGGGTGGAATCTTGCACAAAAGTACTCCAATTTCTGGGGAATTACCGATTGGTCCTTGAACATTTAATTTAAGTCCCGAATTTTGCAGAAGAGGCCTCGGTAATTCTGAAAATTATGAATAAGTCCTCAATTTTATGAGCGGGTCCAGAATTTTGCAGAAAACCCTCTCAGAAATCAGAAAATTGCGTGAATTTTTCTTTGAACTGAAATTTTATGAGAAACCCTCGAATCGCACTTCATTAAATTTCATATTCTAGCATAAAAGGGCCTCGGGAATCCGAATTTTGAATTATTTTTAGCATTTGAAGCTTATTTATTTCTGCCATTATTATTCTCTGTATTTTTTGTATTTATTTACTATTTTTGGTTAATTGTAATTGTTTAAATTGCTTTTAGTCACTGAAATTAGCAGTAAAATTATAGAAAATGCACAGAAAATTATGAAACATTATGAGAACCTATTGTACCATTTATTTACCTGTAGTAAATTATTCCATGCATGTTTACAAACAGTAAACTTATTTTATTCCATTGGTACACATGTAGATGACTGGAATCATGAACCGTGAGTTCGAGGAGTCGCCCAAAGATGGCCAAAACTATCCGACATGGGCATCCGATGTCGAGATTGTGCTTGGAGCCGGAAGCTCTGCACGGCTATTGGGATTGGCGAACGAAAGACACCACCCACACCGAGGAGAATGATCGCACTTCATTTTCTCAAGCACCACCTCCGCCTCACTCTCAAGAATGAGTATATGGCGAAAGAAGCGCGCTAGCACTGGACCGCACTCAAGAAGCGGTTTGAGAGGTGAAGTACACCATTCTTCCTCAAGCAGAGCAGGAGTGGATCAGACTGAGGTTTGCCGACTTTAAGACGGTCGGGGATTACAGTTCTGCCTTGCACAGGATTTGTACCAATCTTTAACTCTGTAGCAAGTAGATCACAGATGAGCAGAAGATCGAGAAGCCCCTGTCCACCTTTCACCCTAGTGCTGTACAAACCGCCCGCAACTATCGTCAAGACGGCTACAAGGAGTACGCCGAATTGATATGATGCAGGTTGCGGAGGCTCAGGACGAACTTCTCCGCAAGAATTACGTCACTCAGCCACCAGGCAGCTCCGCTGGCTGTGAAGCCAACGCTAGCAGCTACAAGGTGCGAAAGCCCTTGATGAAGATAAGGGGGAAGAAGGGTAAGATTGTTGCCCAGAAAGGCAAGTCAAATGCTCGAAGTGACAAAAATGCTAAGAAGAGTGGCAAGACCTATGGCCAGCAGAACCAAGGTTGCTACAAGTGTGGCAAATGGGGGCATTGGTCGCGGATATGCAAAGAACCGCAACATGTCATTGATGCCCACCAAGCTCAGAAGAAGAATAGCAAAGGGCAACCTGAAGCCCACTTTGCAACAGTCGAAGGGGAGCATCCTGAGCAGCTGCCTGAGTTGATGGATGTTGAACCCATCCCAGTAGTAGTACACTCTTATGACTTAAAAGCAGCCACAACCATGATCTCTCTTGAAGAGAAGATCACTCCTGAAAAGATATCTGAAGAAGTCAATGATTTTCTAGTTGATTATGTCCGATGCACAGAATGCATAAGACGTTAATTGTCATTTATTTTGTGTTAAATGGACAAGTTTAGAACTTGCATGGATGGTGCTTTAGGATTTGTTTTCTCATAATGACTGGATGATTTTGGAATAATACATTCATTTATTCAGTTTATGATGGCATGATATGTTCTGATATTGGCGTATTTTATTTATGTGTTGAATGCCTTCTAATACATGTTAATTAAATACGTTATATTAGAACACGTGTGGTGCCCTATGGAGGAAGTATGCCTTGCCGACAGCGGTACAACGAATACCATCTTAAGAGAGACTAAGTATTTTCAGTCGATCCGTAAGAGCACCGGCAGCCTTACGACAATCATCGAAAGCGATGCATGTATAATTAGTTCCAGAAGAGCCAAAATTATACTTCCAATGGGCCAACTTTGGTCATTGAAGAAGTCTTATTGTACCCAGAATCAACTATAACTCTCCTAAGTTTTAAGGATATTCGCGCCAATCGTTTCCACGTTTAGACTGACGAAGAGTACGGTAAGGAATATCTGCTCATCATGAAGCGCGAAGAAAACGGCAAAAGGGTATTAGAAAAACTTCCTTCACTAGAAACTGGGCTATATTATACCAACATTAAGGCACCTGCAGCCTACAATCGCTCAAGATGATTTAGAAGCTATGAACTTTTCTCGTCTCGCATGATAGATTAGGCCACCTGTGTCTTAGGATGATGAGAAACATAATTAATAACTCGCATGGGCATAATATAAATGTAAAGAATTTTCCGAATCATGAAGATTTTGTGTGCCCCGCATGTGCTACGGAAATTAATTACTAGACCCTCCACTCAAAGTGAAGGATGAAGTCCCCGCATTCTGGAATGCATCTAGGAGACATTTGCGGTCCCATTCAGCCCATCTCGGGGCCATTTAAGTATTTTATAGTGCTCATTGACGCTTCTCGAAATGGTCATATGTGGGTTTATTGTCCACAAGAAACCACGCCTTTGCAAAGTTAATCTCGCAGATCATTCGCATCGAAATGTGTTTCGATCATCACATCAAGTCCATCGAATGGACAACGCCGAGAATTTACTTCAAAGGCATTTGATAATTATTGCATGGCAATGGGAATTGCGCTGAGTATTAGGTACCGCATGTCCATACCTGTAATGGTTTGGCGAGCCTTTAATTAAGAGAATTAAATTTATTGCTCGACCACTCTTGCATAAAAGTAATTTGCCAGCTACATATCGGGGACACACAGTCCTTCATGCAATGAATCTCATCAACCTTAGACCTTCGGCCTACAACATCCATTCACCTATGCAACTAGCGCAAGGGTCACCACCGAAAATCTCTCATCTTAGGAGGTTTGGATGCAAGGTTTATGTACCTATACCACCTTCGCAGCGTACGACAATGGGCCCTCTCCGCAAGATTGGGATATACGTTGGTTATGAGACTGCATCCATAATCAGGTATTTGGAACCCATGACGGGAGATTTGCATACTGCCCGCTTCGCTGACTGCATTTTTGATGAAGATAATTTCCCGTCATTAGAGGGAGGAAATCAACCCCTTGATGAAAAATATCGTAAAATTACATGGGAAGCCACAGGAATTCATGCACATGACCCACGCACTAGTGAAACTGAAAAAGAGGTCCATAAGATCATCGACTTGCAAATTAGCAAACCAACCGCCGATCACTTTAGTGATTTGAAGAGCGTGACTAAGTCGCATGTGCTCGCACGCAATGCACCGAGAGGGTTGAAATACCAAAGAAAATTGAAGGTATCCCTAATCCCGCCCGAAGCCTCGTAATAAAAGGACGAGAACTCCGGCTCCTCAAGTCCAAAGTAACCGATGACGCCGCGAAAAGGATAATAAGGACTTACCACACCGATCATTGAAGTCCCCAAGCATGGGAAGGGAGCCGCTTGATCTCAATGGCGTGAACTTGAATTTAGAAATGAAATTGATGGATGTTGTGATTGCACACCTTACGGTAACTTGGATTCGAGATTTATATGAAAGTCTCTCAAGAAATCCCTCTCCAACCACGACAGAGCAAATAGAAATCAGAAAGTGTGAAACTCAGAAGTCACTATACGGACTAAAGCAATATGGAAGAATGTGGTATAATCGCTGAGCGACTTTCTCTGCAAGAAAGGCTACACGAACAATAAAGACTGCCCTTGTGTATTTATACGCGATCCTGAATGGATTCTCAGATAATCTCTATGTATGTAGATGATCCAACATCATTAGGATAGCCAAGACATAAAAGAAGCAAGATCCTACTTGGAGTCAGAATTTGAAATGAAAGATTTGGGCAAGACCAAGTTGTGCTTAGGCCTGCAGCTTGAGTATATCCCTGAAGGAATCTTGGTACATCAGTCGACTTACACCCAGAAGGTGCTTGAAAGGTTTGGCTTTGAGAAGGTATTTCCCTCGAAAGTACCGATGATTGGGAGATATTTACAGCAAGAAAAAGATCCTTTCCGGCCTAGGGAAGAGGAGGAGGAAGTCTTAGGACCAGAATTCCCATACTTGAGTGCAGTGGGAGCACTCATGTATTTAGCAAACTGCACTAGACCGGACATTGCATTTGCAGTGAACTTATTAGCAAGATACAATGCAGAGCCCACCAAAAGGCATTGGCAGGGCATAAAGGACATCTTCCGATATCTCCAAGGAAGCAAGGACCTTGGATTGTTCTACAGAAAGAATCAAGATCTGAACTTGATTGGCTATGCAGATGCTGGGTACCTGTCGGACCCGCATACCGTAAAGTCATGAACAGGCTATGTATTCTTATGTGGTGGAGCTGCAATTTCTTGGAAATTATCTAAGCAAAGCTTTGTAGCTACTTGATGAACCACTCGAAATTATAGCATCAGATGAAGCCGCACGAGTGCGCTATTATGACAAATGGTTCACCACATCCAGCAGATCATGTGGGATGAACATTGTGCAAACCCCACAATTATATGTGAAGATAATGCCGCTATGCTTGCACAAGTGCAAACGGGCTATGTGACGAGTCATCTCACAAAGCATATCAACCCCAAGTTCTTCTATACACATGAATTGCAAAAGATGGACGAGATTAAAGTATTGCATGCTAAGTCATGTGAAAATCTAGCAGATTTTTCACCAAGTCACTCCCACATCTAGTTTTGAAAGGTGTGTGCGTGGAATTTTAATGATGAGACTTAGAGAAGTGCAGAATCGGGGAGAATTCTCTCAAGCCCGCTAATAAATCTTTATCATGAAAATTTAGTACCCAAAGAATAAAGTCCTCAAGACCAAATAAAATTGGGTGGATTGTACTCTTTTTCCCTTGACGAGTTTTCCATGATATTTTTCACCAAGGTTTTTAATAAGGTAATTGTGCATCGCAAAGATCACATGTATCATGTACTCTTTCTCTAAATTTTTCCCACTGGGTTTTTATGGAGTTTTAACGAGGCATGAGCATGTCGGGTGAGTGTCCAAGGGGGGTGTTGAGAAACCTGGGCCCAGGACTAGGAGTCCTGGCCCATTATGGGCACCCCACCGTAGGCTAAAATAGGGACCTATACCTGCATATTATGTACACCTGATGCAATTGAAAGCAATAAAGAAAGATCAGGAGTTCTCTCTACCTCTCTGTGTTCAATCTATTATTCTGTCTTTTGTGAATGATTCGTTCTTGTTTTAAGCAGAGGAATCGATCGGACTGATCGCCAGCGACGGTTCCTCAACAAGATACTAGCTCCTACGATCGATGATATTATAATTTTGTTCTACAAGTGCCTAATTACTTTCCTTGCTAGTTGCTAGAGAAATGTTTCTGGACAAGTCACTCCCAATCAGATTGAGAACACACAATAAGCTCCAGGCATTATAGGATGAAACAACTAACTTCGGCTATGGTCGTTTTGGCTTCAGCTTTTAGCTTTCGGTTTATTTTTCACTATTCATAAATTTCGTCTTTTTTGAACTTTTGGCTTTTTGTTGAGCTTTTTTTGCCGGTTTTTTTTCCATATTTGTTTGTATTATACGTAATGGGCTAACATTTTTTTAAATTTAATTATGCTAAATAAGCCTCAGCCAGCTACAGTGCTTTTCAGCCATAAACCACAAAAAAAGCCCAAATGATCACCACTCAACGTCACGTCAGTGTTTTTTTTTTTGCAGATATTCACTGTGACTCAATTCCTGGCATTGCACTTAGAGTACCCTTTTTTATCGATTCATTGTGCAGTCTTGTCATGGTTTCCTTATATAGTAAATAGAAAAAAAATGTATTTTAGTATCTATTGCATGCCAAAAACTGAAAGATGTGCAAACTATGAGATATATCCAACAAGGGGCAGTTAACAAAATTGAGCCCTTTATAGTTTAAAATATAACCACAATATACAATATATGTACCATCTAAATCATAAATTTATATGGATAATTTAACCGCACGTGAATAAAAAAGAAGAGAGTGGTTATTAGAGTGAAGTAGCTACAGTGCCAAAGTCCAGGGGTTGGTTAATTGGGCTTCTTCCAATAAAGAAAGACCATTGTTGGGCTAGGCTTGTGAGCAAGAGACCCACAAGCCCAGTTTGATTCGGTCACCAGCTAAGCCTGCCAGAAAATGGCCGAATCGGGTGGCCATACCGCAATGACGCATCACAGTTGATTTGCATCGTTTCCCAAAAAACTTTCCTTACTCGGGCTTCATGGGCTCGGCCCGGCCCGAGACGTTCCACGTCTCCATCATAGAATGGGCTTTGGAGCGTTGGTTTCTTTGCGCCTGAGTAGGCCGCCGCTTGGAAACGGTAAGCCTAGCTGAGTACCGGGCCGGCCTGCTTGCGCACGGGGCCACGGGCCAGCCCCAGACGCAGCGCACACGGCGACGGCCCGCCCGTTCTCTTCGTCCTCCATCAGCCGGGAGGCTCCAAGCGCTGCGGCAGGTTGCCGGGCCGCCGGAATGCGCCGCCGACCCTTCGCGGTCGGCAGCACCATCGGCGGCCTGCTCAGGCGCACATGTCCAGAACGTTTCACAAAGCGAAGGTTTGCGATAGTGATTTTATCTTCTCAGGTGGTTTCGAGACGCGCAAAGCATGCAGCAAGACGTCGTGCACAACCGCGCGCGAGATTACTTCAAAGAACCCTATCGAAGAGGGAAAAAAGAGGAAGAAACGACTACGTAATTTACGACAGAAAAGATCAGATGTGGAACAACAAGAATGTCACAGAAAAGCCAAACTGGAGAGCCATTTGCACCGGCCGGCCAGCATTAAATCCTGCGTTTTTTTCCTTGTAGGAAAGAGCTCCAAAGCTGCAGCGCTCACCCTGTGATCAATCAATCTAGTATCACAAGGAACACTCTCTTTCCGGTTCAAGAACCACAAATAAAACCAATTTGCAAGACAAACGAAAAGGGGAAAAGGGGAAGACGGGATGGGCGACTGCGCAGCAGCAATCAAGATCGGTGCGGCAGCAAACAGGCTCGGAGGAACACTCCGGTGATACGATGATGGCCGCGGCGGCGGAAGCGAGTTGGACAAGGGGCGCAGAAGAGCACACTGCGGTTTTTATAGAGAGAGCTAGGAAAGCTAGGGCATCTTGTCAGTTACTGGGCCATGATGGAAGGCAAAACTTGCACGGGCCTCTCTGAAAATGAGCCCATTTAAGCCCAACATAGAGACTCGAGTCTCAATCTGTGCTGGAATGAGATTACGAGACCAACGAGGTAGGCAGGCAGGAGGTCGATCCGTTTAGGCCGGTTTTTTTTTTTTGAAAAGGAAGACTTTATTAAATCCCAAGTTCATTACATCGAGGTGATACACATCTTTGGAACAAAAAACTTCCAGCCTCTGCCTAAGAATAGGCACACAGCTTATGAGTAAAATCAAAACTGAGCAGAATCTAGTGACAGTCAATCCTAAGACTAGATCGCCACCCATATGCCCGGGTAAAAATATCCTTCGCCAACTGCTCCAACTGTCGCGATGCCACCACAACCGTATCCTGCAATTCCGGTCTTTGCAGGATAGCCCATGAACGGAGTCGGTGAGAGACTGCATAAATAACCTGCAAAGGAGAATAAGAGTTGTTCTTTTCAAAAACAATATCATTCTGCACAACCATATAGACCAACATGTTGTCGCGCCCCAAGCAAGACTAATGATTTCAAATGATTAGATATACCATTTAACCACCGCCAAACATATGTGCTACACTCGTGGTTTTGTGAGCTTGAGCAATTTGAGAGAAACCCCAAACACCCGCGCAAATCGGCAATCAAAAACAAGTGCTGAATTGTCTCATCACTATGATAAAACAACATGACTTGCTCCTTGCCAATTACGCTGATTAGATTACTGCAGGAATTGAACTGATTTGCCGCTTTGAATACAGCGCTTTTTCGATTATGCAGGAATTGAACTGATTTATGTAAAATTCATCTGTTCTAGATAGTAAACTGTGATGGAACTGTTGTTGTATCGTGCTAAAATTGTAGTGGCAAAATAACCTCACTAACTTCCAGTGGCGGAGCTGGTTATTTTTTAAGCCTGATTAAACCAGACTACGACGAGAATTTAATTGGAACTATATTATCTGTAACCACACCGACTGTAGAGGCAAGGTCGGGCGGCGTAACTTCTTTAAAGACGAGTTTTTTTGTACGGATAATCTATTTTTTATTCGAAATTACAGAAATATACCTGCGAGAAATTTTTTTACAAAAATAGTTGTCGCCCAATGGGAAGGCGATCGAGCCTATCGCCAAACAGTAGGTGATTGCTTCTCGTCACTCAATCATTGGGCAACCGCATCCGCCGCTTCTTCTATTGGGCGACTTTAATGCGATCGCTTCAACGGTTGAGCTAAAGGTATCACACTTTCGCCAAAAATAGTGAAAATTGGTGGGACTATTCTTCATATATCCAAAGCCTTCGAAAAATTTGAGCAATTTCAGCTACGAATCAAAAGTTATAGCGTTTCAATTTGAATTGCAACATGGATGGTGGGATTGAAACTGCTATAACTTTTGATCCCGTGAGCGAAATTGTTCAAATTTTTTCTCAAGGCTTTGGATGTATGAAGAATAGCCCCACCAATTTTCACTATTTTTGGCGAAGGTTTGATACCTTTAGCTCAACCGCAATGATCGCATTAAAGTCGCCAATGGGAGGGCGATCGATGCAATACCAATGATTGAGCGACGCAAATTAATCGCTTTCTGTTGGCGATAATAGGCTTCGCCGCCTCCCATTGGGCGACTTGAGCCTATTTTTGTAAAAAATTCGCAGGTATATTTCTGTAATTTCGAATAAAAATGGATTATCCGTGACAAAAACTCCTTTAAAGACTATACTAGAATACTCACGTATTCCATCGCAAAGGAAAAAAACAGAGAATCGCCGTACGTTTTACATGTAATCATTGAACAACAAATGCAAAAGGAGCACCAACAACCTCGAGAATCCAACCAAACAAGAGTTCCTCTTCAACTTTGCCACTATTTGTCGCAGCACTCTATTTGCCCGCACCACTAGTGAAGAAAAGAGGGGTAAAACACGCTCAAAATCAATCAGTAGCGCCGGCTCTGCAGAAGCGGGCCCGGCGAGCTGTACCCCAACGCAGGTGCAGCGGCAGCGGCTGGGATACGGTAAACCATACTAACATGCATTAAAATCTTTTACTATATAAAACAGAAAACTATATAAATAAGAGATTATGAATAGTTACCACTAGACACGTATGGGAAATTTTGGCATATCTTAACCGCATAAACTGTAGGGGTACATATATAGCCTCATAAATAAGAATCCTAGAAGAGAAAAGAACGGTCCTAGTCGGGATAAAAAGACTTATCAAAATCGGAGCAAGAATCTTCTCGAGATAGAAACAACACTCGCCAGAGAGTCTCGTAAGATAACGATGTAGAGTTATAGTCAAAAGCGCGTTGAGTAGCCACATCTGACTCTAATCGGCACAGTCCATCACAAATAAAAAGATCCCAATTATAATCTCTGACTAGTTGCATTGATGAGTGAAATCTGATCGGAATCTTCAAGCGGTCGGAAAGATCAGCAGTGGTCGGACCTAACTAGAAGTGATCAAACCTGACTAGATTCGGATTACAAAATATAACAATATTCACCTTGAGCCGAATTCTTCCTTTAGCGAAAAGAACTAGCCACGTAGGCGTGGCGCGACGCCACGCCAGCCACCGTGTTGACCGAAATAGAAGAGGCGAAAATTCGTAAGGAGTTTTAAAAAAAATCGAGGAGACATGCGTGTTTTCGGAAAAGGCAGAGGTCTTTTTCGTAAAAAATTGAGGGGCTGTACGTAATTAAATGAGGACCTGTACGTAATTAAATGAGGACCTATACGTAATTTAGAAAACCGCGGGGCGCTATCCTGCGAAGGATACGGAATTTTGGTGAAGTGAAGGGGTGTTTCTAAAAACAAATCGACAGGCCCTTTTCGCGAGAAAAAAGGACTTTTATGTAATTTTCAGAAAATACAGTGAAATCGGTGAAGTGAAGGGGTGTTTCTAAAAAAACAAAACTGACAGGGACCTTTTCGCGAGAAAAAAGGACATTTACGTAATTTTCGGAAAATACAGGGAAATCGCTCCCCCGACCGTACGCGTTTTTTGCCGCCACGCGCCGGCCGAGGGAGCGCTGGGGGTGACGTGGGGCGCGTCCCCTCGCGCGGAGTCCCCCGGGTTTAATCCCGTAAGGATTAACAAACTCCTCCATGATGGCCGCACAAGTAATCAAAATTGAACATATCCAAATGATGAACGAAACACCAAATTTAGTTGTCCTTACAATTGACATTATTTTTTTCTTCTTCAAAGTCTTCTTGATCTAGCATAGCCCAAATTATGTTGAAAGCCTGCAACTTCACCTTTGACTCTATATGTGCAGATCTTGCTGCAGAAATCTATAGAAGACAATGGATTATTGAAAAAATCACCAATGATAAATCCCACATGACTGTCACTGATAATAGTCACAACGGCCTAAATTGCAATGAACTCCTCAGACAAAAAAAACATGTAGAGCCGACGAGTGACGACACAATTTCTTGATGAAAACGACGATCGACTGAACGGGAGATCGTTGATAGAGATGGCGCAATACGACACCAAAGCATGGTGTCGGGTGATACGGGTGATGATGTTAGCAGAACATAGCACTGGAAGAGTTGTTGAGATAGAGCACCGATTGACGCTCGACATGGCACGGGTTGGCACCAAGTCAAAGTCGAGATGCAGAACAAGTGGTATCAGAGCTCCAGGTTTCGCTTTGAACTGGAACCTGGAGCTCTTATACTACTTATTCCGCATCTCCGTTACCATTATCTTCTGAGACTACAACTCTATTATCTTCTGAGACTCCCCGAACCGGGTGTTGTTCTCGTCTCCGAGAAAGTTACTATTCTAGTTTTTAATATGTCTCTGTTTTGTCTCTAACTATGACTTTGTTCATTTCTTGTTATTTTTGAGCTTATATATATACTTCTATAGTCGAACGGTTAAGACACACAAAAATTTCCCGTACTTATAATCTCCTCGTAAAGTAAATTTTTGCTTCCATGCATCTATGGTTTTTCCCGAGGGTTTTTTTTACGTTAAATCCATGTCTTCTGCTCTTTCCATCTTCTATTTTCTCGTGCGTTTTATAAGAGGAGAGATCAAGATGGAGGCAAAAGAAGGCATCTGGCGTTACATACTTACATTGTTTTGTATGAGTTTACTTGATCAATGAGGTGCAGAGTTACAGACACTAACTAAATTTACTGCCCAAATGCGGACTGAACATGATAGATGACCTCCACACTACTAAGAAATCCTGCTGTTGGTCAGTCTCTCCAACCTACGCAGATTCCTCGGAGAGCTCAACTGGTGAAGTTTCTGGGCGGATGTTTCAGCCAATCAGGGGTTAAGCCATGCTCATTCTGAAGTTCTACTGTCGACGGACACGGCGTAAGGCTGCTTCCATATCACTCCTGCCGGCAAAACTGTTCGAACTTCTTCTCAAGATCTGCTTGGTTGCCTCCGACCAGCTTATCAATCTCCTCCTTGTCTCTCAGGAAAATGAATGTTGGGGTTGCACGTATGTCGAATTGTGAGACCAGTTCCTGAGGATTCATGCATTTTAAAGTGACCTTTAGTTTTAACATTTAATGCAAAATTTTGTATGTTCAAAGTAAAGTTCAATGGGCAAAATTCTGAACATTTCTTTACCGGCAGTTCGTCTACATCCACGGACACGAAAGCAATATCTGAATGCTTCAAAGAAAGTTCGGCGTATACAGGAGCAGCATTCCTACACGGGCCGCACCAAGTTGCGCTGAATTTTATCACAACCTGTGCAGATGGACATGTCAACATGGTTAACCTAAACAGTTGAAGGAATTTTAAAATGGTAAGTCACATACACCTATCCTTGTGTCACAAGGAGTACGTGTTTAAGTTACACCATTGATTATAAGTAGTCATGTAAGCTACTTACTGTTTTGCCAAGTTCACTTGCTTCTTCCAATTTCTGCTCCCAACTCCTTTGATCAGGTATGACAGTCACATTTCCGGCGCTGTAGTCTAGCTGTTCCTCAGCATCTACAGAACTCTGCAGATAGAAGCATAATACAATTTCCCTAATTACAAGTGTACAAGCTGACAAATGGCTTGCCTTTGAGCCTTTCGATCAGTTGAGTAAAAATGTTCAGCAAAACCGTGTGTATGTGGATTGGATACTAATTACTAAATCTAAATGTGATTTAGCATGTAGCATTGCAAGCACAGCAAATGAAATGAAGTGGCAGTGCATGATTCAATGAGCGAAGTTGTAAATGTACTGTACGGGAGTAAGAGATTATTTACGCTGCCACAGCAATTCCCCATTGATTTGAGCTAATTTGTCAGGATATCTGGACTCTGATCCTGCTCATGGGGAAAAAATGTAGGTGTAATTTTTTAGTGCTGATGTCAATGGTAGCAAGTAGTAACCCAAGAAAAAGAAGAGGATGCTGTTATATAACGAGACCAAGTAGTTCAAAAAATCTTATTAACACAGATTGAAGCTCCAGCCTGTGGTCAAACTCAAAAGAAACAGGTATATAGAAATTGTGACTTTTTTTTGGTTGGAACAATAGTGTTAAGGGTATAGGAGATAGAGTTGTATTAGGATATAGAGTTTGTATTCTATTCCATATATGCCTTATCTCTATATGGCATATCCTCTTGTACTCTCCTATATATATGACCCTTTGGGTTTCATATCAATACATACAATATTCATAACATGGTATCAGAGCTTAGGTTAAAGCCCTAACCTCGTTCTACTTCCGCTTCCGCTCCAGCCGCCGGCGGCTACCTCTTCCGCATCTGCGCCCCGAGAAGCAATCCGCCTCGGGCGGCCACGTTGTTTCGGCTGTTCTTGACCGCTGTGGCGCGTCCTCCTTCGCGACGCCACCGCCGCCTCGGTCGCCGAATCTCTCTGCTCACGCGCCTCTGCGCCAACACGCCGTCGCGGCCACTGCGGCTCACGCTGCGCCTCGCGCCCGCCGCCTCGATTCGCCTCCTTGGGCCGCCACCGGCACCGCACGGATCCGGCCGCCCGCCGCGGCCCGAGCACCGGCGGTGGTCCTCTCGCTGGCCGGCTCTTCTTCGCCCGAGATCCGACCGTCTCCGCCAGATCCGCCTCTCCGCGGGATCCGCCACTCCACCGGATCCGGCGAGCGAGCCGCCGCCACCTCTTCTTGGACCGCCGCCGCCGCTTATTCGCCAAGACGGCCGCCGCGGGCGCCGCTTCTCTCTCGCTCTTGTGCCCTTGGCCGTGTTTCCTGCCGTGCCGCCGGAACCGCCGCATCCGGACCGGATCCGCCGCTTCGCCGCCGCCGCTCGATCTTGGCTCCCAACCGGGCTCCATGGCGCTGGATCTCGGCTTCCCGCCGCCGCGCTTTCTCCGCCTTGAGGTGTCCATCCGCGCCCGCTCGGACGCCCGAGTGGGCCGATTCTTCGCTTGGTCGGCTTTGGCCTCTTTTAAGCTCGTCGGTTTTGAGATAGTGGGCCGTTTTCAACCGTTTTTAAAGTCGGTCTTGATCTTTAGTTATTTTTCCGTGAGCTGCTTGCGCCCATCCAAATCCGTAGTCTCTAACCTTTCGTTCGCCAAGTCGTGCAAGTCCACAAATTTATTGTCAGTCATATCGGTATAGGAATTTTTCTTTTGCATGGCAGCAGCCGCTGCTCTTTTCCTTGAACCCCTGCAGATCGTAGAAGTCTTTATGATGTCGCCGCTTCTCTTTGAGCCGCTGCCCCAAGTTTTAAGGCGCGCGCTTTTCGCACCGCGCCTCGTTGCGCTTTCAGCACGCGCGCGCCGCCTCGAGCTTCGACCGTGCCGTCATGCTTCTATCTATTCCTCTTCGGCTTGATTTGACAGTTTATTTGACGACTGCACGCAACGACGACTTTATCACAACTCGGACGTCGGATATTTCTTGTTTTAGTATTAACCCTTTTTCAAATGCAATGCTATTGCATACGCCTTGCATTTGTGGGGGGTGTTAAGGGTATAGGAGATAGAGTTGTATTAGGATATAGAGTTTGTATTCTATTCCATATATGCCTTATCTTTATATGGCATATCCTCTTGTACTCTCCTATATATATGACCCTTTGGGTCTCATATCAATACATACAATATTCATAACAAATAGGACCAAGTTGGTCCGACTACATAATATATTAATTATATAGTAGAAACATAATTATAAGAGAAAAGAAAGTGAATGAACAAAACGGTTAATAAAAATGAATTGATGAATATTACTTCAGCATTTCAAACGATGGCCAAAGGTCCTAGATATGAACAAGAACATACAATTTGAAAACGTTCTGCTTTTCAGAATGATCGGAAACTGGTTTGATGGCCACAAGTCACAACCAAGACGAAATCAACAGAACATCCTAGATATATGAACAAGAACATGCAATTTGAAAACGTCCTGCTTTTCAGAATGATTGGAAACTGATTTGATGACCACAAGTCACAACCAAGACGAAATCAACAGAACAAACAGGTTGTGTTGTTGACGCGAGTCACGCGACAGCGAATCTGGCTCAACATATTGAGCCATTCAGGATGCAAGAGTTTCAATACCAATCCCAGGAGCTTTTTTTTTAAAAAAAAAAAGATATACATAAAACACAAACCATTAGAAAGGGAAACCTCCAATGGCGATTTGATCATTTCAACGCCAAGAAATGAACATTTGTTGACATAATCCCACAAAAAAACTGCTATATTTGTACAACGTATGTAATCACGAAACCGCGGATTCTGAAGCTATGTTGGAAGCTGGAACCGGGTGAAAAGCTTCCCCCAGATCATAGCAATAGCATGCGGCATGATCATACGTTGTTGAGAGATTGATACGAGGATGCATACACATACCTCTGCAAGCCCACCCGGCGGGGGCTCGAGAGCAGCAGTTTTCGCCGGGGCTGGGAAAGCGAGGACCCTTGAGCTCTTGTCAACCGTTGCAACAACACTGTGACGGAAATGCCCTTGTCGTTAATAGCAGTTAAAACCGACAAAATAGAGGTGCGATCATAAGAGAATCTGCAAATAGCCCGAGAAGGGAGTGGCTGGGAACGGGGTTCATGCCTCCATGGAAACAAGCAAGCAGTGCAAGGGCAAAGAAACCATGCATGTCAAAAATAAGTGTTGCGGAAGGAACCTACGTGTGGCAAGCATTCCTTGCCATTTTAGGCCTCCAAAATACATCTATCGGTATGAGGAAGTGTCCGGTGAAAACGCCTTTTTCTGAAAATCTGAAATTTTGGATATGCACGGTTAGATTAGCTGTGTTGTTTTGGGCTGCAGATAATTGAACTTCATGTAGTGTCTACTACATTCTACATATAGACAGAGTGCAGTCGAACTCAAAACCCTGTGAGGTCAATCCCTTTAAATTCTTTACAACTTTATATATTTCACTGCAAAAATCAAAAGTATTTAGGCTATTTTATAAAAACTTGTGGAGTCGCTGACTTGTGTTACTCCACGTGTCACAAACGTGGAGCCACCGTTGTTCTGAGACTTTGCCTTAAAAAGATGTACCGCTTAAAAGCTAGTTATCAGAGCAAGAAGTGACAAGCCAAAGACAAAACCAAAAAGAATCTAGCTGATGACTTTTGGCCTTTTGGCTTTTCCGAAAGTCGAAACAAATGAAATAACTTCTTAAAGCATATTTTCCTAATAGCTTCTTGAGCCCAAAACCGTGTGCGACGTTCTCATCAAGATCTCCACTATCTGCTGCACCTCAAAAGTGCAAACAAAACTATCAACAACATACAAAAATCATCGCTTGCAAGAAAAAGTAAATAACTTTCACTTCCCACGGTCCCACTCATCTCGACTATTTTGCAAAAAAATCCCTTGACCATCTCTCCCATCCTCTTCACTCATCACCATAAGTCAAAACCTCTCTTCATCCCTCCCCACCAAATCATCCCATAGATCCATCCCCAAACCCCTCCGTGTCCTTCTCACTAGCGCGCGCTCTCTCTCCTCTCACTCCCTTCTACCATCGAGGGGTGGCGGAGGCATGGCGAGGGAGAAGGACTCGGTAGGTGGCTCGGTGAGCGACGGATTCAACTGGATCTAGGCATCCTCCTCAACGCCGGCCACCAGATCTGATCATCCTCAATGGCAGCGACATGATATGTGCTTCATCATATCCGTAAGCCCACTAGGTTTGCCTCCCCGCCGATGATCCAGATTCAGACCTAGCGCGTCGTCCTTGTTGGGCTCGATGAGGAGTTGTTCTAGCTACCGCAAGACACGACAACATGGCGCAATTGGTTTGGTGCAAAGACGATGGAAGGAAGGCTCTTTTGTTCACACAAATCTAGGTAGCATAGACCTCTACCTCCTATCTCTATGGTTTGTAAGGATCTGACAACCCTTTGTGGCCTTCTCATAGCCCCTTTATTCAATGTTTGGTCTATAACCATAACAGTTGGCGCCATCTGTGGGGCCAACACGTAGTGGTGAGCTGAAAAGGAGTGTTCGGATGCAATGGCACAAAACAAAATGACCATGTTGACTATCGAGTGGAAGAGTAGCACCGTTATCGAGATCGCCGCAGCAAGGGCAAGTGAGACACCGCGAAGGTCCTCACCCCATTGCGAGACATACCGGCGAGGCGGTGCCCGACCGTGATAGGTAACAAGGGTGGCTCTTCGTCGGCCGCACTGATGATGGAGAGGAAGCATTGCCGAGGACCTCGATTGCGACAGCAACCAAAACATCGAGGTCCCCACCGCTCAAGCAATGGTCTCCGCGGTATCGACGACATGCCACCGCCACCACGCAGTGTAAGATCAAGGAGGCCGACTAGAGGAGATGAATAGGCGGTCTTAAAAATTCTTCTTTCAATTAATATCAATTTAAAGACCTATTCTATTTGTTTAAACCAAGTATATAATGTGGAAGCTTAAATCAATTTGGTTTAGTACAAATAGCGCCTAGATCAAATAAGTTCACGTAAGTGCATCAATACCTTAAAGCTATGACAAGGTTTGTAATCTTAGGATGACAAGCAATCAATTTAATTTTATGTATGTAAATTGCTTGAATATAAATTGAGCACAAAGAAACAAACTACAATTGACATGGTCTGTTTTTACCATGGTGTTCGAGACTTGCCGCCTCCCTAGTCCACGTTGAGGTTAGCCCAAATGAATTGAACCGACTCCATGAATTAAGCCGAAACACCTCAATCCACCTGGTGGTACCTCTTTCCCGCTCCGGGTAGGTGAGCTCCAACCTTCACAACTTTATCGGGTCTTCTCACAAACTTCTTTGAGAAGATCATCGCGCACGACGCCCAAAACCATTTAGAAGTCAAGAAACTCCAAGAGTAATAAGTCAAACCCCGCTTGACTTTCACCATATGCAACAAATGCACAAGCTCAAGTGGATATGAATTCCACCTCTAGATGCAACACATACAACTAGAGTCCTCTCTCTTACTCACAAGCAATTGAGAGGAGAAGCTCACCCTAGTTCAAGAGAATGAAATGGAGTGCAAAAGACCTTAACCCAATCGATCACAAGGAGTATTTATACCCCACACCTCGAAACTAGCCGTTGGAGGCAAAAATCAGAATTTTCGAACTATTGCCGTTATAGGAAAGGTACTTCTATTTTCCATCATAACAGCTAGAAAAATAGTCATTATTCAGCCATTTACGGAACTACCGCAGTTATAAAAGTGGTGCTTCCGTTTTTGAAATTACCACGCTTATAACGATGGTACTTTCGTTTCGGTTTTTTCAGCATAAGCGACACTGAAAAACTATCATGACTTTTGATTCGATGTTGGAATTGAGTGATCTTGGACTCTATGAAAAGCTTATTGAGAGGATATACAACCCATCTATTTGCATGATCTCAAACATATTAGATCAATGCAGAAAATCATAAGATATCCAATGAGTCACTACCATGATTTAATGTCAAAGGAAATAGCAACAAATAATATTAGACCATGCCAAGTGATAATGCATGATCTCCAACTTTTTGCAAAACACATTTTCAAACTTAGATCAAACTACAAGGAGTAGGTACATGTACTTCAACTTTTTGCAAAACACATTTGCAAAGTATAGTCACATGTTACAAGGATTAGATACATGAGTCGCAACTATTTGCAAAACACATTTGCAAAAATGGCATCATACTATGAAGAGGTAGAACAAGCGGGATTGAGCTATCAACACATGATGAGACTCAAGCTACTAGACAAGATCCCTCTTAATAGTACGATAAGCCTATAGTAGCAATTTGGTCTTTCAACCAAACACCAAGACCGGTAAAAGACTAGAAACACATCCTTAGCCCTAGCTAATTATACCTTTACCTTGAATATTCTTTTGAAGTTTGATAAGGTACATCTTCGCTTCAACTTTGAGTCATTGTCTTCTCTTAACTTGATGATCAACTCATGATCATCTTCTTAGGATCTTGATCAACTTATGATTCGTTCTTCTTCGAAATCTTGATGTACATCAACATATGATGCATCATCATATTGATGACCTTTAACTCACGAACTCATCTAAAGTTTTCATCATCATGGAACCTAATCTATTCATTCAAATCATGGAAAATGTTAGTCCCACAAATCAATTGTCATTAATTACCAAACACACCATTAACTTATAATAGAGGGACTAGATTCTTAATCTTTCCCTTTTGGTAATTGATGATAAACTCAACAAATAATGAGATAATGAAATGAATATAAAACTATTTAAAATTAAAGTACAGTGCTACCACCATCTAAAGTCTGGTAGTTCTGATTTCTGACGCGGTACTTTCATTTGCCTCGAGGGCCAAATCTTGACGCTCTCTGAAAAAAAAACGTATTGCCCCATAAATCCGAAACTTCCGAGATCTGATAGTACCGCTCAGGAGTTACGATCATACTGCGCTGCGGTAGTTCTACCGATTACACACCGATACTACCAATTAGAAAGGTATGTAATAGGGTTTCAGTAATTTCAATAGTTGCAATCCCTGCTATGGACCATCATTGTTAAGACCTTGAAAACATTTACTGCACTAGTTTCAGTTGTTTCATTTATTTCACTACTTGGCGTCAGCTTATGAGGGAAACAATTGCTTTGAGCTCTATACCCTTACACATGCTCTGGCGCTCTGCTGACGAAATGCTGGACAAGTAACACTGAACCGCCAGAGGTCACGAAACAAAGATCTTTAATGAACATTTACTAAATAACACCGACCCTCAATAAGGTCCCCCCAACAAGCATAGGTGCATAGGCATGCATGTCTGCCCATCTCACTAAGGATGGCGATGGTGATAGGTCGCGACATTGAATACAGTTACGATCCTAGATGGATCAGATACACACAACCGGCAACAGATTGAAGAAAATAATGGCCCAGAAATAATTCCTTGAGACGACTATCGTCAGCACTCGAGCTGTCGAGCAGCACAGGTTCTTAACCCATGGCGTACTTCTGTGTCCAGCTGCGGGCTGTCCTCATACTTCGGCCGGTCAGTCTTGTACATGTGGGCAATCTCAGGGACAAGAGGATCGTCCGGGTTGGGGTCAGTAAGCAGTGAGCAGATAGAGAGCAAGACCTGAACATCCGAAAATGCAACGAATCAGTCGTTAACACCGGAGTTTTATAGCATCTACATGATGGTTTCAAGGTGTTCAAGTGCTTAAAACAACATTAACGCACAACTACAGCAAAACCTGATGCACGCGCAGAATCAAACGAAAAACACATTCTGTAGGCATATGAACAACTCAGAGTTAACACATTGCTAATGCGTAACAGGAAGACAGAAATGGAAAAGATGTTTTAAAAGAGTCACTGAAAGGTTCCTGACTACAGCATAGCTGAAAAAAAATGTCCATTTGAACAATTCATATTTTATAAAGCAGACCCACGTACCCCAAGTTAATGAAATAGCACCAATACACGTACTAAAGTTATCCAGCGAATTCAGTGCAAGCATGAAACTGAAGAAAGGTCATAGTTTTTCAATAAAGTGAAAACACGAAATAACATCAAATGTTCAACTCCAATGTGTTAGGAGCATTATGTCAATGGTTAAACAAAAATAGTGCCTCTAAATAGTGCAAATCATCACATCAAAACAAGTAATGTTCCAATTTTCAAGAGGTATATGAAAAAAAAACTAATTGATTAAGAAGCCAAAGTTCTGACAACTGAAGCAATGAAAAGGAATGCTACCCATCAGAAGAACATACTTGTATAATTGTGGCATTGTGCATTTACATTTACTCATTCTATTGAGCATAATCGAATTTAAAAGAGCGGAGTATGTGTACAAATATAAAAAGAGCAGGGTGACAAGGAGAACCTTAGATATCGTCAAAGCAGGGCTCCACTGCTCCTTAAGAATATCGAGACATATGCTTCCATTGCTATTGATATTAGGATGGAAGACTTTTGTCTTGAAAGATACCTACAAAAGAGGAGCATAAAGATTAAAAGTGGCAGAACTATGGACAGAATGCGCATAAGCTCTATATACATGGTCCAAATACGTACTTTCAGTGTGGGATTAGTACTTCACAGTTAATGACTGAAAGAAGTACACAGGAGTACAGTCCTCGAAGAAGCATACTAAAGCAGATTGTTAATAGGTGAGATTGAGTTGAAACAACATGTAACCAGTGCTGTAGATGGATCTTGTGTTATCTACATTTTTTTAAAGGCACTGTGTCATCTACAATTCTACATTGGCAACTAGATCTTATTATAGTGGTATCATACACACTATCATCTATGACATTCTTAGCATGCCCTTTTTTTTGGCAAGTCGGAGTCTAGCCATCTCATGGTAAGTAGTCATGTATAATTTAAGGTGGATGAAGTTGCAAACTAAATCCCCAAGTCTACCAAATCACTAACAACTTACCGCTCTGAAAGGATACACCCAAGAGGTACACTGCATCCAGCAGAAAAATGGTGGAGACAACAATGTACACCAGGTATAACTGAAGATGCTTTTATGGCAGCAAATAAAAGGACTACAATGATGCTGTTAGTAGAACATGGAGAAAGTACCAACAGAAAAGTGAATACTGCATATATCAGAAGGGACAGTATTACATGATCTATCTCCCCAAAAAGGTGATCATGGGCATGATAAAAAGAAACAACAGATAAATTGCCAGACTCAAGTCAGAGTACAGATAATACACAAAAACCAAAGTGGATAAAAGTGGGGGTTTTCATAATGCTGCTCCTAACCTTTGGAGGTTTGAATGGGTAATCTGGGGGGAAATGAATGTTCACTAAGAAAACACCACCAGCATAGGGACTGTCAGGCGGTCCCATAATTGTTGCTTGCCAATGAAACATGTCCTCACCAGCAGGACCTGAACAATGTACAAATGTAAGTCCATGAGATGCCATGCCAGGGTAAAACATGGAAAAAAGGAACCGAGCAAAGATAGTGTTATATGGCATGGACAGCTGGAATGGGCAGTATCCATTGTCCAATGCATTATATGCATGTCTAGAGACATCATATCTACTCATCCATAGTTCCACTAATAACTCGAACTCGAACCTGCACTGCATGATGTGGGAGGGTCTTTCTGCAGGTCCTTCAGTTCCTTGAGGATACGCTTTGAAGCCATGATAAGCTCCTGTTTTCATACATTAAGTAAAATGAATAACCAATGTACGTATATATACTCATGAAGCACAATAGTTGTAATCAGTCCTATCTGTTTGCATATTGAAAAGCAGAGCTGAAAATGATGAATAACAACCAAATTATGATAGTCAGGTGTTGCAGAGAATTCACTAAATTGCCAACACAAGAAACGAACACCAAATTTGTAGGAATAGTTCAACACTTGAATTGGTTATTTGGTTTATCGTATGCGCTTCAAGAGTAAGCCCTAACATTGACTCCACTTTATTGTTTTTGGTCATTTTGAATCTACAGGAGGGAGAGGGGGGAAAACTCCCCTCCTTACAACATACCAACTGATAAAGCAAATTTACTGCACCCATGCCATGACCCCTAAAATTACTATGGTGTCTGTCAAAAGCACCACCTACTCTAGACATATCATGTTAAGAGAAATCCACAGTTGTGCCCATGTTAGTTTGCTACAATTCTAGACTCCAATATCTATGCTACAATTCTTGATAGACCCTTCAGCAGATACTATTAGCCATCAGAATGAGCAATTGCCAGTAGCACTTCTAAACTCCAACACGCACAACAAAGTAATCTCCTCGATATGAACCATTCAAAACTCAGAACCTACAAACCATCACTTTACAATCACCAAATTCTAGCTCCCAAAGAAAAAATCCAAAAGCTGACAGTATAGCGCTGAGGAGCCAGACAACCCGATACTCCAGGATGACGACACGACCTTGTAATTCTAAAATCATATCCACTCCCAACATTCCACTCTGGAAGCCAAGCTATCCATCAGGATTCGCAGTTCAGCCCGGAATGCCAACATATCAGCAATGTTTCAGAATCACACGACCTAAACACCCACGTCTTGCAGGAAGACGTCAGAGCGAGCTACAAGTAACAAGAAACCCAAGCCCTGCTCCTGAGAAATCACAGCACGATTGGCACTGATGTGAAATCACTACATCAATTCAGGCATCCATCCCAGAGATCAGCCTCAAATCATCTCGGGATTTCATCAAAGGCTGCACGAGCGATCCCCAAAGTGATTAGATACAGCCGAACAAGCGAGTAACTTTTACCTACGCATCACCAAAAATCTCGCAGCAACAACCAAATCATTCCAACTACGGCGCACGTAGGACCGAATCCACCGAGTCCCAACGCCGAACACCCAATGGGCCAAGCAACCACGCACCAAATCGAACTCCCCGCGCACAAAACCCCACCGAATACCGCGCGAGCCGAGCCGAACCAAAGCGCAGATCTACCGAGAGGCAATCGCGTCCTACCAACCAAAACGAAAAAAAACCAACAAAAAAATCGAGGTAAAAAAACACGCGTCGACGGGGACGGATCCGGATCGGGAGGGGCCGGAGCTTACCCGCGCCGATCTGGTCGAAGCGGGTGGCAAAAAAAAATCACGCGAAGAAACGGAGGAGGAAGGCGAGGACGAAACGGGGGCGGGTTGAGGAGGCGAAGGCTTCCACCTTTTGCAGCGAGCGGGTGGGGACGACGAGACGGAGAGCGGGGAGAAAATTGCTATTATAGGATGCGAAACAATGTGCTTCGCTATTATAGGACTCCAATCGTTGACTTCGCTAAAACGACCTTTGAAACGTTGGCACTTTGTTATACATGACATTTGGTCCTTTTAATCACTTTTCTCATCTAAAGTACATGTATTTTGCCATGGGATGATATTTTTGCCCTTGTGTGTTTGGAGGCGGGTGCCACACGTGGGCACGCATACAGTGTGCCCAGGCAGTCGGCCGCCGCCGCCGCGGGTGCTGCTGGCAGGCTTCTTGCGCCGCCGGGCATGTAACACATTATTAAAATTCACAAGCAATGCGGCAAGATTGCGCCGCTGCTCCGCTTCCACCATCAAACGCATGTCGTCCGCCGTCTTCCCTCAAGCGTGGTGGCATTGAGCCCCTGGTTTCGTTCAAGGACGTCCCGAACTCGGAGAAGCAACTCGTTCGTGAGCAAGCTGAACTTGTGTTGTCCTATATTCGACTTCTCGGACCCAAACAAGAATATGGCGGAGAAGGATATCAAGAGGCGACATTGTTGGATCTTATAGATTATATTGATTCCACCAATCCCGTTTCTGAGCGATGATTGTCTCGCTCTAGGATGTGTTACATGCCCGGCGGCGCGCAAGCTTCCGGCCCACCGCTTCGGCGGCGGCAGAACACCGCCTGGGCACTGGCACTGACGTGCATCGCACGCGACTCCGCCTCCAAACACACAAGGGCAAAAATGTCATCCCATGGTAAAATACATGTACTTTAGATGAGAAAAGTGATTAAAAGGACCAAATGTCATGTATAACAAAGTGCCAACGCTTCAAAGGTTGTTTTAGCGAAGTCAACGATTGAGTCCTATAATAGCGAAGCCCATTGTTTCGCGCCCTATAATAGCAATTTTCGAGAGCGGGGAGGCGCCCTTTTCCCCTTCGTCTCGCTCGGGCCCTCGCTATGCGCGGGATTCTCTGACGCAGCTGAAGCAAAGTTACCGTGACTTTGTTTCAGATCGGGCCCTCCATCTTCCAACAAACAACCCGGATTGATCTAACACTTTTTTTTGATGTTTTTACTTTAGTTTTTAGTTTTTCTTTAATCTTTTTCTAGCTTTTTTCTTTTTCTTATATTTCTTTATATTATCTATGTTAAAATAACCTATTTTTAAAAAATAAAAAATAGGTTATTTTAACACAGATAATATAAAGAAATATAAAAAAGAAAAAAGCTAGAAAAAGATTAAAATAAAAAAACTAAAAATTAGAAGTAAAAAAATCAAAAACAGTTAGATCAACCTGGGCCGTTTGTTGGAAGATGGAGGGCTGATCTGAAGCAAAGTCACCGTGACTTTGCTTCAGCTACGTCAGAGAAGCTGTGCCGCCTCGCTTGTGGTCTGAGACGGGTTTGAAACGAGGCGTCGTCGGGCTCGTGTCGGTATTTGGCGGGTCTGGGCTTGGAACATTCTGTGGCCTTTATCTTTGTTTCCAAATTTGAATCAGGAAAAAGGTATCTACTCTGCCCATTTGACTACTCGTTTAAGGTAAGGAAAGGAGATCGTTTATGCAACCAGTAGGGTTATTCCACCAGCCAAAAAGCTAGGGATTTTGGATGCATGCAATCAGAGTTATTCCAACAGCCAATAAGCTAGTAACTTTGGATGCATGTAACCGAAGTTTCTAAACATTTGCCATCGATGTTGTTGGGGGAGTGGCCTCACTTTGACCAAATCGGTCCATCTATTATATTATTAAAGCAAAGGCAAAATAAGCCATCATGTTCGCTCTTAAGAGATAGAAATTCTCATGTTAATTGGAGAAAAAAAAAAGAAAAAATCCACACTGTTGATAGTAGTGGGCCCAGATTATATTGATCATGATTAAAAGAAAGAGTTCATGTCTAGTATAATCCAAAAAAATATCTGAAAATTAGAATAAAAATAAAATAAAACCAATCAGAGGAAAAAGAAAATGATCCACATTGTTGATAGTAGTGGGTCTAGATTATAATGATTATAATTAAAAGAAAGAGTCCATGTCAAATACAATCCAAAAATAACTGAAATTTGGAATAAAAATAAAATAAATCTAGCATTTGATTTCCATACAAATTTTTAAGTAAAATTAAACAAAAAATAACAATTGGATCCGCATATGAATTTTAACACAAAAATGAAATTTGGAATACAAATAAAATAAAATTAGTGATGTGATTACTATATGAATTTCAGAGTAAAATATCTAATAACTATAAATCACAATAAAAATTAAGCAAACATTAGCAATTGGATTTGCATATAAATTCCAACCAATAGATTGAAATTTGAAATAGAAAACAAAAGAAAATTTATAATTTGATCTCCATACAATTCCAAAGTAAAATCATTAAATAATTAAAATTTGGAATAAGTTAAATAAAATTAGCAATTTGATTTCTATATGAATTCCTAAGTAAAATTCCTAAATAAATATAATTTAGAATAAAAATTAAATAATATTATAATTGGATTTGTACATGAATCTCAACCAAAAAATAACTAAGATTCAGAATAAAAATATAATAAAATTAGCGATTTGATTTTGATACAAAGTCCAAAGTGACATCCCTAAATAACAATAATTCCAAATAAAAATTAAACAAAAAATAGCCATTAAATTTGTATACAAATCCCAACAAAACATAATTAAAATTGGGCATAAAAATGAAATAAAATTTACAATTTGATTTTCATACATTGCAAAGTAAAATCCCTAAATAACTAAAATTCAATATAAATTAAATAAAATTAGCAATTTGATTTATATATGAACTCCATAAAAGCAACTAAAATTTTTGCCAAAAATAAAAGTTATAACAAAGATAGTATGAATGGTGTTGAAGGAGACCATGAAAGAGTGCAATAGTATCAATTTGTCCAACAAGATATTGACCCACCGAGAAGCGAAGAGCCGAGGCGATGGCTCAGGAGATAAGGATAATGTTGTGCTGCCCACCTTAGCCATTCGACAAGGACAATATCGTGCTACTCGCCAAAGTCGTTGAAGAGAAAGACCAAAGTCAAAGGAATTAAGGGTCACGACAATAATTGGTGAGCATCAGCATTGTTGAAGAAGTCAGTATCCAAATAAGCTCGATAATAGGGAAGGTTTGGTAGAGAGGAGATAAAACTTTGCATTGAAGATGAACTATAACGATATGGGGTTATCAGGCAGTTAGGAGTGTACCATCACTAGTAAAGGGCACGACATCACCTATGATAGTGAGAAGATTCTCTATACCGTTAGGCAACAACTAAAATAGACATACCAACATCAGTGAAGATGCGAGATCAGTGTAATTAGTGAGGAAGTTATAGCACTGAGGTGGCTAATGTTAAAGAAAAGAAGCAATCAACACGGGAGAAGAGAGACATCGAGCATGTATAACATCATGCATGTATTTATACATGCATGCATCTATACAAATAGAAACACAAATGTACAAAAGCAGAGGAGCAAAGGGCTCGAAGTACAAATGGCGCAACCATAGGAAATAGGCTTAGGGCCACCCAAGAGAGCATGACTGGTGTCCCCAACAAAGATCAGTGGTGGTTGCACGTGTATGCATGTTTGATGTTGCAACAGTTAATATTAAGCAATAATTAAAAGAAGTGAAAGATAACTATGTGGTGGAGTATTGTACTGAAATGGGTAGGAGCTAAGAGATTGTATTGAAATGGATAACAGCTAAGAGGGATCGATCAAGAATTGGATATACTGTTGAATGTTAAAGCAAAAAAAGTTGTAACGATGAGAAGAGATAAGAGGCACACAGTTCGGTGGGGTAGCCAGCGCATGAGAGATTATAGGTTCAAGGTAGGTCGCGCATGGTCCATTGGCGTATGTATGAGCAATATACTCTAATATAATATAAGAAAATAAGATTGTCGCACATATAATCAACGTATTGCTTTGAGATTAATTAGAGGTACATGCGCATGTATGCATTTTGAAAAATGGTAACATGGAGGAATAATAGGGGCATATATCTACATGATTCATCTATGATAGAGAGTGTTACTGTTTTTAAGAACGTCAATCTATCATGCTCATACTTAAATTACATTTCTCAAGTTGCATTTTTCTTCAAGCTTCTATTATCATTTCCAATGTTTACTATTAAAATCCTAAATAGCCTACAAGATATGTAAACATATTCTCAAACATCTAAGTTATATCAATTGATACTAAAAACTTTGAAGTAAGTTTAGCCACACAAATGCATGGCTGTAACATCCTGAAATTTGGATGATCAAAAATGAGGGAAATTCCAGAAAACTTTTTGCTGCATTTGGTTGGCATTTGAATTTCTTCTGCAATTTTATTTGGAATTTTTTGAATTTCATGCAATGCAAGTTAATAACTGGGGATAATTCTCAAATGCAAGTAATACTCATAACAACAAAATACACGGAATAAATTAAGGCAAGTCATTGTAAATATAAAAAACTAAAATTCAAATTTAACTCACTAATGCTAAACCTCAAATTAACTAAAAATTTGAGGAATGAAAGTATAACCTGAAAATTTAAATAATGAGAGGTGAGTTCAAACCTGAGGACTTAATTCAAATTTAATTTATTAAATCAAAACATGGTTTATAAAATGGAGAGAAGTAATTAGTTGAATACATAAATACAGTTTGAAAGAAATAAAGAAAAGCAAATACAAGGGAATATTAAACTTTGAGTCCAAATAATTAAACCAAGATTTTAGTAGGAAATCCAAATTTGACTTAAAAATTCAAATCACAAATCCTGTATATTAGAAACAAATTTTCCAAGCAATTCAAATAATGCAAATAAAATCTAAAATCAAAATAAGTAAAAACAAAAGCAAATGGCAATATTAAAAATTCCCCATCTAAATAATTGAATCGAGAATTCGAATTTAAATACAAATTCAACTCTTGATTTAGATGTCTCAATAAAGGTCAATCTGGACCTACTAGCATCTCTTCTCTCTTCTTTTCCTCATCGCAATCGGGCCTAGCCCTTGCCTCCTTTTTTCTTCTTCTTCTCCTCCCTCCTTCCTCCTTTCTCCTCTCTATCTCCACTGATAGGTTGTGCATCCCCATGTCATGAGCACACCACGCCCTATGCTCGCGCCAAAGACATCACTTCGCCACGCCTTGCGCCAATCATCTCATCGGCTATCACCTCGCAGCTGCCGCCTCTTACCTCGCTCCGCCATCGTGGTCTAGCACCACGCCGCCCCGCCTACTCACGCACGGCGCCATGCCTCCTCTCGCTCCGGTGGTGCGCCACTTGCGCTGCACCACGGCCCTCTGGCGCCACCTTATGCCGAGCCATCCTCTCGCACGCCAAAGACTCGTCGTGCCCATGTAACACCAGGTTTTTATTAAAATAAAAATAATAAAACAAAAATTTAAATTAAATAAGTATTTTTGTTGCCTAAATTTTAATTTTGGATTTACCACAATTTCTGTTTTCAAAAGCCTGATTTGAAAAGTAAATTAAGTGAAAACCTAAAAATAATTATTCAATAAAATGATATTTTGATTTTCTATAAAATCCTACTTTAAATTAATTATTTTGATTTTATTTGGTTTTCTGGAGTTTTAAAATCTATTTTTGAAATTAAAAATATCTGAAGTATGAAAATTTAATACCAACATTAGTTGGTAATATTTTTTAGGTCCAAAATGTCTCCAGGAACTTCTGTAAATTTTTCTGGAATTTTTGGAGTTAATTTCATATTTTCTAAGCTTTAATGGATTTTCTAGGCTTTCTGAAAAATTCAAAATCAGAAATAAAAATTAAATTTCCCTTCCTCCTCCGGTCGCCACGTGGGCGCCAGATCGCGCGCACCACAGCGCCTCGGCCCATCCCACCGTTCGCACTTCTCTCTCGACGGCCGCTCGATCCGCGCCCCTCCACGCGGCATGATCCCGCCGCCCACCCTCCGCTTCCTCTCTGGCAGCCGGCCCGCTGCTGCTGGCTGCCTTCTTCCTCGCACGCGCTTCTTTTTCCCGGCCGCGCGCCACAAAGCGCAGGCCACCTCCGCCCTAACCGCCACCTTCCTCGCTCTCCCGCGCGCGCACCTCCCTTCCTCTCCCGCAAGCCGCGCCCACCTTCTTCCCCTCTCTCCGCGCCCCACTCCCACCTTTCCGCGCTCTCCCGCAACGCGCCCACTCCGGTGACAAATCCGCGCCCCGCCTCCTCCGACCCCTTTAAAGGATGCCCGAGCACCCCGGCTCCTCCATCCACCTCCCTCCACTCTCCAATTCTTCCCTCCGCCGCCCGAGCGCCCTCGCGCCGTACTCCCTCGCCACCGCCGCCATAGTTGCTTTGGCGAGCAATTGCGCCGGAATCGAGCCTTCTCGCGCCAAGCCGACTCCACCCGGGCTTCCTCGCGCCTCGCCAATGTCCCCGCCTCAAGACCGACTTCGCGGTGACCGAACCACGCCGCGGCCGCCTCGGCCGCCACGGTGAGCGCGCGCCTCCCGAGACCCCATGCGCCTCTCCCGAATGCACTCTCGCCGGCCGACGCGCTGCTTGTCGGCGAGGCCGTCGCTCCCATGCGCTCCAACCCGGCCGGCCACATCGCCGGCCGGGTTGACGTGGCGCCGAGGTGGCTGCCACGCAGCGCCACACAAGCACTCGCCGCCACGCCGCACTCGCGCCACCTCGGCCGTCCCGGTCCATGGACTTGGTCCACATGGACCGAGCCCACTATCGACCTCTCACCATCATTTCCGAGACAAAATAATTCGTCCAAAAAGAAATTCCCAGGGCTGAAGCAATGCTGAGGTCATAAGTCAATTTCCTTTAGAAAAATAGTTCCCAAAAATCCAGATTTTCCTTTTCTCGATTTTAAACTTCCCGGAGCCCGTTCTCCATCGTCTTAACTCCGATTGAGCCCATTCAAATTTCTAAATTCATCAAAAATTCTCCTATATCCATTTCTGGCATCAATGCAAATATTTGAAGTCAATTTAAACTTATTTTGAATTTATTTGAATTTGGTGGGTTATTTTCACGGTAGATTTCGACGATTCGGAAAATTCTTCACGAAGATTCAAACCAAGTTCGAGAGCAAGGCAAGTCACACTCCTTGATCATGTTGATCCCATATTTCAAAAATAAAATTATGTTATTTTAAATTATTCTGCATGCATATTTCTATTCAACGTATTTCAATTCAGTTTTAAATTTAGTTATTACCTACTTGTTAATTCCTCCGTTGATATTGAGTCCCTTATACTTTTTCACCCTAGATTAAAACTCTAGTCAGTACGCTAGTATTGGCTAGAGAATATTATATCAAATGTTTAGACCTGCTTAGTTATAATATCTGTTTTGGGATACCTTTTCACATAAAATGACGACCTTTTCACATAAAATGATAAGCTTTTCAAATGTACTCTTGACTTTGGTGAGTCAAGGAGGTTTATGAGATATTTTGAAAACAAAATATAAAAACTGGTTTAGACCTAGGCAATTGGTTAGACTGGTGGGTGCAGGCATGCCCTGTTGGTCGGAGCCGCAGGGTTGACTGTCGTGCACAAGGGTATGTGGTTAGGCCTAAGTCAATCAAGGACCGGTCGTGAGCTATCACAAAGCCCTATCGCACTACCACATGATCGGTATGGGACAGCCCGGGCTGAATAATTTGCGAAGTCCCAATCTAAGTCAAGTCGTAGGTTGAAAGTGGCGTGGTTGGTGCCATGAGAAGTCCCACTTGGGTGAGCGTGGTTGTAGCCATGAGAAGTCTCACTCAGGCTCAAGAGGGGGTCCCGATCTGGTGGATTCCTTACTAGGGTGAAACCTTAGAGTTGGCTTGGCTAGGTTGACGACTTTGCATTATAAAGGCCTAGTCACGACTCCCCACCGCACACCTAAGGAAGTGTGTAATCTAGTGGTACAAAGGGATGATCGTGTCTTGTGAGTAAAACTGTACAACCTCTACAGAGTGTATAATCTATCCTGAATAGCCGTACCCACAGTCATGGGCATGTTGAGTAAAAGTTTTTCATGGATTAGACTTTGTTTTTCAAAAATATTTTTTGAAAACCTTGTGGATGGATGGAATCCACGAGAGATGAAAACCTTGCAGATGGATGGAATCCGTAGGAGATTGAAACCGGTGGATGGATGGAATCCATCAGAGTTGCGTAGTGAAAGCGTGTGGATGGATGGAATCCATGCATGATCTTTTGGAAAAGATGGTCCGGGTGGGATGCCCGAGAATAGGTTGATGTTTGGTCGGAGCCTGCACTGACGGTATTATTTTTAATTACAAGTATTGTTTTCACTTACTATATTAAATTCAGAAATTTCAATCTATTTACTGTATTTTCTTAAATGTTGTTTTATGCAAACTAACCCTATAAGCCTTCCATTGAAGCCTTTATCATTATGTTGCATTTCTCCGTATGATTTGCGGAGTACAAGTTTGTACTCACCTTGCAATCTCCATACAGAGGAAGATGACGTCCACTACGGTGAAAATCTGGACGAGTAGGCCGCGTCTTACTGTCGTTTGCCTGTGGGCAGGCTTGGGCTTCGCTATTTATCAGTTTGCTTCCGCAGTTATTTGCTTTATTTATCTTTTGCCAATGGGCGTTGTTGTAAGACTTGGTCATAAGGCGCACTTTTATTTAATATAATTGGTCATTTATGCTTGGTATTTATCTTTATTGCACTCGTGCACTAGCTGATCTGGACTAGTGCGATTTACAGAGAATCGAGTCGTTATTCGGTTCCAACACCCACTTGCACTGATTTTCCATCGATCGCTCCATCATCAACCCACCGCTCCGTCGCATCACCATGCCCTACCGCCCATTCGTCTCCTCAAACCGCTCAGACGTCCTCTTCTCCCTAGCCTTCCCTATCTTGTCTCGTCCCCATGGCCATGCCCTCGCCATCGCGTCTCGGTGCCCATGCCCACATTGCCGAGCACCAAATCGCACATTGTTGCCCTGGCGTCCGACCACGGCCTCCATGTCTATAAGTAGCCCTTGGCTCGCACTTAGAGCTCCTGACCTTCCCCATTGCTTATACCCTTTCCTCGCTTCTCTTCCTCCTCCTCGTGCCGAGCGCCCCATGCCCGTGAGCCCGCCACGTGCCGTGCTGCCTCCTCACCATTTTGGCACCCCATGCATCCTCTCCAATCCACTCATGTCAAAATGTGCTCTTGAGCATCATCACAACCCTTCCAGTTTAATTGGGAATCCATGCTCCATAGCTCAACGCGCGACCATCTTCCGACATATCGGCCAATGGCGCCTCCACCGCCATGATTGTCCTCCGCCGCTTCCCAGCTAATTCCTCCTCTCGCACCACCTACACGCCTCCCTAGAGCTTCCCAATCATCATTGGAGCCCTCCTCACCCCACCGCTGAAGCCACCTTGCGCCGCCATAGGCCAACATCGTTAGCCCTCCTCGGAGCTTCTCCGATTACACGGACAGTGTGGTAAGCACCCCTAGCCCTCCTGCAGCTCGTGCTCACCCCAGTTCTTCCCCTCCCACACCGATGTCGCTGCAACTTGATGAGGACATTCCGATTGAACCGATTACATGAGCACAAGCTAAAAAGATTAATTAACAGGTGAGCTTACTCCTAGTTGAATTTGGTTTTTTACTTACATGAGAACTAGTTACTACCTAATGCTAGTATGTTAATTGTTCTTAAGTTTATGCATGAGGAGACTTTCAGAGCTCTACATGAGAAGTTACATATGCTGCCAGGCTCATGCATGGATGCATGCATGTTGTGTATGCAGCCACACGTGGAGAAATTGAAGGAAGGAAAGAGCCAGCTGTTGCATGGGCTGTTTGCATGTGCCTGCATTGGGAATAAAGAAAAGCAAGCTGCTGCATGCATTCAACCGAAGAAAGGCTGCTGGTGCATGCATACTGCCAATGCGCAAGAAATAAAAGTAAGGAAGGCTTGATGGGCCAGCTGCTAAACAAACGGAACCAGATTGCTACCTAGAGGGGGAATTGGTGCAAGTATGTCACCGGTAATTAATTCTTAGTGGTAAATTTAATTAGAAATGATATTGAAGTATAGTCTTGTATAATAAGCCAGGCCTCACATAAATGATTTATTTCTAGGAATCAAATTGTACTAAATAATAACTAAGGATACATAATTGAAGTAATCTCACTAATTTGCATTCTAATCAACAAGGTAATATTAGGACCATATAAAATAACAAATCTTGAATTGCTAGAAATATGAACCATAAGATTAACTCTGTAAGCTAAAAATCGTATACATCGTGTATGTAACACCTGCCATAATTGTAAAGGTTAGCGCCGACAAAATATTGTTTAGCTAAATTCATACACTGCTCATAGGTTTAACTCGACTCATGGAACTTTCTTAATAAATATAAAATAATAATAGAAGTTATTTAATTAAAAGATCAGTCGTGCTATTCTATAGTCACTACATCCGCCATCTTTGAACCCGAAGGTAATATTCGTGCGAATACTCCCATATTTGTTGAATATCCCTTGGCATTCGTCATGGCAGATTTTCCTCCATCATTCCCACTTCACTCAAACCTCCATTCAACCCCATCCACATCGCATGTCTAATAACCTTGCCACAGATCAACCATTTAATCATAATAAAAGATAAATGGAGTTTATTTGGATTTTGGACTTTTAAGTTATTTGGATTTAGTTGTTTATCGCGTAATTAAAAATAGAAGTTTTGAAGAATTAATAGATCAAGCGAGACCAAGACCCAGATGATGATGAAGACTAGAGGCTCAATACCATCGAATAAGAAAGCGTTGAGTGAGCTTAAGACCACGGTAAACCGCGCAAGGCAAGTCAATACTTTGATCATGTTGAATCTACATTTTATGCAATCTATTTCCGTTTAAATTATCAAATTGCATGCCATTATTTTATATGCAAATGTATGCTTGTTTTAAGATTCTAGTTACATGTCTATTATTTATCTTGCAAGTATTACATTCCCTTGGAACATTTGAGCATTTGTGCCTTGTCGCCCTAGAAAAACTATAATGGTAACTTTTGAAAATAAGTCTGTATTTATACGCTCTGCTTACTACTGCTTAGATACTTGAGGGCATTAACTTGCCCTGGCATTA
The DNA here is from genome assembly GCA_036346575.1 of Dendrocalamus sinicus. Classification (NCBI taxonomy): domain Eukaryota; kingdom Viridiplantae; phylum Streptophyta; class Magnoliopsida; order Poales; family Poaceae; genus Dendrocalamus; species Dendrocalamus sinicus. The sequence continues at coordinate 29,342,537 of CM070654.1, forward strand.
TTCCAACATGAAAACTTGGTTTGGGTAGTCATTGATGGAAGGTGATTGGTATGTTGTAACATGAATATTTTATGCTCCCAAAAACCTCAAATTGCTTAACTATTTGGGTGGATGGTTCGGGGGTGTCTTGCAGTGGATGCATGAGAGTGTGGAGTGTGGTAGAACCATCCAGTTAACTTTAAGGACTGAATTTTGTGATGACCTTCTAGTGTAAAACAATACAACCACAAGCTGATAAAATGTTGGCAGGGCCAACTAATTTGCGTACTCCTAGCGTGGTTACATGAAGGTGTGCACACGTGCGAAGGGAAGGATGGCCTCATCCCCGCCTTTGGTGTGACGACTCAAGGGGGAAACTTCTCGAGGGATGGTCTCGTCCTACAGAAGAAATACCTTAGTGGGCGTAACAATACTAGAAGGATGCATTGTAACAGTCTTGTTATGATTACTTAGTTGCACGCCTAAGAAAACGTGTAATGGCCGACATTGTGAGATAATTATATCTTATGAGTAAAGTGTACAATCTCTGCAGAGTAAAAACTATTTGAATAGTTGTATCCATGGTCAAGGGTGGATATGGGAACTTAACCAGATATAATTCTATTTCAAAAACTTTGTGGGTGGAATTGAAAAATAGCGGGCTGCAGGAAGCCCTGATTTGTGTTACCCCGGGTGTCGCCCTAGTGATAAGGTAGGCGGTTATAACGTTGAAATATTAGCATATGGTGCATGAGCCATGTAATAGAGATGGAATCTGTACTACTACTAATGTTGCACTCTTTTACCCAAATATCATATTTTAGTTCAAACTATTAGGTCTCAGGGAACTTCTATGTACCGTATCTTTAAAAACAATTTATGGCAAATAAAACAACTCGAGCCTTCTCTTGGTAAGTCATGCATGTTATTTATTTGCATACTATGTATTGGCTTGCGAGCACGATGGTTTGTGCTCACCGCTTAATTAATCCAAAATCGAAGTCGATTACTACGCCTGGTCATGATGGTAAAGAAGATGAAGATGCCATAAACTAGGTCGCAAACCCCGCTTGGATCGCATGTGGGCACGTCGTGAGAGTCCCACATGTGTGTTCCGCTTCACATCGCATTTTATTGATTTCACCTCATCGGCCCATGTGTAAGTCTATTATTATATTTTATACTTGGCATGATATATACTTTTGATGTTCAGATCGTATTTGGGAGTACTATCTATTGATCTAGGAATAGTGCGGTAAAATCACAGAGGATTCGTATTGTCAAATCCGGGTCCGATAAAGGCCACCCCACTAGTTGCACTAAAAGCTCAATAATCATGTGATCACGTGGCTCAAGAGGATCGTTATAAGGAAAGGACGTGATTACCCCTATAATTGCAGAATCTGAATAGGGAGTTTATATAACCAACCTCGTCATGGCTATAAATATGTGCCTTAGAGTGCCATGAGGAGGCTAGAGACCCATTTTTCTGAGATAACACTATGTAATGTAGATACCTTCTATACACCATCTCCACGGTTTCTAAGACTTGGCCACCTCTTTGTGGCCTCCTCGTAGCCATATTATTCGCTATTTAGTCCAGAATCGCAAAGATATATCTATAAATATTTGGTTATTGGTGCGAAGGTCTATTATACCATGGCCACACCACCACCAATCTGCACTGTCGTGCTACTCCTGGTGAAGCTCGGCTAATCCATCTCGCCTCAACCATTGTCCCCATCTCTTTCTTTTTATCCCCATGTCAATTTGATGTTTCGTTGCAGCAATCTGTAGTCATGGCTAGTTTTGTCTAGAACTCTGGCTACAATTGACCTATTGTTCCATTGCATCCATGCCGACGCCAAACACGTAGGTGGGCCTCTATCCCCCCAACCCCCACCTTGGTGCTCATGCGTGCCTAAGGCACCTTCCTCCTCCGTCACTTCATCATCACCGCTTTGCTTGCATCTCCGCCACTATTGCTCGTCGTCGATGTGCTATACCGAGCGGCTTTGCTTGCGCCACCACCTCCCAGCACATCCATGTGGGTCCCACATGTGTGTTCCCGTCACCATTGTCTCCCAGGGCGCCGCTGCCTCGTCTAGAGACCATCGTCGCACCACCATGCTACTTTGCCCCCCTCCTCTCTCTCCAATATAGTATGACAGTTGGACTAGCTGATAATGTGACAGATAAGAATATACCTTTCCCCAATCTAAAACATGGTAGGCTGGCATGTTGCAGCTTGTGATCTATTCATATTCTGTCGTAAAAGGTAGGCATCGTTGGATCAGATCAAAGGAATAGGACCATCGTGCGCTCAAGCAAAGCCAATACGCATCTTGCTTTGACCTACCAAGTACTTGCATCTGACGCTAATGCTTGCGACCGCTCGGTTTGACGTCAAGGGAGAGGAAAGCATACAAGGGGGAGTTTTAGTCCGAAGGTTTTCTTTTTTAAAAAAAAGAAAAGAAAATCACTCCAACAAAAAAAAAACTTACAAATATAGCGTTGCAAAAAATGTTACAAACACTATCATGGGATAAAAAGAGTATGCATGTCAGTTGAAAAGAGTGAAGCCTGAACTGGAACAATGTTGAGGTGATGTTTACCGAAAAGATATGCCAATGGGAGGTTGAAATATCGGCATTTTGGATCGTATTGGATCCGTTCAGAGGGTCAGTAGATGTAAACGTTTTGGTCAGTTCTCCTCAGGAGGCCAGCTTTGTCAAAAAAAAAGGCAGCAGCAGCAAGCGATTTGGTTTGAATTGTTAGTAGCAATTGTGACAAAGCATTCTTGCTTTCTTTGTAGATGACACCATAGGGGAAATTTTCCCTGGCAAGTGACAAAGCAGAACGCTTTATTCAAGGACGAATCATACTCCAAAGAGTCGGGTCAAATTACATCATACCACCATGACGCCCTATGATGGTCAGCAGACCTACTGAAATGAAACAATCACCAGGACTAACACCATGAGATCAAGAATGAGAAACAAATTTACCAAGGAATGATTACAAATCAACAGAAAAGCTTCACTAAACACAGAACTATCAACTTTGCAGGCAGAAACTATCGAAGCTATTTTTTGTCTCAATGGCGTGTTATTGTTGTGCCATCAAGTGATTTGGATAGGTTCCTCCTTTGGCTTGTCCTCAGGTGACGTCCTCGTTTCCGAGTTGGAGTTCCGGATCTCCTCAATCCTCCTGACCACCTCCTCCATTCGAGGCCGCTGGTCAGGAAGAACGGCGACGCATGCCATTGCAACCTGGAGCATCTGAACCATCTCATCCTCGACGTTCGATTGCCTTAACAAGTCGACATCGAAAACTTCGGAGGTCCATTCCTCTCGAACGACAGACTGCACCCATCTGGGGAGGTGTTCGATGGAATCCTCACGCCCCGGGGATCTGAGAGGGGCTTTTCCGGTTAGCATCTCCAGGAGCAGTACACCGAAGCTGTAGACGTCGGATTTCTGTGTTGGTCTTTTAGCCTCGAGGACCTCTGGTGCTCGGTATCCAATGAGCCGTGGGGGAGGATGAGGGGTGGCCATGAGCTGCGCGAGGCCAAACTCGGAGACACAAGCACTGAGTTCCTGCGAAAGAAGGATGTTACTTGACTTGATGTTGCCGTGGGTGAACTTCGCGCCCCCCTCAGCATGAAGATGAGCAATTCCACGTGCAGCACCCAGAGATATCTTTACTCTCGTCTCCCAGTCCAATGGACTTCTTCCAGCAGCTTTATTCCCTGAGAATTTATAATCAACCGTAAGTCTGCGATCATGTAATTTTCAATACATGTACGCATAATGTGCAAGTCAGCCACACAGTTATACTTTGCAGGTCAAAGTTCTACACCCTCCTGTTCTGTTTACACACTTTGCAGGTCAGCACTAGGTTCAAATCACAAGCAATAATGTCTAAACTTGAATCATAGGTATGTAACACCATGATCAACCACACTACACCTACTTGCACCCACAATTTGTGCTATAGAAGTTACTCATGTAAGTGCTGGCAGATTGCAAGTCAATATTGGTGTGACCCCTCACAATAGGTAACAGAAAAGCAAGGCACTATAAGACCGCCACAAATTCTTCTGCACACATCGCATCATTCAGAAAATGCCAGTAGCTCAAAAGCCTAAATATTCTAGCTACGAAAGCAATTCTTTTAGCCTGTTCATGGCAGTTCCAGAATAGAAGACGAAATCCAAAAATAATAACCAGCCAATCAGTAAGGAAGGTATAATTTGCCATCACCCTGCACTACTTTAATTTATTTTCCTTTCAGCAGGATATCGACCAAGGCCAAGGGCCAAAAGGCAGTACGTAGAGAATTTATAAAACTTATAATTATTCAGAAAAAACTTGTAGTAGCTTACTGAAAGCAAAGTAACACATAATTTCATATATATATATATATATATATATATATATATATATATATATATATATATATATATATATATATATATATATATATATATATATATATATATATAGTATAAATAACAGGGGCACCTAGGTGTCTGGACACCTAGTCTCCTTACCTTTGGATTGCTTTTAGATGCGTGCTAGTGTGATTGAGACTTTCCATCCATGATTAAGACTTTCCTTCCATGATTGATTTAGCATGCCTAATATATTACATACCATACATACCATTGCTCTAGCACGTATCTAAAAGCAATCTAACGGCAGGGAGCCTAGGTGTCTGGGCACCTAGGTGTCCCATTTCAGCGTCCTATATATATATATATATATATATATATAAAGAGTTTTCTGAATTGTTTTCACTTTGAGACTTCAAAAGAATCAACATAAGCCAACCTCACTAAGCCAGAAGGCAACTGCCAAATTGGGTCTCTAGTTTCGGTTTCCAACTTGTGATTTTAACTAAGCTTCTAAAGACAATGGGATAAAATAAAAGGTTAGTCTGTGGCATTATTGGTGCTTGAAGTCTGACTAGGTATCGAACTGGCAAAGTAGCAGAAAAAAGCTTGAATATTCAATACTTGCTCACCCAGCAGTCTTTAACTATTTACCAAACATCTAATTCAGTCATCTACGTTTTCAGTTGGACTCAGTTAATAGCCTCAATTTCCACAAACAAACTCAAAGTCCTAAATAGAACTGTAACAGGCAATGAAAGGCTTAATGATTCAAATAGATGAGTTGAAATAAATAACATACCATGCAAAGCAGCAGAAAGGCTACCAGGCGGGACATAATCATACACCAATAGCTTCTCATCCTGGGAGAAATAGTAAGCACGCAATGGAACAGCATTCTGGTGCTGGCCAACCCTGCCAATTATCTCCATCTGTTGTTCGAAATCCTTCTTTCCCGCCACCACTTCCTTCAGTCTCTTGACCGCCACTGTTGTGCCATCTTCAAGAAGAGCTTTGTATGTGGTC